>JAEQBA010000361.1:0-320000 GCA_019434445.1 Phalangium opilio
GGGGAACATATCTTATGAACTTATGATCATATTAATAATAAATTCACGTTAATAAATTTTCGATTAATATGTTTGGTCAACTTGAACTTATTTCATCAATAGTTTTTAATTTTAAAAGAAAAAAGTCTTTAAAACTAAAATAAACAAACAAATTGCGATAACTATGTTTTGGTCAACAATTGTTTGGATTAAGATACTGATAAACAAAAAATAAAACCACCCCAATAATTTTCCCATCACATTAACTTACGATTCTCAGAACTCAGAAGCGTTACCTCTAAATTCAAGTGTGGTAATAAGAAATATTTAAATGTGCCACGTTTATTGTTAACAATTAAAATAAAACAATGGTCAATAATACATACAGTCAGGTGGTTATTCATTTCCTGTTTGCTTCTAAAAATTCTTATAAGTATCGTAATACTTTTTCCTTAATTATTTCACCTTGAAAGTAACGTATGTTTCTCGTTAGTGAAACAAATTACAATGAAAAATAATTTTCAACTTAAACAAAAGAATTTTGTCATAAATATATCTTAATTAGTTACGGGACTTTCTCGGAAATATGGATAGTATAAAAGATATTATTAAAAGTAGAAGTGCAACTTGCGCTTTCATTTTCATTACGCAATATGGTTAGCTATCTTAGAACACTTTCTCAACTAAACGCAAGAACATAATAGGGCTGCTGTACGTCCCTAGTAGCATGAAGGTTTTTATAGTTTTAAATTATGTCAAACTCAATATTGAGTATAGCATTTAAATTAATAATAATCACGTCCTGATTGGTGGAAAATATCTGCAGCTCGATATTAGCATTTACTCCGTAGAGCGTGCCTTTCGTAACTATAGAAACAGGGACGTCATGACGGTTTGACCTTGTGATTGGTGGAAAAAATCTGCAGCAGCTCGAGACATGCGTTTAATGCGCAGAGCCTGCCTTTCAGGTGACGTCATGACGGTGTCACCTTCTGATTGGTGGAAAAAATATGCAGCTCGAGACTACAGCATGCCCTACGTTACTATAGCAACAGGGACGTCATAACAGTGTCACCTCCTGATTGGTCGAAAAAATCTACCGCGAGCAAATGGCGCTAGGTTCGTAAAGAGTGACCTCAAACGTCATAATGGCGTCTTTCAATAAAAACTATTTAAACCGCAATAGAAATTTCTCAAAACATAGTTAATGTTCTATGTTCTTTTCGAAGAAAATTCTTAGGATTAAAATTTTAATGGTACCTCAACTTATAATAATAAAATCATAGGTTTCAATTCCACTTTAATTAGTAGTACTTTGATTGGCTACGGTATATAAACTGACGACGCCTAGCGGGGAAATTATCTACAACCGAAATATCATAATGTGAACATCGTTTCTTTGACAATCAGATAATTATTAGGTTTGTCAAAAACTCGACGAATGAGTCGAATAGCTGTACTCGACGACGACAAGGAATTACTATAAAATGGTATAACCCAAATTCCTTAACCGGTTGAAATTAAAATAATTAGGCTTAACTTAAGAAAACATCCGTTACGGGATTTACCGGCATTGTATGTTGAAAACTGTATTTATATAATCGTTAACAATGTTATATAGAATTAAATTATTTAATTGAAAATTTTCTTATTAAAAATATAATGATGGTTTTATACAGCCGGTGTTTCTGATAAGTCTGGTGGTTTAAATTAAGGGGGATGTTTGTTCTTTGGGAAATCGATTTTGAGTCGAAAATGTTCTAAACTTCTATCGCCTCCATTTTGTTTACCACAAGGGACACTGTTTTCGAGTTATGATTTGATGGGTGTTTTAGGGATGACCCCTTAATTAAATTATTAATTAATCATTGCCTTAATCAGTTTCTTAATTAAATTAATTAAGGGGTCATCCGTAAAATACTCTTAACAATCTTAACTCGAAAACAGTGTCCCTTGTGGCAAACAAAATGGAGGCGATAGAAGTATAGAACATTTTCGACTCAAAATCGATTTCCCAAAGAACAAACATCCCCCTTAATTTATGCAACCAGACGTATCAGAAACACCCTGTATAATAATACGTGGAAAGAGTGGCCAGTTTTTCAATGGACATTTAGAGGCTTTTTTTCCCTGAAAATGAAATAAAACAAAAACCGACTTGTAATATTAATTTGGTATTTTCGATTTTTTGTGCAGTATTAATGAAGAATTGATGGTTTATAAAAATTTCGCAATTAGTTAAAAAAACCAAAAAAACCGTGAAGTTGTTCAAGCTCTACTACTTCCAGGGGTGATCTCAGATCAATAAACAAGATACTATAATTAATTCTACATTAATCTGCACTAAAACAAAATACAAATTAATTAATTCACTTTCAATTAAGTTAATTATTCAATCGAATGTGCCCGAGAGGATAAAACCTTAAGTTATAAAACTAAAACAAAATTCCATAGACATAATTTGAGGCACACTTATTTGACGTGCTCTAAACAATTAGGTCATATCAGGAATGCATACAGCTACTAGGAATAATAAAGTAACCATGCCATTTTTCACTCAACGTATCTAGGCAGCTTTTTTGTGGGAAGAACTAGACTAATCACTTTATATGACGAATTTTACTGAAATGAATTTATAATCTATCTTCGTTGGACCATGCGCGCGCATGACCACTCTCTGCTACCAACCAATGAAATTACTGTTAGAAAGACGTCAGAAATTCTCAAGCCCGGTATACCCACAAACTCGGATAGAAATTAATATGGGATATTTATGGGGTACACAATGATTCCAATTATTTGTATGTATTCCCAGTCACATTAATTCCAATATTATTAACTGCATGGATAATTCAAAGCACAGAATGTAATAATTCGTTTGTCCCTTAGATGAGACCGGTACAGAGTGGAGACGGGTGCAGAAACAGAAATCTTCATCGATTTCTTAAGTGAAAGGCCCATGGCTATAGTTTAATTACACTCAAGTTTGAAGGAAAGAAATGTACTTAAGTATAATTTTGATTTTTGGGGACAAAATTTGTTTGGTCTGTAAGTAATACATTAATATTCTGAAATTGTTTCAACACACGCCGCCGTCGCCGAGTTTAATTACAATATTTGTAAAGGAAAAGTTAATGCTAAAACTTAAATTAATTTAATTGTTGAAATCTAATTTAAAATATATCAAAAGTGTACTGTGGTCTTGATTTTGAATTTAAATTACTTAAAAGAAAAATTCAGGCAACATAACATTATACCAAAGCAAGAAGTGATATCTAGTTTACTAGGGAGAAGGAATAAATTCGCCTCAACATTTCTACCTTTATCTTCAGTCCAAACGTATAGTAGGTCCGGAGTTAATCCCCGCTGCCTCTAAATTACAACCACCATCTCATTGGTTCTTGAAAACTGACGTCAGCGCGACACGAATGACGAAAATTACAGTCATATTTTCCGACTGAGGAGAGGCTGCGAAATAGCCCGGCCTCCTTTTACATCCCCCCCCTTGTATTTTGAAAGGGGGACTGGGACTATGGCGCGCGAATACTTAGGCATCTTATACCTTCTCCCTAGTAAAGGAGATATCGCTTCTTGGTATAATGTTATAATACCTGAACTTTCCCTTTAAATAAATATTACAATTAAAATTCGTTTCAACTTTTCCTTTGACAATTATACTTAAACAAGACCACTTCCTCAATAATAAAATAATATCCCAAAGCGTAAGTTCTTAATAATATATGTTAAATTATTTAAATCACCCCCAGAAATTAAGAAAATTAAGATTTTTATCTGGAGCAAACTTTCACTAAAACGTTTTAAATGAAAATAAATTAAAAAAAAAAAACAATAAGAGGTATTTGATCATTTTAAACACGTTATTCAGATTCTAAACTTGGCCCACTTATTAAAATATATTGTTTATATAAAAAATAATGGAACACATCTTTAAACAATGGTTTGTGTTAAAAAAAATACTTGCAAACAATCACCTTTGTCTTTGCTGATAGATTAAATGTTTTTAAGAAAATAAACACCCTTACACAAACCGACCAACCACAAACAGACAGACAAACAAAGAAACAAACATGCCTAAGGCCACACAAAACTTCATTTTCTAAAACCTACGTTGGTTAAAATTCCAAACAACGAAAAACCATCCATTTAAGTCTAAAACAAAGCAACTTCTCATAATTTTTCTTCAAATAGTTGAAATATCCGGTTTAGCCATAGAAAATTTAATTTCATATTTTTTTTAGAACTTAAGGACGGATTAGTATTGGCTGGTGGAAACCATAAGAAAATCACGCGCGTTAATACCCGTGACCGCACTCTAAGCACGTGCGTTTTCGCGCGTCTTCATTTCCCGCCAATTTAATACAGTTTTCGTAGATTTCCCGCCTTGCCTTTATAATTTTCATATATATTTTAAAACGCTCTGATTATGCGGTGTTGGACAGAATAACAAAATCTTCCAACTCCATTATTAAGTTTAAGTGCTTAATTAGAATCTAACACGTTTAAATGAGTAAGTTTAAAATCTCAAGGGCCAATATAGTAAACATGGATATGAATAAATACTAAGGTATCATGGATTCCCAACTAAGCCCAAAAGCCGGCAATTTCAAGAGCCAGTCTATTACAACATGGATAAGAATAAATACTAAGGTATTATGGATTACCAACTAGGACCAAAAGTCGGCAACCAAATACGCGATACATCCGTTGGGGGGAGGCACCTCTAGAGTCTGAAGTGGGCAGGCAAGAAGAGCTATAGCTCTATCGGGTGAATCCTGAGTGGTGGAGTTTGAAATTTCTGCCATGCGCATAGAGAAAAAATACGAAGTTTCCTCTCACTTATAAGGATGGGGAGGGGGGCTAGAATTCATCTTTATTCTCTGCTGAACGGGCGTCTAAGTGAAATGCCTCGAGGAGATACAAGAGATGGTAATCCGTAATAGGTTAGTATTTATACATATCCATGTAGAAAACAATGTCATTTTGATTTTGATTGAAATTAAAATTAGGCATAAACTAAACGTGTTAAGCCTTATCTACTAACCAAAACTTAATTAGCTAGTTTATCTATAAATTAAAATGTTATGACATAAAAAACACAAATTATAATTGCTAAACATATTTAAATATTTTGAAAATAGTATGCGGACATATTTTTATCACCACACAAACTCAAGTTCAAGATGTCATGAAAAATTAATTTAAAAAAACGTTACATATTCAAATTAATTGTAATTTAATATTCACGCTTCCTGGTTCACATTTTCAATTTAAATAAATGTATTAAACTTCCAAATTTAATTTTAATCGATAAAACAAAATTTAATCTCGTGATTCCGGCATTTTTATTCCGTGGCACGAGAAGTCTCAAGAATTTTTTTTCCAACTTACCTAACCGATATTAAAAAAAAAACCTGGATTTTTTTTGTTGCGTTAAAAATTAACAGGCGCTTCTTTTGGGTGTGTGTTAATGTTAAAAGATAAAGCTGACACCATAGATATAGTAAATAAATATTTAAAGTGGCTATCGTAAAATAAATTGAAATTTTAAGAGAAAATTTACAATTTGAAATATGTAGAAATTTAAAGAATTTAAGTCGCATCAGAAGGGGATAATAGAAGAAGGATGACACTCCGTATCCTCTTAATACTTTAGTTATGTAACACGATTCTTCCCAGGCGAGGGAACCCTTTTTTTAATTTGCTCTCCCGTTCATCAAACTTAATTAAGACGGACATCGCACCGTGCTAGGGTGAATTCTATAACTGTTTGGTATTTACTAAATCCTCAGCAATCAATTAACCAACAAACCTTGACTGTCTTGACGTCGGACAAAAATGACCACAAGTGCATGCATGCGCCTTGGCAAATAGTTAAGCGCTAATAGAGCAATGATGAGCTGGGATCACTATTTACATGGCGTAAGAATGATTAGGTTTTGTAACCTTGCTATAATAAATGTAAAATGATGCTGGGAAGAATCAAGTTACAATTATTACCCCTCAGCTTTGTGGTGGTACACTTCCCTCGAAGGGAAGTAAATATTACATACTTCTGGTTACATTTATTTCTAATATCTATGATGGTCAGGAATTTTAAAGAACTAAGTTTAAGTAGAGTTCAAAAAAGGGAGATTCACTTAAAATGTTTCAAATAGCCACACCACACGTTATTCGTCAAAAGGGGGGTAAAATACGTAAAGAAGTATTTTTTTTTAAATAACCGTTAATGGGTTAGAGCTTGAAGGTATAATTTCTTGCCGGGGTCTCTCTAATTTGAAATCGACGTAATCTCGTTGGTTTTATTCTAGTTTGAAACATTTTGACGCAACGCAACGAGCAAAATTTTTGCCTCGAGTTAAAAAAGAAAACTCGTTTATTTTTTATTTTATTTAAAAGAAAAATAATAATTCCTTAACAACGAGGTATGTACAACGCAGTACGCTATCTACTTGAACTTTTTCAAAGATTTTATACAGATTTGCACACAAAAGATTAAGTGCTCATCAATGAAATAATTCCGCATTGAATTATTTTTATTTATAAAGAAGATAACACATGCTTGGATAATAATAATTTACAGGCTTTTTTGCACGCAGCTTTTAGGTTAGGAGTTTCTAGGTTTAATAATGAAAACATCTTTGAAACCCAAAACCAACTAAGTCCGATAATGCCAACCGCTTTCAAACCAAACTAAGTCCGATAATGCGAACGTCGATCAAACCCAACTAAGTCCGATAATGCCAACGTCGATCAAACCCAACTAAGTCCGATAATGCCAACGTCGATCAAACCCAACTAAGTCCGATAATGCCAACGTCGATCAAACCCAACTAAGTCCGATAATGCCAACGTCGATCAAACCCAACTAAGTCCGATAATGCCAACGTCGATCAAACCCAACTAAGTCCGATAATGCCAACGTCGATCATACCCAACTAAGTCCGATAATGCCAACGTCGATCATACCCAACTAAGTCCGATAATGCCAACGTCGATCATACCCAACTAAGTCCGATAATGCCAACGTCGATCAAACCCAACTAAGTCCGATAATGGCTGCCAACGTCGATCAAACCCAACTAAGTCCGATAATGCCAACGTCGATCAAACCCAACTAAGTCCGATAATGCCAACGTCGATCAAACCCAACTAAGTCCGATAATGCCAACGTCGATCAAACCCTACTAAGCCTACTAGCAACAACAATGAGACCCAACTAGGCCTAATAATACCAACTTCAATCAAATCCAACTAAGCCTACTAGCTCAACAACAATGAAACCCAACAAAGCCTGAACATCTCTTACACGCATATCTAACCCTAGTTTTTCAAAAAAAACAGATGAAAAAGGCATAATTTGGCCATTTAAAGGAAAATCCGTGAAAAATCCCAACCAAATACACCTTAATCCAGTTTAAATTTCATTAACCCTTTATGAGTATTCCAATCGTCAAAAATAACATCTTCGCAAAACCGTTTTGTTATCTAAATCATTAACAGATCGGCACGTTCGAATCCATCCAAATGATTTAGTTAATGGTAGTTATAGCCTACTTTTCACCCAAATACACAAGAAACCAGTAGCAAGACACCAAGCAAGCAAACACCATGTCAAAACGTTAATACTCCAGTCACGTAATCAAAATAGGTTTAATTTTTTTAAGGGGAAAAACGATCAAATAAAACGAAATAAAACTTTATATAATATAAAGACTATAGAATTTACGAATTTTTGAAAAAACACCGAGAAAATTTATACCATATATAATATTTCCTAACACAAAAATGGTTCAGGTAAAAAATATTAAAGTGGATATGCAACTTGGAGGAATTATTTTAAAATTTAAAATTCGTAGTAAAGCAAAGGTTCTATAGCATAAGTTCATAAGATATGATCTTTCCATAAGTTTGTCACTGGTAACTTAGAAACTGGAGCTTGTAATTATTTTTGAAGTGATTGAGGTAGGTCATAGATTCAGGGTAAAGCGATGTACGCCTGGTTTTGGCGCTGCTGTCAAAGGCCTAATTAGTAATGCAGACTAAATAGGAGCTAGATGGAAGTCCTGCAAAATTAACCACCGCTTCCGTCGTTCTCGAACTAGTTATCTGGGGCTGCAATGTTATGTTCACACTTGCACAGGAGTCGGTTGACAACTCGTTTGCGCACCAAGTTTTGAAACCAATACAAGTGCAAGCACCAGTGCAAGCACCAGTACAAGCACCAGTACAAGCACCAGTACAAGCACCAGTACAAGCACCAGTAATTTATATCATCGGTATTTCGGAAATAAATTGCCGACTTGCATCTCTAGGATGGGCTTATCAGCAAGTACCAATATTTTTGAGTAACATATCTACTTTAAAATTAAATTACTTTTATTTCCGTATAAAATATCTAGGTTTACGGTCAGTTTTATACGATTCTGAATGCTTGCTTATAAAACCATGATACCGCTTATTAACCGTATAAGCATTACGTCACCAAAAACCCCACCAAATTGACCAATGGATAATCACAGATTATCTTTTGAAAATTGAAAGGATGTTACTTGGTTATTTTGCTATTTTTTAACCGCTCTGGTTAGTAAATAGGACTTATAATGTCAATTTTAAAAGTGAAATTTTTGTTAAAAGAAAAATAATAAATAAATGTTTCAAGTGAAATTGATTTCAGCACCATTTTAGGTAGGTCCGTAGGTTCATGGAACTTTTAGCTTAGCTTAGCTTAGCTAACAACACTCCTTCCAGATTTTTCATGTCATTTCAAAATGATAAAATCTTACTTCGTACGAGGCCCCATTTAATATGCCCTTTTTAAAAAAGAAAGCTAAAACTATGTATTACAGAATGTTTTAGAGAAGATAAACCAGGCATAAATACAAAGGGAGAGTGAACAAAAATGGATATCATTATTAGTAATATAATAATAATAAGTGTGACGATTTTCATAATTTTAAATGGGGGTTGATTGGAAAGCTAGATATTTTCACCACTTTAACCAAATTCCCTGACTTTTTTTTTAATTCTTAAAATTCCATAACTTTTCCCTGACCTTCTTGTGCCCATTTTAAAACTCCCCGACTTTTCCCTGTCCTTTTTGGCCCATTTTGAAATCCCCTGACTTTTCCCTGACCTTCTTGTGCCCATTTTAAAATTCCCTAACTTTTCCCTTAACCTTTTTGGCCCATTTTAAAATTCCCCGACTTTTCCCTAACCTTTTCGGCCCATTTTAAAATTCCCCGACTTTTCCTTGACCTTTTAGGCTCATTTTAAAATTTCCAGACTTTTATCTGACCTTTTTTGCCTCATTTTAAAATTTCCAGACTTTTATCTGACCTTTTTTGGCTCATTTTAAAATTTCCAGACTTTTATCTGACCTTTTTTGGCTCATTTTAAAATTTCCAGACTTCTCACTGACCTTTTTTGGCTCATTTTAAAATTTCCAGACTTCTCACTGACCTTTTTTGAACCATTTTAAAATTATCCCACTTTTCCCTGACCTTTTTTGCCCAATTTTGAAATTCCCCTGACCTTTCTGGCCCATTTTGAAATTCCCTGGCCTTTTCCCGGACTTTTTTTAGTCCATTTTGAAATTCCCTGGCGTTTTCCCTGACATTTTAGCCCCATTTTAAAATTCTTCGAGTTTCCCAGATTTTTCCTGACCCATAGCAACCCTGTTACAGGTAAACATATTACCACTCCATTCCTCTCTCCTTCAATTCAAGCTTTAATAAAGGCTCACCCATAAGTAGTATTTCCAAACCTGGAATTTATATTGTACGCCAACGCCACCTACACAAAAGACTCGAAGAATATCACAACAATATTTCGAGCTCGAAACGATCCCCAAACCTAAAGTTTTTGTTTTAAAATATTTGCTTAGAAGTTTCCACATGTCTCTCTCTATAAATGGGCGATTTTTAAACCCAATCCTACACAAATACTTTTTCCAAGACCCGACGTGCGCCAAAGGCTTGTCTTTTTTTTTTCAAAGTCTTGAATAAAAAAATTATCCCCTAAAAGACGTTTGAGAAATACCTTTTTTAACAATAATTGAATTTCGCCATTCAATAATACGCAAATGGCAACGCTAGCCTTTTATAGTATATTTATTCTCTAAGGGTTTAATATTAACTGCCATTAGTTGGGATAGGAATTCCACCCACCATTAAGTTCTATATCATTAACCATTCAAAAAATAAATTCTTATTTGGAAATGAAAATTTCGTAATGATAGATAACCCGTAAAAGTATAAATATATAAAAATAACTATGGTAAGTATATGGTATGCATAAAATGTACTTCAGTTAGTTAACAATGGAAAATATTGGTTTTAGAGTTCCGTAAATTTCGGACTTTTTTTTATAAGTTGTAGCAATTTTACCACAAATTTCTGACTTTTAAAAGGAAATTGTCAATTTTACTACATATTTCTGACTTTTTCAAGGACGTTTCTACAATTTTACCACAAGTTTTTGCACTTTTCAAGGAAATTGTTACAATTTTACCACAAAATTCTAACTTTCTAAAAGAAATTGTCTTAATTTTAGCAATAAGTGTCACTTTTCTAAGAAATTGTCACAACTTTACCACCAGTTTGTGCCTTTTTCGAAGAAAATGTCACAATTTTACAAACACTTCTAACATTTTCCAAGAAATTGGCAGTTTAACAAACATTTAGTAAATTATTATATATGGAAATTGTCACAATTTTCCCACCAACTTGTGACATTTTCTTAGAAAATGGCATAATTTTACCATCAACTTATAACTAAAATTGGTCTTAAAATTGTCACAAATTTATCACCAATCTGTTAGTTTTCCTCGGATGTTGTCACAAATTTAACACCAATTTCTGACAAACAGGAAAATTCATTTAAACCAATAATCTCGCAAATGATTCAAGGATAAGCATCCAATAAGTACACATATCGAATTTGCAATAACAAATATAACATTGCTGTGACAACAATTAAAAACGAAAAATAAACAATTAAAAATGACATCATACCTTAAACAAGCAGTTGACACAGCCTTAACCCTTAGACAATACTTCCCAAGTTGACCATTTAACCTTTTTTCACTCGCGTGTACCACAGATTGACCACCTATTTTAGCAGTACGTCTCTTATAAGGTTGTCGCGTTGTCACAAAAACCGCCTCTTGAAAAATTAAACTATCCTCTTCCAAGGAAAACATGTTGTTGTCGTCACAAATCTTTTCACACAAACAAATCCAATACCAAATATAAACTACGCAGTTAAACCCGAACTAACACATCTTCAAACACAAATTAATTCACAAGAAAAGCGCGAGCGCTGCACGGTACGTTGTAATAAATCCGGGAAAACAACATAAACAACGCATGATGGTTAGGCCTAAATGTCACGAGATAATTTCGCGCCAAAGTTGTTTCGCGCCATATAAAAAGCGCGCGTACAGACGTGCGTTCACTAGCATGGTTCGAAACGATATTAAACAGACAGACTAGTAGTAGAGCCTGGCGAACCGAAAATCTTTTCGACTTAGGAGTTAGGACCCCCGTTTCTTTTTAAAAAGAATATTTCCAGCCCTCCCCTCTGTCATATTGCCATAGCCTCCTGAGGAAGTTTCGCGCAAAAAACTATCCTCATCAACTAGTAGATTTTTTATTTAGTTCGGCTGTTGGAAAGTATAATTTGCAGACGTCTCCTCTATGGTTTTTTTGACGTTCGCAGCGCTAATAATATTGCAGCGGTGTCTTTAGGAACTAGTACTAATTATTTTTGATAAAAATATGGACCGATTATTTAATTTATTAAAATATGGTCTATGCTTAAAACAGGCGCATTTTAAAATTTAATATGTTTATAATAAAAAGGAGCATGTTAAAATTTAATATGTTTATCATAAAAAGGAGAAAATTTAAATTAATATTTTTAAATCGGTTAGGAGTGTAGCGCACTTCTGTAAGTCAAGATTCTGGGCGACAAAGTATGAGGGGAAAAGTCTCTTCGATGTTGGTAAGAATAATGTTACAATTACCCCGCTTTGTGGTGGTACACTTCTCTCGAAGAGAAGAATATTATATACTTCTGATATTTCTTAGAACCACAAATCTAGGCTTAAAATAAAATGAAGTAACAAGGAAAATTGCATTTAATAATTAGCATCGCTATCAGATTGAATTTGATACCCGTTGACAATGTGGGAAAAATGTCGCCTATAAAATGTTCTAACAAACCAACCTAATCTTTATCGTATAATCTAATACGGAAAAGTTGTATACCAATAAGATTACGTAGTTAATTAATACAGAAACAAATTGCACCCTGTCACGTTCGACTCTAATCAAATCAAGATTATTTAATAAAAAGCTTTGTTCTCTTATATGGGAAAAATAGTTTGCATTTTATACTTCCTTTGTTTTCAGTATAAATATTAAGGTAGATAAAATTTATTTATGTAATTCGTTGACACTTAATTTGGTTGGTATTTATTTAAAAGTGGCAGGAATACATACAGCTAATAGGAATAATAGTGCGCCCATTTCTTCCATGTTAATTACTACGAGGGTTTTGTAGGCGTGACGTCATGACTCATATCTGACGTCTTTCTAACTGTGATTTCATTGTATCAACGCGAGTGCAGGTGCAACGCGCAGCGAGATAGATAACTCTAGAATAATTTTTTTCTAAATCCGTGGCCATCTTGGAAAATGGCGACCTACAACATTTAGTTACGGAAATTAGGGCTCCCAAACCTTGATTGTCCCTTAAATCAAGGAAAACTTCACACTTTTTAACAGTTTATTATTTATTTCCCTGACAATTTAAGGTTTTGCAGGTTTGTACTGTACGAATCTTGTTATACCATATCAAGAAGCGATATCTAGTTTATTAGGGAGAAGATGTAAATTGACCACATTTCCAGCTTTATCTCCAGTCCAAACGTAGAGTAGGTCCGGAGTTAATGACGGCCGCCTCTAAATTACAACCAGCGTCTCATTGGTACTTGAAAACTCACGTCAGCGCGTTGCGAATGACGAAAATTACAGTCATATTTTCCGACTGAGGAGAGTCAGCGAAATAGCTCGGCCTCCTTTTACGTCCCCTTCCCTTGTATTTTGAAAGGGGGACTGGGAATACTTAGACGTCTTATACCTTCTCCCTAATAAACTAGATATCACTTCTTGACCATATCAGTATTTTCTAAACACTATTGATTGCTAATACATCCAATTAAAATTAATTCGTTTATGGTGATTATAACGTTAATTTTATAGCAGTTTCCAAATACTTGTTTTTTTTTTAATTTTTTTTAATACCAAAATGTAGGAAGATTGGAATTCTTGGGGGTTAATTAACTTTTTTTCTTCTTCTTAAGCTAATGGAGACGATGCGATTAACGAGCCGACTCATTAAGGATCTGTATACAATCTTATTAAAAAACGTAATAGCCTAAGAGGTACAGTACAGTACCGTTTTATTAAGCACCTCCGAGGGTGTGAATTCAAACTGAGCTGCAGTTTTTCGGGTTTTTTTCGTTTTCAAATTGAAAGGGTCCTAGCCTAGCCGTTAATGCGAAGAAATAGGGATGGGCTCACTAATTTACTATCAAATATTTCAAAGGGTTAATGCCATACCACCTTACTGTTTATTATAACAGGAATTCATACAGCTGCTAGGAATAATTGTGTATGGCCATTTTGACTCAACGCATCAAACTATGCAGAATTTGTGGGGTGAGCTATGGACTAAAAAATGTGTGACGATTTTTACCTATCGAGTTAATAATCTATCTCGATGCCTGTTGCACCGAGCGCATGCGCGCTATAGGAACTCGCATTGCCACCAACCAATTAGGAGACATCAGAATTATTAGTAGGCGTGGCATTTAGTACTCAAGTCCGGCCCATAAAACCAGCATATAAATTAAAAAGGAAGATAAGATGGCGCAATGATTCCTAGTAGATGTATGCATTCCTGGTACAGAGTCATAACCTTTTGGTAGTATTTTCTTCAATTAAAAGCTGTATTTATCTCAACACAAAAATTAACTAATTTTAAATTAAACTCTAATATTAATAAAAGAAACAGTTCAGGCAACATAACTTTATAGCAGCATCTTTAATACTAATTAAATGTACTAATTATTTTGTAATAAGAGATCTTTAATTATTAATTTTTAATATTTTCTCTTCTAAATTTAGAAAAATGCCAATCATTCATTTAAGGTATAACCTGTAGAACCTTGATCTTTTCCCTTAATCACTTCTCTATTTAATTAATCCGAGCTAAGCCTTTGCGTGTTGTAAACATAACATTATCAGAAGATCGAACACAAAGAAGTATTTTGATCAAACGAAAAAAAAAATAAAGGAAATTATTTCTTTTAGTTTTGATATTAAGGCCCCGATCTTTATCGGAAATTCTATCTGGTAATTTTCGTTGGACGAAAAATATAAAAAAAAAAGAAAGAAAAAATTAAGAATTTTTATATTTGCTCGGAGTGAAAATGGGATGGGAGGATTGAAGGGAGCGAGAGAGGGCCACTTCGAACGAAAATTTAATCGAGAAAAAGTTTCGATGGATCACAGAGAATCATCTTTTTTAATCTCCTCCAGTTTCTCTCTTAAGAACTTTTCCTCTAAGCAGGGACGTGTTGACCAGGAGACGTAAGAGACTATTTCCATGTAACTAATAGGGGAAAGACACGGGGGTAAAACTCTGCCTTCCATCTCGCTTTTGGGCGCCTGCGCTGTAGTCTTTTTGTACAGTGAGTGTGTCAACCCCCTTGTACGTCCGGATACCGAGGGTTGCCTACCCCCTTTTTCATATCGAAAAGGTCTATTGCAGGGTGATGTAGTAAAGATAGTATACACACATGGAGGATTCACACCATTTACAACAGGAGGACAGAAACCCGTCTGCTATTTGTCCTCCAGGTAGCCTGGCCTTCTGGTGTAAATGGTATGATTCCTCCATGTGTGTAAACTATATATAAGCCCAAACTACTCCCACTGATGGTCACGTGGGTTACTGTTTGTATATTGAACTACTATTTGGCGCCATCTCTCCAACACAAAATTTAAATATACTCTTTTTAAAAAACGTCTCAAACTGATTTCCTAACTACAGCCAAAGAACGTTTATTTTCCTCTCTATCAAGGTCTGTGAGCACTGATAGGAGTTATGGAGAGACGAAATCCTAAGTCAACACCAAAAATATCCCCTGTTCTACTGCTCCCTGCAATGCTCAAAGTTCCCAACAACTGGTTTTCTTTTTCTAAAGTCAACTTCTCGAAGTCCTAAAGCATCTTCAAAGATGAAAGACGTTCAGACTAAGAAAAGCTGCTCGAATTTTTTTTTTTCCTTTTTAGTAAAGAATTTTGCTTTATAAGTGGATAATTATTAGAAGAAAAGACAAGAAAAATCCTCTGCCTTTTTTAAAAAGAAACCGACAGACACTTAGCACGGTATTATCAGCTGTTTAAAAAAATGTTTACTTTAGAGGCAACTTACAGCATGCACCTTATTGATTGTCGAATTGGTGTGATATGGTTTTTGTTTAAGCACAATTTGCAAACTATAATAGTTTAATAAATAGTTTAATACCCTTAAGAAGTGTTAGTACTGACTGACTGACTGACTGACTGATCAAATTCAAGCCCAAACCGAATTATAGCTTAAAAGTGAGAAATTGCTTCGCAAGGATGTTAATTTACTATGAAGTAATAGGCACTCACTAAAGAAAGATTTTTCGAATTCGCGGCCATCTTGAAAAATGGCGGCCAGAAATGTGAATATGGTATAACGTAACCGAAACGAAATATATAGTTCTATAATCTAGAAGAACCAACCATAAAAGATGCAATGCATACACATCTCTCACCGTAAGTTCATAAGATATGTTCCTTCATAAGTTTGTCACTGGTAACTTAGAAACTGGAGCTTGTAATGAAGTGAATGAGGTAGGTCATAGATTCGAGGAAAAGCGACGTACGCCTGGTGAGGCTCTGCTATCAAAGGCTTAGTAATGCAGAATTGGAGCTAGATGGAAAGAAGTCCTGCAAAATTAATTAACCACCGAGTGTAATAATTCAATTCTCGCTTGTCGTTCTCGAATTAGTTATCTCGAGCTGTAATTCTCTAGGTAGCATTACGAAGTATAGGTAAGTGTCAAACTTATGGAAAAATCTTATAACTTACGCTGTCACCAAGTACAGCGTTAAATATCACTAACGAGCATATCATACTGTACCGTATTATCCTCATTAGTGAAAAAAAAATTGTCATTTACATTTAAAAGTCATCACGCCTAAAAACTAAAAGAATCATCACAATATTTGCATTTTAAAAACCAGCTTAATTAGAAACTCCAACGTTAAGTAAAACACCCGATGCCAATTAGTGCCAGGGCAAAGCACGCACGTTCACTTCCTAGACGATGTTAACACCTCTTTGAACCCGACAAACTTGCTAAACTGCCTTTAATGATCAAATGTGTCAAAGTCAGATGTTACGAAATATAACTTTAACTTGGGAACTTATTTCATTTTTTTTTTACAATTTACATATTTTCACACCCCTTAAAATATATTTTTTTATCTTTTAAATTCTTTGGAGAGATGAAATAAAAGGTAATTACAAGAAGAATATGGTTGGTAGCTTGTTCGTGACGTCACCTTTTGACATGCGCCATGGTGGTAAACGGGCATGGTAACTTATAAAAGAGTAACCTCTCTTACCGCGCGTTTAATTTTCGTGACTCACGAATACGCACGATCAAAAATTCTAAACTCGCTGCCGTTTCGTTTCTAGAGTTGCATTAGGGCCAATCGACTATGAGAATTGCTAGGATAATGGTATAGTAATCCAATTTACCAATGGTTCATCTCGCAAAATGTCATAAGGTTTACATTTTCAACTCGAAATCGCCCATAGAAGTCACTGTACTTGTACCTACTACAAGCCCTGAGAGTAGTCGCGTTGTCGGTACGTTCAATTCCTTGTTCAGACGCAAGAGCAGACGACTTAAAACGAGTCGTGTATAAACGGCGATTTTTGAACCAAGAGACTTTTGAATACTAAAATAGCTGCTCATCCAAAATTACAAACAAATACCGCATGGCAAGAATCCTAAAGCTTTTCATATATATCGTCTGCTAATGCAGCCATAGCTCACTCTATCACGCGTCATTAACTTAGGCATGATCGAGTGAGTTATGGCTAAGAAAAGGGGCTATCTAACTTAGGTGGCGCCATCCCGACAGACACTGCCCCCGACGAAATTGAAAAATTTTCAAACCATAAACCCGCGAATCTTTTACGTATGTTGTAGTTGACACGTTTCTAACTAAGCGAACAAAGCGACTTCACCGACGTGAATTAACGTAAGATTTAATTAGCCTAGTCTGAATGGACCTTTAGAGTCTTATACAAAATATTGGTTTCTTGTTTAGAACTAATTTCATCATTAAAAAGGTTGACACTCTCCCTTTAAAAATGGTTCCACCACCGTCCTATCATTTCTAACTAAGAGGGTGTGTGAAATATTTTTCTTTTATTGTGTAATTAAGCTCGGAAGAAGAGAAAGAAGAAGGTTCGTTTTTTCTTTCGTTCCTTTTAGCAGCAGAGCGGCCCCCATATATTTAAAATCATAAGTTTATAAGATATGGTACATGATAAGTATGACACTTCCAATACGAGTTCGTAATGCTACTGAGAGACTTACCGCTCGAGATAACTAGTTCGAGAACGACAGGCGAGAACTTGAAGTAGTTAATTTTGCAGGACTTCCACCTAGTCCTATTTAGTCTGCATTACTAAGCCTTTGACAACGCCAAAACCAGGCGTACATCGCTTTACCTCGAATCTATGACCTACTTCAATCACTTCAAAATTACAAGCTCCAGTTTCTAAGTTACCAGTGACAAACTTATGGAGGAACATATCTTATGAACTTATGATGAAATATATTGAATTCACCAAAATGGTGGGAGAGTGTAAAGAAGCTTAAGAAATACGTGTATGAAACGAGATGGACTCCCATAGGGTTCGCCAAAGAAAAAAATGTTTGTTCTAAAAATGAGGGAATTGCCTAAGATTTGGAGAATTTCATTTTTTTCCCACGTAACAGTTCTTGAGTGAAGTTTCTTAGGTAACTGTGTTTTGGTTAAATGTCAAGAAAGAGATGTTAATTTCAAAATATTATTTAACAATCCTATATAATAATAATATAGGCTTTATCTGCGAATTCAATTCTCATCGTTTAGTTTTAAATATTTTTAAAGTAAACTTAAATGAAAATTAAAATTCGTTTTCATTAGCTGCGTGTGGTTACGCAAATAATCAAACGTAGCTATTGCGTTGATGTTCTGTCTGTGTATGTGTGCATACTGTATACACGATAAATAAGCATAACTCTGAACTACTTAAGAAAAGGACCGCTAATAACTGCCACTCATACTGGTAAAGTTAATTCCATTTCATTAGCTACGTGTGGTTATGCAATAAACAAACGTAGTTATTGCGCCGATGCTCTGTGCGTGGGGTTTGTTTGTGGAACCCTGCCAGTTCGAAAAGAGAAAGTTGGTTAACACTTATATTTTTCAAGAAGTGTATCCTGGAGGTAAAGATATACGACTGTCGTCTGCTCAATAGAGCAATGACGCTATAAGCAACAAAACGACGTCATAAGAGTGTCATTTTCCCTTCACAATGTAGCACTACCATTTAAGAACATAGATATAGAACACGTTCATATTCTATTCGTAAAAAAAATTGGAATTTAATGATAGATTTATAGGCTTCTATCCCTTTAAACATAAAGTGACCTTTGACCTCTAATAACTCATCAATACTTAATGATCTTTATGATAAAAGCGACTATAAAAGTCCCAAAATCTTTTATAGCAAACGAAACTAAGTGCATGGTCTACTGATTACAGAACTACACTATGACACTATGAATATCGCGATATCTCACAGAGAAAACTATACGTCAAAGGTTAAAAGGTCATTAATAATATTAATAACGCTACGTGAAACTCCGTACATACAACACAGCACGTTTTGGTACAGACCTAGATAAAAATTCTATTAAATATATCAAGTCCTGTCATAGTTTATGGCGTTAGGCTATTTATTTTATGTAATGTCACAAGGTAATAATATACCTCCAAGAGACCAACTTGCTATGTGTTGTGGTTAGATTTTCTGACTCCAACGTCTAATCGCAAATGTTTATAAATTTAAGATTTACAGCTCGAGGCGAGGCCAAATGTATTATCTATAGTGTAAGTCGAACTTTAACACTTAAAGCCTTAGTGGCTGTACCTCTTTCCTTTCGTAACTTCACCCCTATTAATTACCGTTTCATCATTAAGCCTCGGTTTAAACTTAAGAATTTTTTACGATAGCGAATATTAGATGCTAAGCTGCTGGCCAAGGCTTACCCCATACGTTTCTACATTCCCACCCCTAGGCCGAGATAATAAATTGCATTCTCTACCACTAGGGGACATTGTTTAAAAGCTGCATCTGAGTTTAAAAAAATCAATCTCATCGGGCAAGCTAGCAAGGTCTACGTCACAACATTCAGATCTAGCCTATAAGGCAAAAGGAACTTATACCCTTGCAATTTATTACCTTGTGGTAATGTTTAAACCCAGACTGAGATTCAATTTGGCGATGACAGAGATGAAGATGAGGGTTCGAGACCAAACGCGACTTTCTTATCTACAACATCAGAAGTGTATCACATGACGTAGACATTTTTCTAGCTACGACTAGTTGTGAGAAGAAGTGTATAACAAAAAACAGTTTAGCCTAAAATAGAAAACATTGCTGTGGGTGCCAGGGCATCTAGAATAGATCGGCCATAGGTCCCGATCTATAAAAAGAGCGAAACTATCTCCGATGAAAACAGCAATGTCTTGATTGACAGATCGGGAATATAAGCAAAAACACGAAAAGAAAAATTCCGATATGCCTCAATGCCCAACTGGAACACGGACAAAAATAATAATAAGTTCAGCCATAACAAGTTCATCCCTTTTAGGATGCTGTATTAGACAACAGGTTTACAAGAGACGCTTGTAGTTTGGTTTCAAGCTTGCATAATTGAAAAGCTCAGGAATTACAGTTAATTTAGTAATTATTAATTGAAAAAACAAAATAGTTTTAACGACATTTAATTGCAGGGTTCGGACAAAAATTTTTATATTGGAAAATTTTTGACTTTTCTAGCTTATCCTTGACCAAATTTTGCCAATACCCCTGAACATTTTAAGGCCCACTTCTCTGGTCCTTGTTTAGCACTGCTCGAAGCATGGTTTGGTATACCAAACGGAATCCCTGACTTTTTAAGAAAAAAAACTTCAAATCCCTGACTTTTTAGGGAAAAAACTTCAAATCCCTGACTTTTTAGGGAAAAAACTTCAAATCCCTGACTTTCTCCCCTATTTTACAAATCATTGACCTATCCAGGTTCCGTACGAACCCTGAGAACTGAAAATATATGAGCTTTACCACAGAGTTCTAAATTTAAAATTCCCTGACTTTTCCAGGATTTCCCTGACCAATTTTAACGGCACTTTTAATTGTAGAAAAGACAGACTAAATTGTGTTTAAAAATGACTTAATTACAATGAACTTATAAAGAGATTCATTCACGCGAGTACTACTAAAGGTCAAAGTTCACGTTCTCAAAAACAGAAGTATCAAGTTCCTTAAATTTATAGAAGGTTGTGGTAACATTGTTTTATCAGGAAAAATTTCAAACACCGAAATGATTTTGTGCAGATACTTCAATTTTGCTTAAGGCTTGGAAATTCGAAATTTACAAGAAATCAATTTTGTTATGTAAGAACGTAATTGAAAATCGTGAAATACATTTTTTACCTTTAATTCTAAACTAGATCGAATACTTCTGGCAGCGTCGTCTCCTTTATTGAAAATCCCCTTCAGTGTTAAGTTCGCCGGCACGCGCGCCTCGATTTTAAAGGGATAGTAGTAACCAATAACAAACCCTTTTCCACAAGGGGACACGAAGTATTGTTTCAACTTTAGAGTATTGTATTATACTATTATTTAACAACTTTTTACTAAGCAGTGACTTTTGAATGACAATTTCTACAATTCACGCAACTGCATGCTAAATATAAAAACCCCAATAATACCCAGAAACCCCAATAAAACAGGCTGAAACCCATATTAAACCCAGAAACCCCAATAAAACCCAGAAACCCCAATAAAACCCTGAAACCCATATTAAACCCAGAAAATACCCCAACAAAACCCTGAAACCCATATTAAACCAGAAAATACCCCAACAAAACCCTCAAACCCATATTAAACCCAGAAAATACTCCAACAAAACCCTCAAACCCTAATAAAACCAGAAAATACTCCAACAAAACCCTCAAACCCCAATAAAACCCAAAAAAAAACCCAATAAAATCTAGAAAACCCAGAAAAACCCAATAAAATCTAGAAAACCCCGATAAAATCCCAATAAAATCTAGAAAACCCCGATAAAATCCCAATAAAATCTAGTAAACCCCGATAAAATCCCAATAAAATCTAGAAAACCCCGATAAAATCCCAATAAAATCTAGAAAACCCCGATAAAACCCCGATTAAACCTAAAAAACCGATTAAACCCCAATTAAACCCCAATAAAACCTAAAAAACCCGATTAAACCCCAATAAAGCCTAAAAAAACCCGATTAAACCCCAATAAAACTAAAAAAAACCCGATTAAACCCCAATAAAACCTAAAAAAACCGATTAAACCCCAATAAAACCCAGAAAAAAATCCATTAAAACCCTAATAAAACCCGATGGGCTGTTTTTTTTAAAATAAAACCTGGAATTTTTCGAACCATGATCTAGTTTCCCTCCAACTTTTGAAAAAGGGTATATATACATTAAAAGTCCCCAGTATCCCTTTAAAAGAATATATTGGGCTAGTTAAATGATTACGTGGAAATGAGTGTCTAGAGGGTCATTATAGCTTATTATACATCAATAATCGTGAATCTCTCAAAATTGCTTCTATAATAAGGCCTTATTACTTAAAGACGTTAGCTCTCCCTCTATTGAAAAGATTTATTAATATACGCTTTGAAATTAAACTACAACAAGACGGCACAATCTCTTTCAAGTATAATTTTGTGTTTCTAAAATACGTTTTGACAGATTTACGATATGGTATAAATTAAAATGCAGTCTTTATATGTAATTTAAATGGACAAATTTTATATATGTTGGCATAAGTAATAAAACAATTATAAGTGCGTCTATTACGGTTGTTTTAACGCCAAATTATGCGAGATAATGTTTATCAAGTAAAACTGAATATTTTAAAATTTTATTTTAAAATAAATATTTTTTAAATAAAATTGTGACCCTGAAATCAAAAGACTTTGAACAGGAAAAAGTAAAATAACAAAGACAAACTTTTGAGGCTTATTTATCAAATAAATTTCAAGTATTTAAATTTAGTACAAACTCCAGTCAATAATTGTCGTTAAGCCTTATTCTAATCTACCAAGACTTAATTAACGTATTAAAATTATGACCTTGAAATTGAGAGACCTTGAAAATGTAAGATTCAAATAACAAAACTAATTTATTCAGATTAACTATCGCATAATTTAATGCATTAATACAATTATAATCAGGGCTTAGGTAACGCAGTAATATTTTCATCTTGAACTAGGAAGACCTTAAAAACTTAATAATTTTAATTACTAAATTAACTTATTAAACTTGAGCATTTAAAACTGCAAAAATAACCATCTAATTAACCAAATTTTAAGCCCAATTCTAAATATCAAGATTTAAAAATTTAAGCAGTAAAAATTTGATCTTGAAATCGTGTGACCTTGAAATTAAATATATAAAAAGTTCCCTTTTTAAACTAAAGATCAGCAAAATCGTAAAAATTGAGAAAATCGGAACCGGGTCACTTTTGCCACCAAAAACTCTCATCGCGATCGACTTTTTCCTATTTCGATTATATTGAAAAAGATTCTCCGGTCGATTTTCTCTGATTTATTAATTTCCTCTCAGGGATATGTCAATTTTATACCTTTTCTATATAAAACACACACTTTTTACTAAAATGGAGCAAACAGAACAGCAGTTAAAAATGAGGGTCTTTTAAAAAGTCAAGTCTGGCGAAAAGATTTTTTTTTTCTGGTGTCAAATCTTCATCTTTTATAACCTCGAAAGGACTTTTATCTCTCTAGACCCGAATTGAAATAACGTTATCATCTTTATCCTGGAAAAAGTATTTTCCGTAATTTCACGATGTCTAGGGCAGGCCATACGTATTATATAAAAGGAAAAATATTTATTATAAAAAAAAGTTTATTTTATTATTTTTTTTTATTTTCTCTTAATCTGATGATACACTTTTTGATGTATCTATTTTATTATGGTCCAGTGTCACGCTATTTCGTGGTATGCCAGGTGCACGGGATTTTTTATTTCTATGGGAAAATGTTATTTAAAAATCCCGGTTGGTTTAGTAAGAGTTGAGAACCGATTTAGTACTAGGCCTAGCATGCAAACTTTTATATATTTTGGGATTACGTAGTTAGGATTTTAGTAATAAGCGACCTCTAGAGGTCAAAATGTCAAAAGTCTAATTTTAATCAGTGTTATTTTAATTTTTTTTCTTTGAAAATTAAAATCTAAACCTGCATAATTTCAAACTTATTTCAAAACGGCAAAGTGTCACGTAATTTCAAACGCTAAGCCTAAATTGTAATTTCAAATAAGTGTAACTTCGAAAAGGTTATTCCAAATCTGTTAGAGCCTATGCTGTAATTTAAAACGAAGTTATTCCAAAACGTCTAAATCTATATTGTAATTTCAAAAGAAGTTTTTCTAAAATATCTAAGCCTAGACTGCAATTTTAAACGCAGTTATTACAAAATATCTAAGCCTAGACTGCAATTTTAAACGCAGTTATTACAAAATATCTAAGCCTAGACTGCAATTTTAAACGCAGTTATTACAAAATATCTAAGCCTAGACTGCAATTTTAAACGCAGTTATTACAAAATATCTCAGCCTAGACTCTAATTTCAAACGCAGTTATTACAAATTACAAAATATCCAAGACTAGACTGTAATTTCAAAACGCAGTTACTACAAATTACAAAATATCCAAGCCTAGACTGTAATTTCAAACGAAGTAATTAAGAAATATCTAAGCCTACACTGCAATTTCAAACGAAGTTATTCCAAAATATCTAAGCCTACACTGCAATTTCAAACGAAGTTATTACAAAATATCTAAGCCTACACTGCAATTTCAAACGAAGTTATTACAAAATATCTAAGCCTACACTGCAATTTCAAACGAAGTTATTACAAAATATCTAAGCCTACACTGCAATTTCAAACGAAGTTATTACAAAATATCTAAGCCTACACTGCAATTCCAATCGAAAGTTATTAATAAATATGCGAAAACTGTAAATAATCCAGTAGATTTTCATAAATAAAACAACGGCGGCTTAAGTCGTTAATAGGAAGCCAAATTTCGACAAATATTAGGCCTAAGTATCCAAACACGATATCTACCCCTTTTCTTGAAAAGAAATAATGATACCGAATAAGAAAATAAAAAAACAGGTTTCGAATTTCAACCGGAGATTAATTAATCATAAAAGTCATTTTAAATAATTTAGAAAAAAAAATCGACAGGACTGGGCTGTTTTTCGGTTTTTCTTTGGAAAAACGAAACAAAAAAGAAAGAAAAATTGGAATCTTGCCCACACGTCTTCTTCTTCTTCTTCTTTGGGGCAAACCTAAACACACCCTTAGTTGATAATCTTCCGCGTGCAATTAAGGTCATCAAAAGGAATTAATTTGTGGTGAAAAAGCGAGTAGCCTCTACCAAGGTAACCAACCCCCTTCTTGAAGTCGCTCGCCACTTCTTCTACAAGCTACAAGCACACTTAACCGCGATCACCACTTTTAATGGAGTTGAAAAATGCAGGCAGTGACATTTTGATAAGGGTTTAAACACAGACCTAACCATACATACGCCTTGACAAATCATTTAATTACACCACAGAGGACCTTAAAAAAGATGTAGTAGATAATTTGAAGTAATGAATATGCGACATTTGCTAGGTTATCATGAAGGGTTTGGACTAAATTTTTATATTGAAACTCCCTGACCAAATTTTGCCATTTTAAGGACGTGTTTACCAGAGCCCACTTCATGATCACACCTGGCCCTTATTTAGCATTGCTTGAAGCAATCATTGTTTGATATACCAGGGATAGATTTAATTTTAGAAGTAGGAATGGAGAACTGTTAGTGTTTACTTCAGTCCGACTCATAGACCACCCAGTATAGAGCCCCTCCCTCCAACACGTAACGAAAAGTTTAAATCATATCTTATTGGCTCACTTAAACTACGTTTTGATGACGTTGCTGACGGGGACGGAGAAAAATACGTAATTCCTTTTTACCTCTGTCGCTACCCCCCCCCGTCCCGTGGAAGGGGGTCCGGGACTTCGACGCACGCCCAGATTACTCTGTTCTCCATTCCTACTTCAAAAATTAAATCTATCCTTGCAATGACTTATAGCCCATCTTACAAATCCCTGACTTATCCAGGTTTCCAGCCAGTATCTAGCTTTAGGCCTAGTTACTTATCCCCCTGACTTATCCCCCATTTTACAAATCCTGGTCTACATAGGCAGGAAACCCTTCCAGGTCTCCAGCTATAGTTACTTCACAATTACTAACTTCACCTGAAACCTTTAAACAAGAGGCTTACACTTAATTAGACGTAACGCCAACCAAAACATATTTTTTTCTTCTAATTCTTGAAGTTCACTGATGGAAGGCACGAGCGTTAGCCTACGTAAAAATGTTAAGGAGAACTTTGGGAATTTCTTATACTTAAAGGTCACGACCTTTTCCGCGGTTACGGAGAGACGTTGAGCTATATATGGAGTTAAAGCCTTAATTAAGGGTTGTGGTTGCCTAGACTGCCAGGAGACGACGCTCTACGCTATTCTTTTTTTTTGGTTTTTAAAATATTACGTGTATTGCACCTCACTGCATGGATAATTAAGTGGTTTACGTGGGTTTTACTTTGTGCCCCAAAGACCTTGTTTTTGTGTTGTTAATGATTAATCAAATTAATATGTAGGCCGTATGGTGGTGAATTATGATTCTGAATATTAATTAAATGCAATGCCATTTAATATCAGGCCTAGTTTAAATTTAAATCTTATGTACAGGGTGTTGCTGATAAGTCTGGCATGGCATAAATTAAGGGGGATGTTTGTTCTTTGGGAAATCATCGATTTTGAGTCGAAAATGTGAGTAACTTCTAACTCCATTTTGTTTGCCACAAGGGACACTGTTTTCGAGTTATGATTTGATTGGTGTTTTAGGGATGATCCCTTAATTAAATTAGTAATCATTGTCTAAATCAGTTTCTTACCTTAAATTTAAGGTGTTCATTAATAAAACACTAAAAGTAACCTCATTAAAAATCCAAAATTTCCGTGACACTATCTATGTTCATGTGATTAAAAACTTATTTAGAAAAACATTAACGCTGGAAAACCCCCAAACAAATAAACACCAAGAATTAAAAAATAAATAAATAAATACACAAAAATTTCAAGAAAATTTTAGTATTTGACATATTTTTATTTTTATAAATTCCATAGTTTTAAACTATTCCCAATCCCAAACTACCTGTCAGTAGAGTGAAGGGCTTAACTATGCATACAATCATGCCTTCATAAATGCCAAGTGAAATTGGTTCCAAATTTTCGGAAATCACATTAAAACGGGCACCCACTAAACTAAACTACAATGACTTAAATTCAAAGAAAAGAAATATTTTTTTTTTAAATTTCACTTTCAAACTTTCTCGTGATTCACGGAAATATAATTTAAAAGTTACTAGGAACGTCTGTTAAAAAAAATAAAAAGGCTTAAGTTATTTAGTATTTAGAGTTTTAGACAACCTTTGCTGACTGTACATACACTACAAACTTCGATATTTTTCTACAATACTAACCTACTGCAAATACATTTTGACCTCACTTAACTTATCTCGGTATTTACCAACTTCTTCAAGTCTATTCTCAAGAGAATTTGAAAATGAACAAAATTCGTGATTTCGATTTTTCTTTTTTACTGATGTGAGTGAGGGGTATGCTACTTGCTTGTCTATTTGAGAATCGAATGTATAATTTTGAGAGAAATTAAACTGATTACAGAGATTGTAAGATTCTAAGGATTATGAAATGATTTTCAATTAATATTTATATATTTTAAGGCAAAACTAGAGGATTTTGAGAGAAGTTTTATCTCTCTAGGGAAGATTCAAGAAACTGACGAAACCACGGGATTTGGAAATTTCCCTGAAAAACGCTGAAAATTTCCAATTTCTATGAAATAACAGTACAAATTTGAAGGCAAATTTGATATATAACCCCAGAATTTCGAAGAGGTTATAGAATTTCCAATAAATAACGGAACATCTTCGAAGAGATTTTTGAATTTCTATGGAATAACCCAACATTTTCGAAGAGATTTTATAATTTCCAAAGAAATAACCCAACATTTTCGAAGAGATATTTAGAATTTCCAATGGAAACGCCGAACAATTTCGAAGAGATATTTAGAATTTCCAATGGAAACGCCGAACAATTTCGAAGAGATATTTAGAATTTCCAATGGAAACGCCGAACAATTTCGAAGAGATATTTAGAATTTCCAATGGAAACGCCGAACAATTTCGAAGAGATATTTAGAATTTCCAATGGAAACGCCGAACAATTTCGAAGAGATATTTAGAATTTCCAATGGAAACGCCGAACAATTTCGAAGAGATATTTAGAATTTCCAATGGAAACGCCGAACAATTTCGAAGATATATTTAGAATTTCCAATGGAAACGCCGAACAATTTCGAAGAGATATTTAGAATTTCCAATGGAAACGCCGAACAATTTCGAAGAGATATTTAGAATTTCCAATGGAAACGCCGAACAATTTCGAAGAGATATTTAGAATTTCGAATGGAAACGCTGAACAATTTCGAAGAGATATTTAGAATTTCCAAAAAAATAACCCAACAATTTCAAGCTTATTATTCTACTCATGCATTTTAAACATCAAAACAGAAAAAATTACCAAATTGCAATATAAGGCCCTTTTGAGATTTCCATTGAAGTGTCCAAAACCTCGTTTAAGTGAGATGGAAAATGTAAGAAATGATATAAAATAAAAGCCCATAAGCGCATTAAGGTCATACGATACAATAGAATCCGTTTCCCAAAAAATTGTAGAAAAATCCCACTCACAAATAGACATAAATCATAAAAAAAATATAGAATTTATAGACCTAGTTTTGACTTCAATAGAGAACCCACATAAGACCTGAGAAAGGGTTTAAGTAAGTTTATACAATTAGGTAACAAAACGTAGAAGAACACATGGCAACCTACGATGGTTATACAAACGTTCTCAGAACTTACATGGGTTCTTATTTCAATGGAGGTTTTTGTCTGCAGTACATTTTTATTAAAATATAAATATAACGTTTGCAGAGTCAGTCGACTCCCAGATTTAAGTGAAAGCGTTTTACCTTTGTTTATCGAAATGGAACTAGTGGGTACTGAAGGTTATATAATCGTGGTATAATTCTAAGTTCTTAATAGTTTTCTTGCCTTAATTTACCATTGACTATTTTATGCCTTTTGAATTACATCTAGGAGATATCGTTAAAGTTAAGTGGAAAACATGTGATTTACAAAAGATTTTTACTTTAGCTGGTTATTAAATTTGGGTTGGTAAATCGATTTAACAAAGGCGCATTGTTCAATACGAATCATGATTAAAAATTAATCAAAATTAAATCAGATTTATATTAAACTAAATTTAACAAAGGAAATAAAATCCATTGAATTCTAGAATTTTAATAAAAATTACTATTATTTCCGAGTTTTTCCATAAATCTTAGTAAAAATTATAAATTTACCAGAGTTTTTCCTAAATTTTACTAAAAATTATAAACTTAAGAGTTTTTCCTAAATTTTACTAAAAATTATAAACTTAAGAGTTTTTCCTAAATCTTAGTAAAAATTATAAATTTCCCGGAGTTTTACCCGAATTTTTAGTAAAAACTATAAATTTCCCGGAGTTTTACCCGAATTTTTAGTAAAAACTATAAATTTCCCGGAGTTTTACCCGAATTTTTAGTAAAAACTATAAATTTCCCGGAGTTTTACCCGAATTTTTAGTAAAAACTATAAATTTCCCGGAGTTTTACCCGAATTTTTAGTAAAAACTGTAAATTTCCCGGAGTTTTACCCGAATTTTTAGTAAAAACTGTAAATTTCCCGGAGTTTTACCCGAATTTTTAGTAAAAACTGTAAATTTCCCGGAGTTTTACCCGAATTTTTAGTAAAAACTATAAATTTCCCGGAGTTTTACCCGAATTTTTAGTAAAAACTGTAAATTTCCCGGAGTTTTACCTGAACTTTTAGTAAAAACTGCATATTTCCCGGAGTTTGGTAAAAATTATAAATTTCCCCTAGTTTCTCCAGAATTTTCCAATTTGTTTTTATAAATTTCCTTGAATTTTACTTGACTTTATAGTTAACAATCAATTCCCTTAAAGGTTTCCAGGATTGTACGAACTATTTAAGTAAAATCCCTTTAAACACCATGTTTTCCAACAAATCACCAATTACATTTTCACAAAAGTTCAAATTACAACGCAAACAAACCCAAACAAAATATCTCACCCCCATATAAAACCATGTACAACAACAATTTCTATTTTTAAAACCGCTTCGCATGATTACATAGCAGATGATATGTTTCGGAAGCATCTTATTAGAGTTTTTATGACCCTATCTTTATTTTTATTGAAACGTAAAAAAATAAAAAGAAAAAAAAAATAACCAAAACTTTCTATAGAAAATCTTCACGGGGTATTCAATAAGAATAAGGAAAATGTTAAAAATAAAAAGTAATTTATCTCCATTACACTTGACACTGAAGTAATAACTAAATTACAACCTTATAACATATATACTTTGATGCCAAGTTACCTCGTTTAATAATACAACGTAAAGCGAGCCTAAAGGCATAAATATTTTTTTCTTTAAAGATGACAAGGCTTAACAAAACGTGCTTCAGTTTATTTTTATTTTTTTTAATTTTAGTTTTTTGTAATATTTCTATTTTTGATCGTACTCGTCAAAGACAGGCCCTTTAAGCACTTTATTATTGTTAAACCTTCAACCAAAATGTCATATTAATTTTATTTGCCTTTATAAAGTGTGACTGACGTATCTCTAGGCGATCAAGATTTATAAATCTATTTTATGTCTTATTGTGATTTACTATTTTGGCAATTTCTTTCTATTTTTTCTATTTTTTATTTTCAATTTGTATTTTAAATATTTTTTAAAGACATATTTTTTTTATAAAATTTGAAATTTGCACCTCTGACCAATCGCGTAACGTCCTGCCTTTGACAATATCGAATGAAATTTAGCGCGAGATTTGTTATAAAAATTGCGTGCGATGTGACAACTTAAAATCGTAGCGCGAGATATAGAACGTGCTAAGTTAATTTTGTTAACAAGAAGGCAGGGCGTTACGTGATTGGTCGGAGGTGCAAATTTAAAATTATCCACGAAATCTATGAAAACTAATTTGAATTTTAAAATTAATCATTCTGAGTCTGTATTTCCTATATGTTTCACTATGCAGATTGGTTTTATAATTAGTAGAAGAATCCATATATAAAAAATCACTTGATTTTCTATTTCACCCTCCCTTTAAACAATATCATAAAAAAATTAATCGTTAGCAAGCAAGGTAAAAACCTTTACGAATTACGTTGTTTTTAGTATCGATCTCCTATTGGGTGTATTTTAAGCCAATAAAAAGTATTTTAATCGAAAATCCATAACGCTATACATAATAAAAAAGTAAGATAATTTTCATGTTTGTAAAATTATAGTTTGCTCGAGTAAATATTTCAGGTCCATAAAATCAATGATGCCTTGCAAGCATGCATATTAACCTGCGCCTTCAACAGGAAAGCTATAAAGGCCCATTCAGACTGTTGTAAAATATTACGTTCCTTTCGGTCGCGTTCATTTCCCCGTTCAGACGTTTAAAGCGAATTTTTGAACCAAGACTTTTGAATACTAAAATAGCTGCTCATCCAAAATGATAAACAAATACCGCTCGCCAAGAATCCTAAAAAGTTCCATAATATCGTCTGCTAATGCAGCCATAGCTCACTCGATCACGCGTCAGTAAGGCACGATCGAGTCATAGACAAAGCAATACTGAAGGACCGATGGCAGAGGAAGAAAGTTGAAAAATACTTGTTAATTCGCCTTCTAGCGGCAGAGTAGCAAACCGGAAAGTGGGGGCAGATGGGGGAATCAACGTTCTAAAGAGGGAAGCAGCTAACGTCTTATTTTGTCTAGATGGCGCTACCTTTCTCCGGGATTTGACTCGGAATTTTTCATAACCCCCTCCATTTTGGGGTTGAAAAAGGGGGAAGTAAGCTTAACATTGGTTGTTTAGTCGCTTAGTATGGGGCTCTATGGGCTGCCATTGGTCCTTCAGTATTACTTCGTCCATGATCCAGTGAGCTATGGCTAAAGAAAAGGCACGCTAACGAAGTGGCGCCATCTCGACAGACACTGCCCCGACAAAACTGAAAATATTCAAACTATAAATCCTCGAATCTTTTACTTACGTAGTCGTGTATGTGTCTAACTAGTTAAGCGTGCAAAACAACTTCACTGCCGACATGAACGTAAGATTTTAGTCTATAGTCTGAATGGGCCTTTAGTTACAAGTCGGTTCGTTCGAAATATGGTAAAATAGAGACATGATCACACACCAAGTTACCCCTTCCTTCCCCAATACAAACAACTGCCATTAGTATCTTCGTAACTTTCTGAAAGGAGTTCTTTGACCTTCAACTTCCATTTACTATATATATATGCACATATATACACACGACACGCTACCGTAGACATTGATAATTATCGAACCAATCACAGAAGTTCATTTTCGACCGCGACTCAAACGCAAATTAACGTTTAGGAAAGGGGAGAACGCTTGTACAGGACAGGTTGGCTTAGATATTCGAGAAAATAGAAACTTTTGAAGTTAAAGGCCGACTTCCATCGAAAAGAGTTCTAGCGAACTGAAAACCGAGCATGGAGAATAACTATGTTCAGAGCGACATTGCCGATTTTCGAATCCCAGCTGGGGTAAAAGATGGAAGGGTTCTAGCTAACTGAAAGCCGTGCTGAAGATACACAATAGAGAATTTTCTTCAGGGGAAAGCAAAAATTCGAGAGGAAATAAATTTAAAAGGATTTCTATTGTTCATCTTCAGTTCGCTAGAACCGCATTGCACGGCTTTCAGTTAGCGAGAACCCTTACAACTTTTGACCCAGCGGGGATTCGAAAATCGGCACGGTCGCTTCATTGGTGGTGGACTGGTAACTTTGAAGTCCTGTCTAACGTCTTTGCATCCACATACACCCAATCAAAGTTAGGTATTCTTAACCCTAAATCAAGCAGACGATACTTTTGAAAAGGATTTTTTGGTCATATTCGATTAGCTAAGCCACTCTGTCCATATGGTGAGGAGTCTGAGGACAGGTGGAAAACCACAACGATACAAATGACTAATTTCCGTAAATGATTAATTAACCAATCAAGCGCAGTCAAATGGTTTTAAGGTATTTTTTAAATGCTTTGGATAATATTTAAATAAACAACTCTCTATTTTTTTCAATTAATTTGTCGGTTCAAGCCGGACAACCATTTTTCAATTAATTTAGTTATAATATAGTGTGACTGTGTGAAAATTAAATTTCTATAGTACTAGGTCACGTCACATTACCGTAATTTGTTGTTTGTTCAACAAAAGATTGAAAATTATTAGAATAAATAAATAAATAGCACCCTTTGTAAATGAATAATTGGAAACATTTTCCCGCTTTCTCTGACACTTAAAAGGGTTAACTTCTGGGTGCACCCGGAACTATACCGAATTGCAGAACTTGGATAAATAATTTACAGTGTCGTTCAAATGCACTTGATAATAACGGAGAAAGGTAGGGCGTATGAATACCCACTGTTAAATCAGATAAACTAGAAAGTAGACCCAATCAAGTTATATTGGACATGAATACACTAACGTTTCTAAGAAATAGATAGGGTGTAACCTTGTAATATCAGTTTTAGATATTTTGAAAAGTAATAGTTTAAACCCAAAAGGTTAAACCGGGGTCAAATTATAACTTGGGTGTGCATTGCAAGCCCATATAAGACACGAGAACCTAGTAAAAAAAAACATGGAACATTTACGACTCAAAATCGATTTCCCAAAGAACATCCCTCTTAATTTATGGCAGACTTCTCAGAAAGACCAGGGATAGATTTAATTTTAGTAGTAGAAATGGAGAACAGAGTAATGTGAGCGCGCGTCAAAGTCCCGGACCCCCTTCCACGGGACAGGGGGGTATGAAAGAAGAGGCGGACGGGTCATAGCGACAGAGGTAAAAAGGAATTACGTATTTTTCGCCGTCCCCGTCAGCAACGTCATCAAAACGTAGTTTAAGTGAGCCAATAAGATAATTTAAACTATTCGTTACGTGTTGGAGGGAGGGGCTCTATACTGGGTGGTCTATGAGTCGGACTGAAGTAAATACTAACCGTTCTCATTCCTACTTCTAAAATTATATCTATCCCTGGAAACACCTTGTATATTAAGCTCTATTTCCGTAAACTACCTCAAGACTTTAAATAATATCAAATTCCAAAAACCTAAAACTTGAAGAGTAGGCCTATAGTAATGCTTAATTACTATTTCGGGCTATTTAATGTGGCACGACTTGCATTGAACCTTATCATATTATTGAAAAGGGGGAAAGAAAAACATGGAAAATAAAAATTACACGAAATTGCATCGGCCCAGGTCCCATTCCATTCCATACCATACCATACCATCAATGTTTTGATTTCTACTAAGGGTGACACTTGGGTGATCATTCGTGAAGTCTGTTTTTTTTTTAAGTACTTATCGTCTTAACGATTTATCCATTTATATCTCTCCAATACCGATTTTATTTAAATATCGCATCACCAAAGAATAATATTAAAAAACTGGTTTTACTTAATCTATGTAGGAAGTGAATTACATGTAATGATACCTTTATTACATAAAGGTTTAAGCGTGGCAAGGAATAATAATAATTATTATTATTTTTGGAGTTTAAAAGGTAGGCCTACAAGCTGTACGTAGCAATTGAACTTTAAATTTAATTGACATTAATGAAGTAAACAATTAAAAGGTTTCCCTTAACTATTTCCAGTGACTTTACCCTGACCTTTTTAGACCAATTAACAAATTTTACCACAGTTAATTAGTTTAATTAAGTTAATTAAAGATGTGTAAGAGAATCTATAACCATTAACCGTGGAAAGAAGGTCTTCCCTTAACAGTTTAGATTTAATAATTAGCCCTAATTAAAATAATGGATTTTAAAGTTATAAAAATTAGTTTCTTAAAAAATGACTGACAGACTGACTGACTGATAATCAACGCCCAGCCCAAACCACTTGCCATAGAAGGCTGAAAATTTGTAGGAACCTTACTCATTAGTAGGCGCGTACTAAGAAATATTTTTCCAATCTACCGCCATCTTAATAAATGGCGCCCAGAAATGTAAAAAATCTTCTCTATGCAACAAAGTCCGCGCGTTTCAACCGATTTCGCAAATATTTAGTACACTGGTTTCCTTTAACCTATAGACGGGCTGAATGGTCTTTCGGGCTCGATTTGTTGCCATCTTTTTAAATGGCGACCAAAAATTTAAAAACCCTTCTTTATGGAATAATGTCCACGTGAAAAGTAATAAAAAATGTCCGACAACGGGCTGACTATAAGAATCTTTTTACTAAAATTATTTTAATCTCTGTGGCAGAAGTTAACTAGATTGTAAAATGGAATGTGAATTGAACCGATAACCGCGCCAATTAAAATATAAAGGTTTCATATTAAAATCGAAATGAAAATGAAATTGCATTAATTTAAATAATCTTATTTCAAGTTGAATGAACCAGGGTAATAACTTAAATAAGTAAACAACAAATTAACATATTTTAAACGCTTTCATTTTATCGTGAAAATTCGATTAATATCGATGTCACGTGATAAACATTATACTACAGACAGATAGGGAAATTGTATTTCGAGGAAAACGTTACGGTTTTTTACATAATATTTCAAAATCACTTTCGCTTTGAAAAAAAAAAAAAAAAAAAAGAATAACGTGTTATAAGAAAATCGTTCACCCAAAAGGTTCCCGAAGTGTCAACAACCAATTAATAACATTCGTCTAGATTCTCTAGAAGATCGATTTATGAATAGTTATTTTAGTTATTTTTTTACATTTGTTTCCTGATTTGTCTAGTTTTTGGAAGCCTAAAAGTTATAAATATAAATATTTGTAGCTTTATTTGCTCGAGCTGTGATTGAGAAAATCACGTGTTCAAACTATACAAGTTCGTAATGCTAGAGACTTACAGCTCGAGATAACTAGTTCGAGAACGACGAAAGCGAGAATTGAAGTACTATATACACTCGGATGGTTAATTTTGCAGGACTTCCATCTAGCTCCTATTTAGTCTGCATTACTAAGCCTTTGACAGCAGCGCCTCACCAGGCGTACATCGCTTTACCTCGAATCGATGACCTACTTCAATCACTTCAAAATTACAAGCTCCAGTTTCTAAGTTACCAGTGACAAACTTATGGAGGAACATATCTTATGAACTTATGTTGTTACAAATATATATGTGCTTTTGCTAGTATGTGGTAAATTGCCTAACTTAGGAATAGATACGTCCTGAAGTTTAAAATGTGTTTAAACACACCCTATACTTATTAATGATTTAAAACATTAATCTAAATCTCAAATCTTCCAAAATAAACAGGAATAATTTCAAACCAATACGAATTAAATTTTAAGCGTACATAGCATCGAGTATATAGTTTTAAAATCTAAGAAACTTGTAAGTATTTGGGTTTGAGCTAAATTTCCCACTTTATTTTTTGGTAATAAACTAATAAATTGTTGTTTTTCAAGAATCAAAACGTAATTAAAGACTTCAATAAAAAAATCTTTGTATAATTCTGAAGGATTAAATGAACGGTTGATTATTATCTGATTTTATACGGTCTTACGGGCGCTCTGCTTTAGCTACTCTTCCGGTTAGGACGCCATACGGGCGGACCCCGTTTTAAAAGGAGCTCCAGGCATGGCCTGGTCCCACAAATATTTATCGCCCTGGCTAGAAATTAGCTACCCTTCCTAAGATTAAATTGTAGTCAAATGCTAAGATACGGTAGGTCTTATCGCCATGTCGGGAATAAGCTACATTAGGACGGACTTAACCTCGTATAACAGAAACTTGGAATAAATTTTTTTATATAAAAATATACCGTTAACATTGACAAAAATTTGCACTTAAAAAGGTCATGGGAAGTAAAGTAACAGCATAAGCTCATGAGATATGTTCCTCCATAAGCTTGTCACTGGTAACTTAGAAACTGGAGCTTGTAATTTTGAAGTGATTGAAGTAGGTCATAGATTCGAGGTAAAGCGACATACGCCTGGTGATTGACGCTGCTGTCAAAGGCCTAATTATTAATGCAGACTAAATAGGAGCTAGATGAAAGTCCTGCAAAATTAATTAACCACCGAGTGTAGTAAGTACTTCAATTGACTCGCTTCCGTCGTTCTGCTAGAACTAGTTATCTCAAGATGCAAGTCTCTCAGTAGCATTACGAATAGTATAGGTAGTGCCATACTTATGGAACGAAACATATCTTATAAACTTATGGTAACGTATTCGTCGGGACGCAAAGACATTAGACAGGGCTTCAAAGGTTACCAGTCCTGTACCAAATTTGGATGGTCCGTATTATTTGAAGCTTTCCATATCTTATTCTTAATTAAATGCATCTTTGTTGACAAACATACTCATCAATCTTCCTTCAGTCTTAAGACAAGAAGGTGTATGGTCAACACACCCAGACAATATTTACCCCCCCCCCCACCAATCCCTGGACGTTTGAAAAAGGGTGTATCTTCTTTAATATTATAAATGAACACGCAGTTCCAATTTGAATTATTCATTATTTAATATGAACTTTCGAATAAAACCGAAAATAAATTTAAAAAATAAATAAATTCAACATGCAATTTTTCTTTAAACTTCCGAAAGCGAAACGATGTATATAAATATAATTCCATGTTTTAAGAGTTCAATAATCCTTAAATTTCAAGATCTAATATCCCTTGCAAACAATCGTTCAACGAGGCATTAAGCAATGTTGGCCAACCCCGTCTTTTTCGGACGCACGTGCTTTTGAGATTACAACAATTTTTTTTTTCAACCTTTCACAAAAAGCCCTTAAGGTACACGTAGATAAAAGAAAAATATACATTTCTACAATATAATATATATTATCAGGAATAAACACAGCTACTAGGAATAATTGTGTAGCCCGCCATTTTCACTCAACGTATCTAGGCAGCTTTTCTATTTTTGTGGGAAGAGATAGCTAGACTAATCATTATGTATGATCAGGGATTCCTGCTTCTAAAATTACATCAATCCCTGGTATGATGAATTTTACCCAAGCGAATTAATAATCTATCTCGCTGCGTAGGGCCACTCTCTGCTACTAACTAATGAAATAACAATTAGAAAGACTGGAGCACAACGATTCCAGTTAGCTGTATGTATTCCTCTTATTAGAACTAAGCATGCTCACGTTTCTCTATAAGACACAGGCCTACCTCAAGTTTAAGAACAGAGTTAAGCATAGCTTCGGGCTTTAATTGTTGAAAGAAAGAACACATTTAAGAACTAGGAACTTTCAAACAATAGAATTTAGATGATTCCTAAAAATGTTCCGGTACCACCTAACTTGTTTTACGATAACATAAATTTTACCAGAAGTTTATGACTTCTTATCCTGGGAAGTATTGGACTCTAACCATATCCGGAACCATCTCTGTTAGCCAACTTCTTATTTGGTCCGATCACCGCGCCACCTACGGCATTTCCCTCATTTTGAGTTGGCAGGCTCATTTGCGCGCCAGCAGCGGGTAAGAAACGAAACTTTAAGGTGTGTCCTGTGGTTTGAGGTAACGAATCAGAAACGGTGACAGGAACAGCTGTTTTAATAGACTGCTAGAAATTCCGGTCAAACTAGTGTGGGGTCCTAGAGTTCTAGACAGACGGCTTTTCAACGATTGGCGCTGAAGAAGTTTTGAACACGCCCCACAGTTTGAGAGCCACAGCCTCTCGGCGTGGGATTTCGTTGAAAGATATAACAACATAAGCCCGTCAGTTATGGTTCAAAAAAGAAAAAGAAAAGTTAATTTGAAAATAACCTTACAAAACAAAGCTGAAGATATTTTTTTTAACTTCTTTTTAACAGTAGAGCGACATCTAATTTATTTGAAGACAATGAATAGTATTGAATTTTGTTATACATTACTTACACGAATGCATTACAAATTTACATGAATATTTGAAGGTAAGCAAATTTTGATACAACGCGCATGTCCTAAGTGCAGTTGGCAGAATAGTCTACATATTTTTCAAATAGGCTTTTTCGCATAGGGGAGGCGCAATAAATATATCTTGGACATAAACATAGTCACCTTTGACCTCACATATTGACATTCTTTAACAATAAAATTACCCCTAATAAAAATAGCAATTCGAACAATAAATTGAATGGTAATATTTTAAAAAGCATTACTTCTGAGGTGAGCCCGAAAAAATGTATTTTCACCATAAACATCATGACCTTTAACCTCAAATATCGACAATATTTTACGTTAAAATTGCCCCTAATGAAAATGCAATTGCTTGTTTGTCTTTTAACAACAATTCCTTCTGAGCTGGGCGCAATAAATGTACCTTGGCCATAAACATGGTGAACTTTGACCTCAAATATCACATTCCACAGTTAAAAGTGATTTAAATTTGGTCCCACCATAACAAAACCTCTAAAATATCTTAAACTAAACCCAAAATAATTATCTAAATCGGCCAAATAATGGCTACGATATCACATTTTGGTCACGCCCCAAAACTGGCACTTTTGCTTCATTAATATTCCAGGGATAATTAAACCGATTCATTGTTGTCGAAGCCAGTTTTATAATGAATGAGCTATTTGAATTACAAAGGGTTCAATGGAATAATCATCGTAATTAAATGACTTTCGATTATTATTATATTAAAACGATTTCAATCTAGTTTCCGGATTGACTTGACCTTCAGAAAAAAAGGTTTAGATTGTCTAGAGGTCAATTTGAACAGAATAAAAAGGGTGAAAGAACTTTATACTTAATTATGCTATAGACTACAGACCACAAGAAAGAGCATTGTATCTCAGTCTAGGGTCGAACTTAATTGGACCTAATTGCTTTGAATTGATACAAATTATGCGCTGAAGTTGTTACACCAATTTAAACCTTGAGATGCATTTGAACTATAATCAAATTTCTAAGCGTTTGAAATGATTAAATATTATTATGTAAGTACATTTACTTTTCAAATTAAATTGCAAGACGCTAAGCCTAACGATAGGGCCTAATTAATTTGGCGGTAAAATAGAAATATTGCTCAAACTTGATTGGCTATTTCTCTACCTATTGAAATACGTAATGATATGTACTTATTAATAAAGATTAAAACCTAATAACTTACGTGTTAAGCCTAATTTTAGGCCAATATCAGACTACTTTAAATCTTGCAGCAATTAAAAATGCAACTTCAATGTTTTAAACACTAAGCCTAAACGTTAAGCCTAATTTTTTTTAGTATATTTTATCTGGCGGGAAACCCTTGTCTCCTAGTGATCTTTTACTCTCCTGATTGGTTATTTTGAACCCTATAACAGTTAAAAACAAAACTACAAATGTTTGAACTCATTAAAAGGCTAATTCTAAAATTAGGGACTATTTTATTAGGCGGGAAATACATTTCATCTCCTAGTGAAAGTAGTTCAATCTCCTTAAATGTTATTAATTTAACCCTTACAACAATTAAAACACAACTTCAAAGTAAGTTATTTAAACGCTAAGCCTAAACGTTAAACCTAGATGCATTTTGGCGGAAACACATTCAACCCAACCAGCTTCATTCAAAAATAGGGACAGACATTTTAAACACTCTGACAAATCCTTCAATTTTCTTTAAAAGTAGCTTCACTAAGTTCTTTTTGAAAGCAGCTTGACTAAGTACTTTTTGAAAACACTAGATCATCATATTGTTTGTCACAACGAAAAAACAACACACACAAAAAAAGAAGAAATCAAAACAAAAGAAGATTGTAAAGCACAAAAACCTTTCAGTTTTACGATCTTTTTGTGAGATTTTGAAAGTGAGAGCTTTGCCTTCTCTCTCCGTTTGGTTTCTATCTTCGAAGCCCAGAAAAGAAAGTTAAGGTCGCGCCCTCTATTGTCATTTTCACGGTAGAACGGACGAAAACAAAAGGAAAACGCGACGAAAAATGGTGGTGGCAAGATTACTTCGTCCCCGGCTAAAACTGGGCGCGAAAAATACTCCCAGATAATGGAGAAGTAGAAATAACTCGATCCGCTCTAAGCCTAACTTGGAGGAGAGGTGAGACGGAGTGGTAATGTTCATATGTAATGAAAGTATCTCAGAGTACCTCGCGAACGCCTCTGTCAATGGTAGGCGATTGTTAAGTGCTGCCACCTAGCGCCATTTTGAAATTTAATCTAGTTATAATGAATTAGCTTCTATTTTTAAGAGATAGGGTGCGACATAGTCGACAATTTCGGACCGTATGTCATTGTGAGGATGCTGGGAGGACTTCATTGCCGTTCCGTAGATGGGGTACCGTACAGAGACTAAGTTATAGCATAAGTTTATAAGATGTTACGTTATAAGTATGACACAAACTATACAAGTTCGTAATGCTAGAGACTTACAACTCGAGATAACTAGTTCGAAGGAGAACGACGGAAGCGAGAATTGAAGTACTACACTCGGATGGTTAATTAATTTTTGCAGGACTTAAGTTCCATCTAGCTCCTATTTAGTCTGCATTACTAAGCCCAAATTTGACAGCAGCGCCTCACCAGGCGTATGTCGCTTTACCTCGAATCTATGACCTACTCCAATCACTTCAAAATTACAAGCTCCAGTTTCTAAGTTACCAGTGACAAACTTATGGAACACACCTTATGATAGGGATGGAGATTTCCTATGGATATTTCTTCTCCATCGCGCATCTATTCGCCAAGGCCTAACTACAGAAGCTAGGGCTAGGGGACCCACATGGGATAAAAATTTGCAATGAGAGTTAATTATCGTTCCCTTATACGCAGCTGTTCACGACAGCGTGAAATTCTTAATTACTCGACACTAGAATTCCTGTTTCTTTTATCTAAATCATACCTTATTTTTACTCTGGTATTTATGCAAATATAATTCCGAGGCCCAGGCTGCGCTACAATCATTTAGACACGACGCGGACAACATATGAAGCGAAACGATTTTAAAAACCATCTTTTGAATAAATATAATTTAATATAATACGCGAGAGATAAAACGGATGGTGCTCTAATTAGGCTAATATAAGCGTCGAATTATTTTACGTTAGGCTTAATGATGCTTATGGATTTAAATTGAATCAGAATTTCAAAGATCTTTACGATTGTTTTGTTATTTATTAAATTTTTGTCCAATTTTTAGAGAGATTAGTTATAGCAACGTTTTAGAGACTCTTGAATCACCATATTGCTGACTAGAGATGGGCCGATACCAGTTTAATCCGATACCGATATGATCCGATACTTGTTAAACCGATACGTACCGATACCGATATTTTACCCGATCCTTCGATTAAACCGATATCAAACCGATACCGATATGGTATCGGTATCGGCCCATCTCTATTGGTTTATCATACGAAAAACCCATTTTAGACACTAGTTACGTTATCCAAAAATAGATGAAAAACTGTGCTGTCTCAGAGTTTAGGTCTTATGGCGTCATCTACTCTCAGCATAAGTATTTATTTTCTTCAAAAAATATCGGGTAGAAATATCGGTTCATTTTTAACCGATACCGATATATCGGTTAAGGCCAAATATCGGTACCGATACCGATATGGCATCGATATCGGCCCATCTCTATTGCTGACTTTCTAAGAAGATTTGAGTTACGATTGTTTTGGTATTTATTAAATTTTTGTCAAATTTTAAAGACTTGATTAGTCATAATGACGTTTTAGGGAAACTTATTGTGATGTCGATGACATTTTCTCAGTTTATTGACATGGAAACATGAGCATAAGCCTATTATCCTCTCAGTAAGTAAGGGTCAAAAGGATAAATGTTTTGACAAGCTCTAAAGGGTCTCGTGGTTTTGTTTATTTATATCGTAGAGAGGCACCACCTGGTGGTGGATTTATTTAAAACCAAAACCATCGCCTACTGTAATCTCTACCTGTAACCCGACAACACCAAGGAAGTAAGGAAAACACAGTGGGCCATGTCATAATGACACCTTAACCTAAGGCAAATTTTAACAAAATATAAACCCATAGTTAAGCCTGAAGTTAAGTATTTGAAGCCTGTAAATAGTTTGCAGATAAGTGTTGCCAGTCATTTACGAGTGCAATTCAACCTTTATCTACAACAGATTGAAAGCTGGTAGTTGTGTATGTAATCTTTAGAACAGACTATCTTGTATCTACAGATCTTAGTAAAAATAGGCACGCTTGAGAGCGCTAAGTGGTTTCTTTTCAAGAAACTAGCGCGCTACCAGAGACGCTACCGCCACCTATGAGAAGTTTGTCAAAACATGGACTCACCCATATGCCAAAAACGAAAGAGTCGCTTCGCCCTCCGTTCCATGGTTGGATTGAGATATTGGCAAACTCCTTAAACTGGGTGGTGGTCTGCAATTAAATAAATAAATAAAAAAATACATTAGTGAGAAATTTAAATCAAATTAAATTAATTTAAAACCACACAACGTAAATACAGAAAACGCAACCGCCAATCACGTGACGTCAATCACTACCGTTTCTTAGACAATGTTTTGATAACTTCTAGCAGTAATTTAAAGGAAAAGAGGTTCGGTTTAGCAGACGCCACTAAACCAATGGCAGATGGCGTAATAGTCCTTGATTTTAAGACTAATTAAATGTTAATTATTTTGCAATAAGACATTTTTTAATATTTAATTCCTTTTATATTTAGAAAAAGGCCGTTCTTTTAAGGTATAATATTCAAAATAGCTTGCGCCATCTATCGCCATTAAGCGGAAACATGATGTGTTTCTCGTGAATAATTTCTATCCCAAAAAATAGGACTTTGACGTAATTTTTGGGCTATTGACACTCACTCGGTCTATATATACTCTTAATACAACAAAAGGCTATTCAAGGCAAGTTCATTGCTGGAAACAGTGACGTAATTTGTCTGAGGAAACCTTGCGTTAAGCCTAAAAACTTCAATGGCTTCTTCTAGGGTTCAAAAATCTTAAATTCTTTTACATAACTTAAGCCTCGCGTTCTAGACCTAATTCCCTAACATATTCGCAATCCCTAATTATTATTCTTTCGTCGTAAAAAGCAGTAGCTTTAGAATTTCGCTTAAATCTGCTAAGTAGAACATGTGCTCCGACTAATTAGATTGCAATTAAGAAGTTAAAACAAAAATTTCGCTTCTTATTTTATACTCTTACTGACAATCTCTCGTTAACACAGTAAAACTGCGTCCTTAATGAGTCAACGAAAGTTTAAATTAAAAAGGAGATTAACTTTTCTACTAACTTATTATTAAAAAAGGTCTTAAGCTATTTTAAAACTAAAAAGCAATAATGTTCATTGTTCAACTACAGCCGCAGTATAAGTCTATCAAACTCTCCATAAGTATGGGTCCAAAGCGAATCTTCTACGACCACGCATTCTTTATAGTATAAGCGCCTCCTAGCGGAGTTTTTTTTTCGTAAAAGGGCGTCTCCTGGTGGCGGATTTGCCCAAAACAGAAATCATAGCCTACTGTAATCTATACAATCTTTACTAGTAACCCGTCTACACACAGTAGGCTGTGCAGGTTTGATACTAGATGGCGCAACTGTAACTTTAATTCTGTCTCCTCGATACTATATGCTTGGAGGAAAGAAATGAGATGCAGTAGACATATTCCTTGGCCATGTGCTGCAATGAGTCTCCCAGAGTATCTTGCACATGCCCCTACCTTTGGTAGAGGATTGTTAAGTGCTGGAACCTAGCTCCATTTAAAAGTATAAGGTAGTTCTCATGCATTAGATTCTAATTTTAGGATACCCTACTGAGGATGCTGGGAAAAGTTCGTAAAGCTAGATTCCCACTCGACGGAAAACACGACGGAAACCCGGCAGAAAGGGGTTCGACCAAAAAATCTTAACGCCGAGCTCGACGGAATTTCCGGGCGTAAGTTGTGTTCTATTTTTTCGGTCGTGTTCGGCGTTACGCCGGTTTCTCAGCCAATGAATTTATCCCACTGACAACGTCATAAATTTCAAGAGCGCCCGCTTACGCGAGATCGATTGATAGCCGCCAAGGCTTATCGGAAACATACCACCAAGAAAGAAAAATAAAACTAACGGAAGTAAAAAGAGATTTGATGTTAATAAGGAAGACTTTACTGAGGAGGTTAGAAAAATTCCCTTCTTGTACGATCTAAGCGACAAGGGGACAAAGATACTAATTCAGAGTGAAATGGATGTTGTGGAAACAACTCATATCTGTCACGTGACCCAAAAATATCTACCGCCAAACTGAAAATTCAGTCGTAGTGTGAACGGTCTACCGCCGGACGCCGGCGTAAGTTAAAATTTCTACCGTTGGCTGTGTGATTTCCGCCGGTTTTTTTCGGTCGAGTGGGAATCTAGCTTTAGAGGTATGGAGATGTCTACTACATACGCTGCATCTCATCTCTCCTTCAAGCTATAAGCCTCTACCGCGGACCCAAACTTACGCATTATAGGGTTGGTACAATTTGAGTTAAATTTAGAACCGTGGTGAAACAACCTTTAAGTGATAAAAGAACTTAGACGAAACGAGTCCTTTTCTACGCATTATTTTAACCATTCCAAGCATGAAATGTCATATAAAGTCGTTCTATGATTAAAAATCAATTGAAAAGTAATCTTTTTGGGATTGAAATTTTCATAACATATTTTTTGTACAGTTCCAAGAATTTCAATCTTGCCTAAATTACTCTAGTACCGCATGTCAGGTTGAAAAGTTAGCAATTATAAAGCTAAGCTCCCTCTTATATCTAAGAATAGGTTTAGAGAGATAAGAGGAAAGCGGGCTTTATACGTGCTGACGTTTAGACAAGAATATGATTATAAGCAAAAACATTAACATATTAAAATATTCATAATTTTTCTTTTCTTCCAAATCACCACCATAATTTCATCGTAACCAAACTTAAGTTTATACCAGTGATAGATTTAATTTTAGAAGTAGGAATGGAGAACGGCTAATTAGTATTTACTTCAGTCCGACTCATAGACCACCCAGTATAGAGCCCCTCCCTCCAACACGTAACGAAAAGTTTAAATTAACTTATTGCATGGCTCACTACAACTACGTTTTTATAACGTTGCTGACGGGGTCGGCGAAAAATACGCAATTCCTTTTTACCTCTGTCGCTATGACCCGTCCGCCTCTTCTTTCATACCCCCCCCCCGTCCCGTGGAAGGAGGTCCGGGACTTTGACGCGCGCCCACAGGCCCCACATTACTCTGTTCTCCATTCCTACTTCTAAAATTATATCTATCCCTGTTTATATTTAAACAATTACTTCTGAGGTGCGCGGAAAATTCTATCTTCGCAATATACATGGTGACCTTTAACCTTAAATATCCCAGGCCACAGCACGAATATTTGGAATCGGGTTTCGTCACGAACACGATAAAGATCATTAAAATGTATTTAATTAAAACAATATAATTATCAAAATCAGTCAAATCATCGCTGAGAAAGGCCATAAGTGACGTGACTTTTGACCTCAAATTAATACATCTTTAATTAAGATGTTTACAATCTTTCAACGAAAACTTTGGGTTGTATTTCGACTTTAATTGCACGAGTTTATATTTCAAATCCCCTCTCCCAAATAAACCATCCCAAAATGATTGCAATCTTAAGATAGGCTAAATCCAACCCCAAACTCGACTTCTGAAGGGTTAAAAGCGTACCCATTCCAACGCTGTAACAAATAAAACCACTTAACCAACAATAAAATATTTACCAACCCACATAATATAAGAAAAATCCAATAAAAACCATACCCAAAATATTAAATTTAATATAAAAACTCAACTACTCCACAAGAGTTGGTAAACTCGTTGAGGATAAAAAAAAAAAAAAAATACGGCCTCACAAAACATTTTAACAATATGAAATATTGTACCCCAACTAAACCATTTCTATTGCAAGTGAGAGTTGCTAAGGTTACGGTGGAATTATTTTGCAAGAAATTGACTTTACTAAACAGGTCTTCAACTGGAACTGTAGATTTAAATTGAAAGGCACACAATATCATATTTTTAAAAACGAAAGTTTTGTTTGGCGGAACCGTTGCCCTAGAAATTCTAAAAGACCCGTATCCCCAAAACGATCAGATCATAAAGCACCCAAAAGGCACAGCACGAAAAATGAAAAATATAATCCAGTTTTACTCAAGTGATTCAACATAGAAGTTCATAAATAAGAATAAATAATAATGATTTTTATCCTGAGTTTTTGGCTCGAAACCAATTTCCGTTATATTTCCAGGTCTTCCCTTCTCCCTGATAAACAAGTGTTCCATTTCCCTGATAAACAAAAATTTCCCATTTTCTCTGATATTTGTTTGGTTCTCGACCAATTTCCCTGCTAAAAGGCTATGAATTTTACTAATAATTATAATTTTCCCTGATTTTCAAGAAAATTATGATTTTTTCCAAATTTTAGAGCTCTAACCTAACATATCCCTTATATTTCCAGGTCTTGCCTGTTTTCCCTGTACAACGACCTCTGACCTCTGGTAAAACTCTATATAGAAACTCGAAAAGAGTACGTTTATTTTGTTATCATAAACTAAATCCACCTGGCTTAATTACATAATCCATTTAACTGCCTAAAACTATTTAAAAAAACCAGGAATACATACAACTAATAGGAATAATTGAGTAGCATTTTCAGCCAACGTATCTAGGCAACTTTTTGTAGGAGGAGCTAAACTAATCATAATGCGTGACGAATTATACCTCGCGAATTAAAAACACATCTCTCTGCCTGTTACATCAAGGACCACGCTCTGCTACCACACGTTAGAAAGACGTTGACCAGGCGTGGCTGGGATAGTAAGTTCTCAAAGCCCGGTATACCCACAAAACCCTCACAGAAATTAACATGGCAGTAGATATAAGGCTACACAATGATTCCAATTATCTGTATTTATCCCAGGTACAAACTAATTTACTTCTCATTATGGTCATCTGGAACGTTTTCTGGTAAAGGATGATGGTACAGATCCCAAGAGATATTTTTTTCATCCGATATAATATGAAAGAGACAAGTTTTTTTAGGTCGAATTTTGGAGCACTGCCAACCCAGAAGAAGAAGTAGAAGACGGAAATTCTTCCAAGTAAAAGGTTAAGTATATGGGACCCCTATATCTTTGGGGACCCAAGTAGAAAAGAAGGGACGATGACGACGTTACCAAATCGATGACGTCTTGAATAAGAAGGGGTTGGGAGGAGGGGGTAGGTTTAGTAGCAAGGGAGATAGGGGTGGTCTTATTGGCGCCAGTCTGCCTTTTACCATTTAACCCTTCACTGAACTTATATTTCTGTAAGGTACCAAGGGCTCAAACACTTACTTAAATAAAATCTCCTCGAGTTAATTTCGTCTAATATAAGGTATTGATATAGTTTGAATACATGTAAAGATATGAGAAGTATATAATGCTTCTCTTGGAAAGAAGTGTACCACCACAAACCGCCCGGGGTAATTGTAAGTTTGTAACTTGATTCTTCCCAACATCATTTTGCATTTATCTAGCAAGGTTACTAAACCGAATCACATACGCGATGATAAATAGTTCCCTCACCATTAAGTACTCTATTAGCGCTGCTTAACTATTTGTCAAGGCGCATGCGTGCGCTTGAGGTCATTTTGTTCCATCACGTCAAGACAATCAAGGTTTGTGCAGGGTTAATTGATTGCTGAGGATTTAGTAAATACCAAACAGTAATTTTAGAATTCACCCTAGCACCTGGGAAGAGTCATGTTCTACATTCCCAAGATTTTGTCCAGCCCCTCAGTAGGTAAAAGTTCCAAGTTTTTGGCGAGAAACGCACCTTCCTATCTTTGAACCCGAGACGTTGTAGAAAAAAAATATCGGCGATTCGATTTTCGCTCCTATACATCTTACACGAATCTACCTACAACAACCCGATTAAGAAAAATCGCCGAGTCCTACTTGAATATGAAATTTTTCCTAAGCCTTTTCCCTTACCTAAGTATTCTTAAAGCTTGGAGGTGAGACGTGAGATGGAGGAGTTGTCGTTGGGCCTTGGTCACGCCCCTACGTTTTGTAGGAGATTGTTAAGTGCTGCCGCCTAGCGCCATTTAAAAATGGACTAGTTCTCATGACTTAGCTTGTATTTTTAAGACACAGGTGGCGGTATTGCTGACTTTTACATACCGTGCGAGTCGGACGGTGCGACCCTACCAAAACGCCATCAACTGAGGATGCTGGGAGGACTACGTTGCCGTTCCGTAGATGGAGATACAGAGGTTACTTTATAGGTATGGAGAATTCAACTCCTGCTCACCTCTCTGCTCCAAGCTTTAAGCAGAGAGGCAACAGGCTTATGGATTTCTTTTTTTCTTTAATTTGAAAAATGGCGGGAAATTAAACGCGCGTGAATTGAGCCACCGGTCTCCCTCCCCTGGTACTTCAGATATGAGTTCAGTTCAGTCTATTTTAGAGTTAAGGGGTGTGACGCAGTGAGTTGGAAGTGATTTACATGAAAGGGAGTGAGACTATGGTTTAGTCTAGAGATGGAGGAAGCTTCGCTTTTGCATTATTAAATTATTATTTTAAACAGGAGTTATTAGACCATACAATATACGACGACCGGAGGGGGTTGTTTAAGTAGCCAATCAGAATAGAGGAGTGATTTTGGCGGGTAATATTGCGCCAGGCCTATTTTGAGGTGTGGAAGGTATTTAAGGCTTAGGTGATTGCTAGGAGAGTTTATGATTAGCGTATTTTGTGCCAAGGCTTAGAGCGTATCTTGTGACAAGTATAGGAATATCAATCATTAATTATCATAATGACCAAAAATATGTATGTATAAATATGGCGACAAGAAAGGTAAATTTAGGCCTAACTCAAGTCTCGAAGTTAGGCTTAAATACTGGAGAAGAAAGGGTCAAAGTTAGGCTTAAGAAATTGGATAAAAAACGTCAAAGTTAGGCTTAAGAAATTGGATAAAAAAACGTCAAAGTTAGGCTTAAGAAATTGGATAAAAAAAACGTCAAAGTTAGGCTTAAGAAATTGGATAAAAAAAACGTCAAAGTTAGGCTTAAGAAATTGGATAAAAAAAACGTCAAAGTTAGGCTTAAGAAATTGGATAAAAAAAACGTCAAAGTTAGGCTTAAGAAATTGGATAAAAAAACGTCAAAGTTAGGCTTAAGTTATTGGATAAAAAATATCGAAGTTAGGCTTAAGTTATTGGATAAAAAAACGTCAAAGTTAGGCTTAAGTTATTGGATAAAAAAAAAAAACGTCAAAGTTAGGCTTAAGAAATTGGATAAAAAAATATCGAAGTTAGACTTAAGATTCTTGGTGGTACAAATGTCAAAGTTAAACTTAAGATCCTTGGTGGTACAAATGTCAAAGTTAAGCTTAAGATCCTTGGTGGTAAAAATATCAAATTAGGCTTAAGGCCCAAATGATAAGAAAGTAAAAAGGCTAAAGGTTATTTAGACGATAAAGGCTTAACTTTTGAGTACATAGATTCATTCATGCTTAAAGACAGCGGTTTGAGATAAAAATTTCTTGAGTAATCTTTTCTACAGTTCCTAACCCTTAAATTCAAAAATACCACTAACGTTAAGCCTAATTTAATCTTCAAAAATCTCCTTGACATAAACATGGAAAAGTAACCCTAAACACAATGCTTTCTCTTCGTCTCATGATGACAAGGCCTAATTCAAGCGTATCATAAACCCAACCTAGAAGAAAGGAGGGGGTTGAAACTACACCCTCCCTTCTGGGATTTCAACTGACATTCTCTTTAATACAAAATACACCAGAGGTTGAATTTCCCCAAGTAGAAAATTTAGGGTTTTAGCTATGATCGATTTCTATAAAGAAAAATGATCCATCTTTGCACTGAAGATAACCCTACGCGGAGTGATACGTAATAATAATTTTAGGTAGAGAAAAAAGAATCAAAGTCAAGTGACATGGTACCCAAAATTACTTACTCCTCCAGCAGAATTTTGATTAAAAATTAAATTAAAAGCAGACGAAGCATCCATCGCAAGGTCAAATATTAACTTGATTAATTTTTGGGGAACCAGAACTGACTGGTGGGTGTGCGGTGGTTTCAAATATTAAATTATTTAATTAAATATTTAATTATTTTTAGTTACGCTCCTATAAGTATTTTTTTCCTTGGACTTTAGTGTGCAGTGAGGTAAACATTTTTACAGGGGTACCGTAGGTTAACATGGGAAATTGTGCAGCCTAAATGTCGGCTTTACCTAAAGCCCGGTGTGCAGCAGGGTAAACATTTCTGCAGGCGTTTATTTTTTTTGGAATTTTTTTATCTTTACAAGCATAACTTAAACGCAAAATTGGTATGGTTTAATTAATAAAAATAATTTTTAAGTATCTAGCGTTCGTAATAAGCTAGATCTTAAATGGAGGTATCCATATTTTTCATAAAGTTTAGGGTAAAATATTTTTGTGATAAAAGCAACACGAATTTTTCCGATTTATCCCTGAACTTTAACCTTTCAAAACCAAATTTAACAACACTGAAAAATAATTTTTAAGGACGTTTTCAAACCGCCCTAAATTGTTTTACCACTAAATTTTAATTATTTAAATTTAAATAAAATGAGTCTGATACTTCATGGAGATTTTAAAAATTATTTATTAATTCAACTGCAACTTTGACAAATTTTAATTGGCTTTAATTTTTGGTTGAATTTTCATATTCCTACAATTGAACTAGTACCTAATAGTTCAATTTTCAGGCCAAATTTCCAAATGCCCTCATTATTTCCAAAAATTCCCCAAAACACCCTCAGTTTTTCGTCAAAATTCCCCAAAACACCCACAGTTTTTCGTCAAAATTCCCCAAAACACCCACAGTTTTTCGTCAAAATTCCCCAAAACACCCTCAGTTTTTCGTCAAAATTCCCCAAAACACCCTCAGTTTTTCGTCAAAATTCCCCAAAACAACCTCAGTTTTTCGTCAAATTCCCCAAAACAACCTCAGTTTTTCGTCAAATTCCCCAAAACAACATCAGTTTTAAACTTCCTCCAAAACTCGATCCAATCCCTAACTTCCCCTTAACTTCTCATAGCAACCAATCCCATGCTTAAAAATTCCATCCACCACTAAACCCACCGCATTAAAACGCTTTAAAAATAGACTTAACAACTTTGATGGTGGTTTTCAACTTTCTACTCTTACATCAGCTAAGCTTAGTGATTCACAGCTAAATAATTCAAACCGTTGTAATGCCATGCAACATGGTAATACTTGGAAACTAGCATTTACATTACGAAGCAACCGGGGGAGCTAACTAACGGAGGGGTGCATAAAGTCACAAACGAAGATATATATAGTAGACCAGATGTGGCCCTCCTCCCTGAGTCCCTGGTAGGGTCCCCTAAACTGTCTCCCCAGCGTCAAATAAAGGAAAAGTTAGAAGGGAATTTACCGGAAGTAAGGGGGAGGAAGACGTGGAATTAAGAAGAGATGGGAAGCTGACTGACTGAGTAATCAGGATTAAGATATAGGCCTAGAAAATTCCATAGCATCCTTTGCTCCTGAGCTTCCGTAGTTTGTATATTGGAATGACGGTGGTCAGGTCAGAATAGTATATGGGGATTTATAGAGATGATGATTCAGACACAGACCCTCAAGAGTTGGGTAGGTACCTGACTCACCGTTTTCGGTTTCCCAAAATTCAGGGGAAGCCCATGCCATGCAGCTCCCTCAAGATTAACATACGCTTCAATGCGTCGATAGGTACGTGGTGGAAAACGGGTTCGAGTGCAAAATCTAACGGGTTTTAGATATATTCAAAAGTGAATCAATTCGAAGTTAGCATTCCCTGATATTTAAACGTTTTTCCCTTTCTATTTCCAGCTATTTTACATGACCTCTTAAGTTCAAATGTAAAAACCCAAAATATATTCTCCATGAAACTCGATTTCCCTAACTATTTTGGGTCCCATTCGTTATTTCCCTGATTACTTTTGGCCCCATTTATAATTTCCCTGATTACTTTTGGCCCCATTTATAATTTCCCTGATTACTTTTGGCCCCATTTATAATTTCCCTGATTACTTTTGGCCCCATTTATAATTTCCCTGATTACTTTTGGCCCCATTTATAATTTCCCTGATTACTTTTGGCCCCATTTATAATTTCCCTGATTACTTTTGGCCCCATTTATAATTTTCCTGATTACTTTTGGCCCCATTTATAATTTTCCTGATTACTTTTGGCCCCATTTATAATTTTCCTGATTACTTTTGGCCCCATTTATAATTTTGATTACTTTTGGCCCCATTTATAATTTCCCTGATTACTTTTGGCCCCATTTATAATTTCCCTGATTACTTTTGGCCCCATTTATAATTTCCCTGATTACTTTTGGTTTTGGCCCCATTTATAATTTCCCTGATTACTTTTGGTTTTGGCCCCATTTATAATTTCCCTGATTACTTTTGGTTTTGGCCCCATTTATAATTTCCCTGATTACTTTTGGCCCCATTTATAATTTCCCTGATTACTTTTGGCCCCATTTATAATTTCCCTGATTACTTTTGGCCCCATTTATAATTTCCCTGATTACTTTTGGCCCCATTTATAATTTCCCTGATTACTTTTGGCCCCCTTTTTAATTTCCCTGATTACTTTTGGCCCCATTTATTATTTCCCTGATTACTTTTGGCCCCCTTTTTAATTTCCCTGACTACATTCGGCCCCATTTTCAATTCCCAGACTATATTCGGTCGTAGCTAAATGATGTAGACCCCATTCTCTGGTGACACTTTCCACTACTCAGTTGACCCTAAGAACACACCCTTCAATACATAGCAGACTTATATATGAAACACCCTGTACAGTGTCCTTCCAAGATTGAAAGCAAATACACAACACAATTCAGCAAAAAAAAAAAAAAAAAAAATCAAGAAAAAAAATGTGAAACTTTTTCATACTGAAATATACAATATTGAACAAGGTATAAATTCCTTAAATTGTAAACCTCAAATAGCCTCAATATAAGTTCCATAACAGTGCAAAGTAACATTGGGAAAAGGTCCATAATCCCTTCAGTAAATCCTCAATCAAAACTATGGGGTTCTGAAGAATCTTGAAAACGATTACTCGTTGCACCGCGTGTGACTCAACACGACTCCAATTCGCGAAATGAGTTTTTCCCATCCCTAGTTTCAACATCCAAACATTCCCAAAAGTGCCCACTACTATTTTATTACTCTATGACAAGTACCATCGTAATTCTCCGTTGCTAAGTAACGCTTAAGTACGACGTAACTTGACACTGAGGTGGAAAACTACAAGGTACTTGGAGTAGCAGTTTGAAGCTTGGATAGTCTAGGAAATGAAGCGATTTTGGTCCATTTCGAGTGGGATTTAAACTCTGTGTAAACGCTGACACTGACTCAAGGGGTTCCGGATTTTTTAAGGGGTTATAGTTTAGGGTTCTGTCTTTTCTTCCTTTCTTTTAGAGGTTAAAGGTTATAACAAGGTAATATGTGTATTATGTGCTTTGTGTTAAGACTTAAAAGAGATGGATTGAGTTGGGGTTTTGTTAGGATTAATGGAATGGAATTTTTAATCTTGGGATTGAAAGAGTAAGCTGAACCGAAATAGTTTTAAATTAGGGTTGGGAGGAGTTGTAGGGGGAGGTTGAAAAATTAGGCTTAAGGAAGAGTTGTAGGCGGAGGTTGAAAAATTAGGCTTAAGGAAGAGTTGTAGGCGGAGGTTGAAACATTAGGCTTAAGGAAGAGTTGTAGGCGGAGGTTGAAAAATTAGGCTTAAGGAAGAGTTGTAGGCGGAGGTTGAAAAATTAGGCTTAAGGAAGAGTTCTAGGTGGAGTTTTAAAATTAGGCTTAAGGAAGAGTTGGAGAATGGAGTTTTAGAGTTGTAGGCGGAGGTTGAAAAATTAGGCTTAAGGAAGAGTTGTAGGCGGAGGTTGAAAAATTAGGCTTAAGGAAGAGTTGTAGGCGGAGTTTGAAAAATTAGGCTTAAGGAAGAGTTCTAGGTGGAGTTTTAAAATTAGGCTTAAGGAAGAGTTGGAGAATGGAGTTTTAGAGTTAGGCTTAACGAGAGTAGAAGAATAAGGTTTCAAAGTTAGGCTTAGAGACGAATTTGAGGCGAAGTTAGAAATCAATGGGAAAACGCTTTTTAAAAACCAACTTATTTGGTTAAAATAAAAAAATTATACATTTAATTAACGTATGAACGTCCCCCAGCAAAAATACGCCCCCATTTCAATTTTAAACCTAGAACAACCAGGCAACCCTAGACAGGCTATAAAATTCAATAAAACAGTGACTTGTGGGCTTCTACCCATCAGTTCATATTAGTCTAGAGTCGGTATATAGCTCAGAAGGCAGGCAAAAGAAAAATCCACGTTCCTTTGGTCCGGAAAACATACATATACTCCTACGATATAGGGCTAACTAAATTCACTCACTTCTGAGGCATCATGGTATCAGAAAACCTACAGAAGTAGGAACTATACCCCCATAGGTAGGCGGGAAGAGGGTAAAAAAAAATAGCAATTCCCATAAGGCAAAAGCAAGCGCGCCAGTTCTCGTTCAATATTACCCTGATAGACAGAAGCAAAACCCCTATACCAAAAAAACCATTAATCCCATATAGATTAGAACCCCAGTGGGGAGCCAAGGCCTAACTTTATATATACAAAATGGCGGCGACTGAGAGAGAGAGAGAGTCAAAGGAAAAAAAAAACCAATATCAAGCCACCGACCGACATTCCGTGGGGACGTGGGACACTTGCCTGAAATATGGAAGTCGACTAAGTTAGCTGACCCTTGTCTTTTACCTGTTGTGTTCTACTAGCAAAGGTGGCATGACTGTTTCTACATTACAGGCGGCCATTTTAAAAATGGCGGAGGGAATATTCAAACCCACGCAGGATATAGTGGGGCAATCATTACACGGCTCTACTTTTCATTACATGTACTATTAACAGGAATACATATAGCTAAAAGGAATCATATTTATCCCATATTAATTTCTATGCGGGTTTTGTGGGCTGGGCTAGAGATCGTACTCATAATTCTGACGTCTTTCAATCTATAATTTCATTGGTTGGTAGCAACGTGAGGTCAAGATGCAACAGGCAGCGAGATAGATTACTCGCTTGGGCAAAATTCGTCATACATAATGATTAGTCTAGCTCTTCCCACAAAAAAGCCAGCCTCGATACGTTGAGTGAAAATGTCTGCACAATAATTCCTAGTAGCTGTACGTATTCTTGTCACAATCTAACTACAAGTATCCAATCCCTCCACACAGAACATACCTATAGTTGGTATTTGTGATTTACCCGGCAAGGTTCGTGTGGCCAGACTCCATAATAAATAGCCTTACAAACTCGCGCCTTTTCAAAATAAACTCACGGCACATATTCCTTATGTTTCATAAGGACCATTTCAATACGAAGTCAGTGCAGATTCTCCCAAGCAAGACTAAAAGACACTGCTAAAGTAACAAATATAAACGCGCGTGCTATCAAACGAAATAGTCTAAGAAAACATCCAAACGTATTGGCACGTGGCTGCCGATTTCTTTCACCTTTTCCCGCCTTTTCCAAGTTAAGGTTTTTCCCGCCATTTCTTTACTAAGCGTGTATGGATGTTTCTATCTCTATCAGGACTCCTGGCTGGAGTTCTGGGTTTCCGTTAGGGGGCAGGATGAGAGACGTCTTTCGTGTCTAGTTGGAAAGCCTCCCTTACCCTTACTTGGTGCCCTATTTTCGCGCCAAAAGAAGGGCATTTTTCCCGCCAATATTTTCTCTTTCTTTACAAACGATTGCTTTGGAAAAATGACGTTTAGAAAGAGAAAGGAAAAATAATGCCATCACGTATGCTACGAGTGTCAAATTAATTGATAAAGATGTTAAATGGTTGGCGGAGGATACGTAATTCATACAATATTATACAGGGTGCGAATTTTGCATGGTGACCAGTAAAAATACTCCAACTAAGGCGTAGGTGTTAGGCAGGGAAAATGTGCAAGAGATTTACAGGCGCTAATAGAGAAATTAAAGAGGGTGCTAATTAAATCAAGGCCCAGCCAAAACCGCTTTACCGATAAGGCTTAAAATTTGCAGGGACGTTACTCTTAAGTAGTAGGTACTCACTAATAACTATTTTTTCCCAATCGGCCGCCATCTTTAAAAATGGCGGCCATAAAAGTAACCTAAACCTATTTTATGGAATAACGTTGGTGAATTTTAAACAGATTTCTTTTATATTTATTTCACTGGTTCCGTATATCCTATAGACGGGCTTTATTGCTTTTAAAGTTCAATTTGCCGACATCTTTAAAAATGGCGGTTTAAATAGTAGTAAATAGTTTACCTAGAAATGGTTTGGAATAAACTACTTGACTTTCAAATTCGCTACCATCATGTATAATGGCTGCTATAAATGTAAAAAACGTATTTACGAAAGCGCTGACATTAAGTATGGTGGTTCACTAATAGCATCGCTTGTACTCAATTCTCGCTTGTCGTTCTCGAACTAGCTCGTCGTCATACTTATGGAACATATCTTATAAACTTATGCAAATATTATAGACGATCTTTTATGGTTTTTGCTTTGATTATGTCCCCATTTTGGACGATGCCATTGCAGAAAAATAACCGAAAACATAAAGACAGGAAGTACAACGTCCGTACATTTTAGGCCTAACCAGGTCGACGACAGCAGTCTCCTTGCTATTACCCTATAAATTTTGAAAGGCGATATGGGACCAAAACAATCCCAGAAGTATATATATATATATATATAGGTCCGGAGTTAATCCCCGCCGCCTCTAAATTACAACCAGCATCTCATTGGTTCTTGAAAACTCACGTCAGCGCGACACGAATGAGGAAAATTACGTATTTTCCGACTGAGGAGTGGCTGCGAAATAGCCCGGCCTCTTTTTACGCCCCCCCCCCCTTGTATTTTGAAAAGGGGACTGGGACTATGGCGAGCGAATACTTTGGCATATTATACCTTCTCCCTAATAAACTAGATATCACTTCTTGGCTAAAAATAACTCTACACTAAAAAAGGCTTTTATCAAAGGTTTACCTTAAAAAATAAACACGATAATATACACTGGTCCCATGTGAAATTGACCCGCCATATTTTAGGCGGGAATCTGTTTGAATCAGTTTGCTTATAAAAGAAAAACTAAAAACTAAAAATAAAATAAAACTTTTGACAATATACTTGAAAATGCTTTTATATTATTATCACAAAAACTCAAGTTTTTCTAAAAATATTTTTTTTTTACTTTTTTGGTTGAAAAATAAATAAGATTTCACGAGACAGTTGGCGCGGATAGACAGGCTATAATCGCGCGCGCGGGAAAAAAAAATATTTTGGCGGGAAAGATAACGCGCCTTTTAAAATGACGCGCGACAAACAATTTTTTTCTTTTCTATTCTAAGAGGGTAGAGAGAAAAAGGCGCGAAATCATAACATTTAGATATGAATATATCATTTTTTCTTCTCATAAATATTGAAGCAGGGATAGATTTAATTTTAGAAGTAGGAATGGAGAACAGAGTAATGTGGGCAAGCGTCAAAGTCCCGGACCCCCTTCCACGGGACGGAGGGGTATGAAAGAAGAGGCGGCCGGGTCATAGCGACAGAGGTAAAAGGAATTACGTATTTTCCGCCGTCCCCGTCAGCAACGTCATCAAAACGTAGTTTAAAACTGAGCCAATAAGATAATTTAAACTTTTCGTTACGTGTTGGAGGGAAGGGCTCTATACTGGGTGGTCTATGAGTCGGACTGAAGTAAATACTAACCGTTCTCCATTCCTACTTCTAAAATTAAATCAATCCCTGATTGAAGTGAATATTGTACGTGGGTTTACACTGCGGTTAAAGGCTTTTACTTAAAATTGTTTTCTAGTGCCAAATAATCAGGTTAAAATATTTTGGGAAAAACAGAATCAATTCTTAAAGATAGCCTTTAGAGCTTCACTCTTAAAACTTTTATACATTCTCAAGTTTCACTTTTGAACATTTGGAAAAGTTTTGAAAAGCTTGAAAAAAGCTTTTTAGACGCGGTTTAGATAACGAATGTACGACTAGGTCGTACCATGGATATTATAAATATGACTGTTATAACTTCCAACGAAATTTCACTATCTTCTGTAAATTTGTAGCCCAATACAGTGGGTTATTACAGAAGCACAAGGGGAATGGTTCTATGGGAAATCAATTTTGAGTCGAAAATGCTGTAACTTCTATCGCCACTATTTTGCCACAAGGGACACTGTTTTAGAGTTAAGATTTGAGTATTTTAATTAAGAAACTAATTAAGACAATGATGGGTCGTCCCTAAAACACTACATCAAATCATAACTCGAAAACAGTGTCCCTTGTGGTAAACAAAATGGAGGCGATAGAAGTACAGAACATTTTCGACTCAAAATCGATTTCCCAAAGAACAAACAACCCCCTTAATTTATGCCACCACCAGACTTATTAGAAACACCCTGTATCATTTTCAAAGCAAGTTATCTAAAGGAATCAATTTCATCCTTTTTCCTCAGATGTGCAAAAACTGACCATCTGTCATTCTGCGATATTTCTTATATCTATGTTTCATGAAACTATTACATTAGCTTTGTGAGCAGCGCGGAAAACTAGACCGTCTGATAGATAGCACACTGGCACAAGCTAGAACTATCACGTGTGGAATTATTATAGAAAAATACGCGCGACTTGGAATGAAAATCAGGGCCACGCGCTTTTGGATGTAATTTCACGCGTTAATGGTTACGCGCCTGAATTTCTTTTTTCATATATATATTTTGGTGGGACATACAGCGTGGTTTAGCTATTTGAAAGGACAAATAGATTATTGAATCTAATTATTTTACCTAAACGTTCCCATGCACATTAAGTTACGCCAGGGATAGATTTAATTTTAGAAGTAGGAATGGAGAACGGTTAGTATTCACTTCAGTCCGACTCATAGACCACCCAGTATAGAGCCCCTCCCTCCAACACGTAACGAAAAGTTTACACTATCTTATTGGCTCAGTTTTAAACTACGTTTTGATGAAGTTGCTGACGGGGCCGGCGAAAAATACGTATTCCTTTTTACCTCTGTCGCTATGACCCGTCCGCCTCTTCTTTCATACCCCCCCCCCCGGTCCCGTGGAAGGGGGTCCGGGACTTTGACGCGCGCCCACATTACTCTGTTCTCCATTCCTACTTCTAAAATTAAATCTATCCCTGGATACGCCACGACTCACGAGGCACCGCCAGACGGAGCTCGAGTTCACTACACGCAGCGGGACGATAACCAACTCACACATTGGCGCTTCTCGAATAGCTAAGCCACTCTGAATAGATCTATAGGACGAGTCTTCCTTTTTTGGGTCTTAGGTTTTTAGATGAAATTCGGTTATGAATGATTCAGGCAGAGTAAAGTTGCAGGGTCAAAGTCTAATCAAAAATATTTTCACTTCATGGTACCATAAGCTTATAAGATATGTTAGTGATAAGTAATATACACTGTTGTTTACGTTTTGCTTATTTACTCGGCCCCTGTTTGTCGTAGCCCTACGTTTTCAGTATGGTTGGATGGGGGACAAATCGGACTATAACATACTCAAAGGACATCCCCGTATATCTAGTAGAAACAGAGTTACGAGCCTCCAAAGTCTAGTGTAATGTTAATCCTATGGAGGGTATGTTCACGAACATTTTGCTTAATTACTCGGCCCCTGTTTGACGCAAATTTCCCTGATTTCCCTAAATTTTACTAAATATTCGAAATTTCCCTGAATTTTCCATGAGGTTTTTGTCAACTATTTATTTCCCTGATGTTTTCAGGTTTTCCAGGTTTATATGAACCCTGCCAGGCGTATGTCGCTTTACCTCGAATCTATTACCTACTTCAATCACTTCAAAATTACAAGCTCCAGTTTGTAACCAGTGACAAACTTACAGAACATATCTCATGAACTTAGGACGGTACTAAAAAGAAGTCTATTTCATGTCAAACCCTAAATTTTTTTTTTAAATAAACCCTTTAACAAAATTAGTATAATTGAAACTATTAAAAACACTGAGGTGCTTTTAAGTATCCCTTGAAGGCGGCCACGCTCCTCAAGTAACTCAACATGAAAAATTAATTAGCTCTAAATATTTTTAGAAAAACTAAACCGTACATACCATATTTCAAAAAGTTAAAATGTATAAATCTACCTCCTTCAGTTTCAGCACGTGTTTCAAATTAAATTCTAAAATCCTATGGGATACATGCACCAGAGGGCCAGGGTAGGCCTCCCAAATGAAGTATAGTGTACTACTTAGTCTTTAGTTGGTGGCGCCTTGAACCCCATATATTTTGCACCAGGGGGCGCTCCGGGGTAACACGGAGTAAGGAAAAGTTCTATTTAAGGAAATAACTCGGGTCAGCTGAGTTAGTTCTCGGGTTTTGATTGACTTTCGGGGCACTAAGGAGATTCTAGTTGGTCTTAGGCTATTTTTAAAGATGTTTCGCTAGGGCTAAGGCTACGGTTTACCCAAATATACATACTGTATAGAGGACGAGATTTCAAGGGTCCTGAAAGGTTTAAGGCTAGTTGATAACGAGCCGTGAACGGATTTAAAGATGAAGAAGTAAATATGCGCCTACCTTTGACAGTACTGAAGGGAAAACACGTAATATTTAAAGGGGGATTCCAGATTAGAATTTTTTAATCTAAGAACTTTCTTTATTGAGCGGAAGTCCACTATTATATTAAATGGATAGAAGCAGAAGGGGATAATAGAAGAAGGATGACACTCTGTATCCTCTTAATACTTTAGTTATGTAACATGATTCTTCCCAGGCGAGGGAGCCCTTTTTTTAATTTGCTCTCACGCTCATCAAACTTATTATCGCACCGTGCTAGGGTGAATTCTTTAACTGCTTCGTATTTACTAAATCCTTAGCAAGCAATTAACCAACAAACCTGGATTTCTTGACGTGGGACAAAAATGACCACAAGCGCATGCATGCGCCTTGGTTAGCAAATAGTGCAGCGTTAATAGAGTAATGATGAGGGGGAAATATTTATCCTTCGCTTATGCATGATTCGGTTTAGTAACCTTGAGCACTCCAAATGTAAAATGATGTTGGGAAGAATCATCTTACCCCGCTTTGTGGTAGTACACTTCTCTCCAAGAGAAGTATCATATCCTTCTGGAAATATTATATACTTCTATTGGAAGTGTGCGTACACTAGTAAAGTAAAGCTAATGACACCACATGTGCTTATATTATTTTCATGTTTTAGAGGAAAATCAATGTTTGGGAGCAGATATCTCCGTAAATAAATGTTGTAGACCACATGGATGTTCTTTGACGACACTCTTCACTATACTCAGTTTACAAGAATACAGCACCCTTTAATTTAAAGCAGCCGTATCAGAAAAAAACACTCTTATATTAAAATAACTTTTGCATTGCCCCCCCCCCCCAAATCTGGCCTTTTGTACAAACTACCAAATTACGAAACATTTACCAAAAATTTCCCAGTAAAGACAAAGTTGAACATTCAAATCAACGTCAAAAAATGTTGTTCCAGTCAGACCTACCTACAGCGTCGTTTACGAACTTGTCAGACAAGAATAATATGGTTCATTTTACGAACTATTTTCTTAACTTTGGCGTTCCGGCAACTAAAAGCAACGTAAAACAACATAGACAAGCAATTTTAGAAAGCAACAAAGTTGTTACTAGGTAATGTTACACGCCGCCATTTTTATTACCTTTTTCCCGCTCGTTTTATTATCTATTAAGAGCAGCGCCACCTTTTTTTACAGCCCAATTTGTCGTCTATAACAAACTGCTTCTGTCCAAAAACCGAAACGGCTTATGTACAGCCAGCCTAGCGCTAGACTTAAAGGTTACAGGTAGACCCTTTAAATCAAGAACATATAGCTACTAGTATGGTAGTAAAAACCTTGGCGCGAACAAATGGGCGCCAAATTTATTCCTACACTGCTCGGTGAGTTGAAAAATATACTACAAGTGTCAGTAACATACCTGAAGTGGTTTTAAAATATTTTAAAACACAGTTTCACCTACACTTTAAATATTATTTTTTATATAAAACGGTTGCTAGGCAACGCTACTCTCTAGCTAAGCCTAAATATCGAAAGAGAAAGAAAAAAATCGCGGGAAATAAAGCAAAAAAAATCCCTGCACGCGCTTGATTCCACATCCCATGTAGGAACTTTTCGCGCCACCTTCCCCAATCCCCTTTTTGGCGGGAAAGATAGACTGTTCCTCCCACGTGCCCGCGAGATTTCCCCGCCTTTACTAGCTCCTTCTCTAAAGTAGGGAGAGAGTAGCAGCTCCCTTTTCATCTCAACTCCCGCCAGATGCGAGGCGCGAGCCACGAGCGACCCTACCTCGAGGTTGCAGCGTGCGCTATTTAAAGATCTATAGCTTTCCTAGACCATCGCGCGGGAAAATCTAGTCTAGGGGGAAAAGCGCGGCGCGTAAATTTCTAACCTTTTCTCCTTATCCAAGTTCCAGCTCCCGCGATCTTTTTGGCGCGGTTTTAATGGCGGGAAAAGCGAGGAGGTATACTATAGAAAAGGGATGTCTGTTGTTTCCCGCGCGCGCGTTTTTAGTGATGGATCAGGTTGAGAGCGGGGGCGGGAAAAATGCTGGAAGTAAACGAAGTTACTTGACATCAGCGTGGAAAACGGGGCTGTAATTTAAAAGGTAGTTTGTCTAGGGACAAGGTATTTTGTTGTTTTTTATCCTGTTTTCCCCGTCAAGGTTTTGATCTTGAAAAGTTCCCGTGGAAAATGGGCGTTGTGAAAATTTAATGCTGTACTTTAAGATCAAAGGGACGATGGGCTATCAAAACGCGAACCTTTACGTAAACGCATAAAATATTTAAAATGGTGCATTGCATTTTGCAATATTTTACAAAGAAATACTTATTGAAGTGCCAATAAGCCTGACGCCTGTGGATGGGTTATACATGTTCGCAACGACGTATTGGCAGAAAGCCAGCCATCAGGGGAGCCTAGATTTATTTACCTGCCTTCGGAAGGCATAACTTTGTGTATTAAATATTTGCGCTAATTATTGGATTTTGAGTTACTGTTGGGTAATTTTTATTGGGAATTATCTTCCATTGGAGGATTTTAACCAAGAATTTACAAAAGAACGGTACATTGGAGGATTTTAACCGAGAATTTACTAAAGACTGTTCCATTGGAGGATTTTAACCGAGAATTTACTAAAGACTGTTCCATTGGAGGATTTTAACCGAGAATTTACTAAAGACTGTTCCATTGGAGGATTTTGACCAGGAATTTACTAAAGACTGTTCCATTGGAGGATTTTGACCAGGAATTTACTAAAAAATGTTCCATTGTAGGATTTTGACCAGGAATTTACTAAAAAATGTTCCATTGTAGGATTTTGACCAGGAATTTACTAAAAAATGTTCCATTGTAGGATTTTGACCAGGAATTTACTAAAAAATGTTCCATTGTAGGATTTTGACCAGGAATTTACTAAAAAATGTTCCATTGTAGGATTTTGACCAGGAATTTACTAAAAAATGTTCCATTGTAGGATTTTGACCAGGAATTTACTAAAAAATGTTCCATTGTAGGATTTTGACCAGGAATTTACTAAAAAATGTTCCATTGTAGGATTTTGACCAGGAATTTACTAAAAAATGTTCCATTGTAGGATTTTGACCAGGAATTTACTAAAAAATGTTCCATTGTAGGATTTTGACCAGGAATTTACTAAAAAATGTTCCATTGTAGGATTTTGACCAGGAATTTACTAAAAAATGTTCCATTGTAGGATTTTGACCAGGAATTTACTAAAATTGATCCATTAGAGGATTTTAACCAGGAATTTAGTAAAGACTGTTCCATTAGAGAGTTTCAACCAAGAAATTTAGTAAAGACTGTTCCATTAGAGGATTTCAACCAAGAAATTTAGTAAAGAGCGCTTCCATTGGAGCATTTTAACAAAGAAATTTACAAAAAAAACATAGCCATAATCAATACTATTTCAATTTAGACCAAAAAAAAAAAAAATCAATAAACCTTCACTCTCTTCAAAAACGCCTGCATATATTGAACCACATAAATCTATCACCAAATCTCATAAAGCAAGCGTAACTGTTAAACACACGTGTTGCTTTCAAAAACCCAACCAGTACAGACAGAACGTGACCCAACTCAACAAATCGTACAACACCCTAGCACCTTTAACCAAAAACAAAGCTAAGCCTTTGCAATATCCGTTGTACGATTTAGGCCCGGTTATACCTATAAAACCTTAACCCTAACTCGAGCGCAGTATGTATAACCTTCCGTCTTCAGAGTCTGCACGTGCTACGAGTTCGATAAGGGTAAGGGATAAGGCACACGAGGAAGGTACAGTACATTCAATATCCCTGGAGATTTGAATGACACCGAGGTTAAGGTTTGCCTTACTAAGGAAAATGGCGACCTGAGGGCGGGGGGTTGCTTGAACAAGGTAAAATACTGGGTTTTTATCCCTTTAGTTTCAAGTTAAGTTTATACCACAATCAAAGGCAGGGCTCTATGGTTTAGAGAAGATATAAGAGAGCTAGCACCAAAAGACAAAGACAGTTTTGGTTTTGTGTAAGAAGCATAAGTTTAAAATCGTAAGTCTCTGTACAGTATTGAGAAAAATCTACAGCACACATTTTTACCATGTCGTAATAAAAAAAAACCATAACTTCATAATTTTCCAAATGTTTTCTGTCCATACTTCTATAAACGTCCAGAACAACATTAAAAAGTTGCTAATATTTTTAAACCACATTAAAATAATAAAAAATTTGTTTTTCAATGCTGGATCCTAGTTGGGGTTCGCGGGCCCATTTAGGTTTAATTTGGAATGGTTTTCCTTGTAAGATACGAACACTTTATTTTTAAATTTAGTTATAAAATAATTTGTTTTTATCTTATAACTACAATAGAGGGACAAAGACTTTGTTATTCAAAAACAGGACGCAAGTTGGGGTCCGCGGACCCCCTTAGATTTTCTTTGAACCAGCTTTTATTGATGTATATGAAGTAATAATAAACAGTATTTACGCAGTTGCCTTTTATTATACAAAAACTTTGGTTTTCAACTCTAGATTCAAGTTGGGGTCCGCGGGCCCAATATGGACTAGCTTTCCTTGAGAGATATAAAACCGTTAATAAAAGGAATTAGTGACATTATTCGCCTACTAAATTTCCTCACAAAAATTGGAAGAAAAAAATCATAAAATAGGCAATCCGTTGGCGACTTACTTAAAGGCCGACTTCCACCGAAAAGGGTTCTTACGAACTGAAGACCGTGCATCGATTCTTAACAATAGAGCGACCGTGCCAATTTTCGAGTCCCCACTGGGGCAAAATTTGGAGGGGTTCTTACGAACTGAAAACCTTGCTATGCGGGTTCTTACGAACTGAAGATAAACAATAGAAAGTCTCTTAAATATTTTATTCCCGATTTTTACGACCCTCTGAAGGAAAATATCTATTGTTTATCTTCAGTTCGTAAGAACCCCCGTATCAAGGTTTTCAGTTCGTAAGAACCCCTCAAAATTTTGTCCAGCGGGGATTCGAAAATCGACACGGTCGCTCCATTGTTACTCTCGATGCACGGTTTTCAGTTCGTAAGAACCCTTTTCGATGGAAGTCGGCCTTTAAGGTTAGGTTATAGACTTATGGTATCAATCAGAATGAAAAAAAAAGTTCTTAGAAAGAAAAATCGAATCTAGTTTCTTCCTTTTCTTTAATCTAATTTAAGGAAGTTCCATTCCTAATTATATTATGCTAATCAGTCTAAATTTGAATAAGAACAAAAAATATTCTTTTCTTTCTTATTAGACTTCAAAGAAATCTGACGGATGGAAAACTTGGAAACTTTAAAATGTCATTTATGTCAACTCAAAGATTCAAAATAAAAATTGCCAAGATTCTATTGTAAGATTCAAGCTTGGAAAGAGCATAATTTAACACAGAAAAGGTAGGTTTACAATGGGAAATTTTACCCATTCCAAGATTGGATTCTAACGAAGAAACGGTAAGTAATGCAGGGATGCCCAACTAACAATAAAGTTTAATTTTCTTTAACTATTATAAAAGGGTGTTTCTGAATGATCTATGGAGTGTTTTACGGATGACCCCTTAAATTTAACATGAGAAACTAAAAGACAATTCCAATTTAATTAAGGGGTGATCCCTAAAACACTTAGGTCAAAAATTTCATGGAACATTTTCGACTCAAAATCGATTTCCCAAAGAACACGATCTCCCTTAATTTCAAATAGACCTTTCAATAACACCCAATCCTATTTAAAGCTAATTAAGTTGAACCTTTGTGATGTTTGTTTAGTAATTTATTTTCAACAATAACAAAAACGTTAGATCGACAGGGGTCATGACCTCGAGGCTGTAGATATTGCCCTCTAGTATACAGTAACTAGATTAAATGGCGAACGGGTTATCCGTTATCAGATTGGATTCAGAGTGAAGCGATTTGGGACAAAAATAATGATACGGTAGACGATAGCAGGGACTTGCCAAAGACCAAAATGAATTTCTCTTATAACAAAGAATGCTTCAAAGGGTTACTTACAAGTTCTTTGATTTAGTTAAACTTAGATTAACTAATTTTAATGTTAATTTAATGAAAATTACAGGGAAATATATGGGATAAGTTTTGACATTTGTTAAGTTCATAATTTTACAGTCATAACAGATGAAAAATATAAATCTTTCAAAATCCCCGACTTATCCTTGACCTTTCACCCTCATTTTTCAAAATCCCTGACTCATCCTTGACCTGTTACCCTAATTATTCAAAAATCCCTACTCATCCTTGACCTTTCACCCTCATTTTTAAAAATCTGAATTATCCTTGACCTGTTACCCTCATTTTTCAAAAAAAGCCTGACTTATCCTTGACCTTTCACCCTCCCATTTCAAAAAAAGCCTGACTTATCCTTGACCTTTCACCCTCCCATTTCAAAAAAAGCCTGACTTATCCTTGACCTTTCACCTTCCCATTTAAAAAAACCCTGACTTATCCTTGACCTTTCACCCTCCCATTTAAAAAACCCTGACTTATCCTTGACCTTTTACCCTCCCATTTCAAAATCCCTGACTTATTCTTGACCTTTTATCTTCATCTTTCAAAATCCATGACCTTCCTCTAACCTTCTAACCCTCATTTTATCAAAAACCCCTAACGCATCACACAGATTTGATACAAACCCAATTAAGTACCCCTTTAAACATCGACGCAATAGAGCGAGGGTTAAATACGGATACTCTGAAACCCCAAATAACAGCCAAGGCGAAGTATTTCTGGACCGTGGCCAAAGATCAACATTTAGCCTATATTTACTACAGGGTATTAGGCTTAAATTGATATTGAGTCATTTTGCAATATTGCTTTCTGGTATTTAATTGTTAGAATAATTAAATTACGCGCCATTTGACCCAGAATCACCACTAAATCTAATGAAGGAACTGACCAGCAAGGGAAACCAATTTAAAGCGTAATATATTTCCCGGCAAATTAAGCCTATTTTCATTTCATTTAAAACAATTCAATTTAGGCTTAACGAGTCGGAGCTCGTCATGCTATAAAAAAGGTTTAAGCTAATGCTATTATTCTCTAATGATAAAATAGAGAAAGCTGAGGCGTGGGGATACACGATGATTATTTAATCCCTTAAGAAAGAAAGTAGTACAGAGAAAGGAATTTTATATTCTTTCACGAAATTAAAGTTTAACCAGGGATAGATTTAATTTTAGAAGTAGGAATGGAGAACAGAGTAATCTGAGCGCACGTCAAAGTCCCGGCCCCCTTCCAAGGGACGGAGGGGTATGAAAGAAGAGGCGGGTCATAGCGACAGAGGTAAAAAGGAACTACGTATTTTTCGCCGTCCCCGCATCAGCAACGTCATCAAAACGTAGCTTAAGTCAGCCAATAAGATAATTTAAACTTTTCGTTACGTGCATGTTGGAGGGAGGGGCTCAATGCTGGGTGGTCTATGAGTCGGACAGAAGTAAATACTAACCATTCTCCATTCCTACTTCTAAAATTAAATCTATCCCTGGTTTAACGTAAACATTTTTCAGTTTCTATTCTATTCTAAACTTTGACATTTTCGATTCAAAATTAATACCCAATGGAACCACCCCACTGTATGTACTCCTGTCCCATAATTATACCCGTTTTGGAACACCCTGTACATAAATAACAACAAATTCAACATCTCTAAGGTTATAACACCCTAATCGAATTAAATACAGCGTCTGGGTACTACCAGAAGTAAGATGAGACTAGAAGTACTGAGGTAACCAAATTCTTCACTTGGCGAAAGTGAATATTTTTGATAACCCACCAACGGTTGGCCCTCTGGTAGGGGTTTCTGAATTTTCCCTCCAAAACGTGAGACGCTCGTGGCGGTAGACGGCCGAACTAGATTCAAGCACCCGCGTCCGTGTTCCGCCGCTTTATAGGTTGAGGGGAAGGGGGTAGGAAATTGTTTAGGAACTCGACCAATTTTTTTCTCTCTAGTGTAGGCGCGATGGAAGCGGCATAAAATCCTCAAATTTGTTCACTAGTGCCAGGATCTACTACCAATGCTAGAGCTCTTTACTTCTAGTCTCATCTTACTTCTGGTACTACCATTCTGGGCTGCAGGCTGCTTATGGCTATACATACAAAATGATATTGTGGCGGGAAAATTTTCGCGCCTTTTCCCCTGAATACTATAGTAGCTGCCCCTATAGGTAATTTTCCCAGACACGCTAACTTCGAATAGGCGCAATTTACCAACACCAATAACAGTAGTAGGAGGAATGCAGCTTCCATAGGCAATTCAATTCAATAATGAAAACCCAGGGAAACAAGGATATACAAGGGAGCGAGTAAGCAAGCAAGCAAGCCATGGGAATAGCTTTACCGGAACAGAGGTATGGTCGGAAATTAGAAGCGTGCATGTATGAATTAGTAATGAGTACCCCGAGATTGGACTAATTACTACCGCTGAGAATTACATGTACAAAAGACTCGATCGGATCCCCCACGTCGGACAAGCTCGAGAACATGAAACGGTGAAAGCATCAGGGGAATTGGTAGCTATACCAGAAACGTCCGAAGTATTACGAGGGCAACGGTTGATCGAAGTATGTTTTATTTATTATTTGTAATAGGAATGCATACAGCTAATTGGAATAATCCATTGTGTAGCCATTTTTCTCAACGTATCTTAACGGGCTTTGTGGGAAGAGCTAGACTAATCATTATGCATGACGAATTTTACCTGACGAAAACTTGCGTTGCTAAGAACCAATGAAAGCACAGTTAGAAAGACGCCATCAGAATTATGAGGCGTGACGGATAGTAAGTTCTCAAGCCCGGCCCACGTAGAAATTAACATAGGAGATATTAGGCCGCAATGATTCCTATTAGATGTATGCATTCCTGTTATTATTAAGGTCAAATGTAAGTGACAGATAGGCAGTAATTAGATAGTAATAGTAGATGATGCCCGGTTCACGTTGCTTATTTAGGTAAGAAATTTTTTTTCTTAGGCTATTTAACATATTTTTGAAATTTCTGGCAGCAGTCGCTCGCGAACTTTTCAGGGACTACACTATAAGTAAGCAAATAGACGGTGGATTCATTTCCCAGGAGACAGTCATTAAACTAAGCAAACTCCTGGTTTGATGTTAAAAGGTTCAAATTTGTGGATCAGATAATATGCTAATTATAATTTTTAACAGGAATATAATCTAAGGGTTTAAATTATTCTTCAAAGATAATATTATACTAAAATACTTGTGATACAAATTGTCAATTTCTGTAAGCTACCCTTGACAATGCAACCGTCAATTTTCCCCAAGTCACCCTTGACAATGCAACCGTCAATTTTCCCCAAGTCACCCTTGACAATGCAACCGTCAATTTTCCCCAAGTCACCCTTGACAATGCAACCGTCAATTTTCCCCAAGTCACCCTTGACAATGCAACCGTCAATTTTCCCCAAGTCACCCTTGACAATGCAACCGTCAATTTTCCCCAAGTCACCCTTGACAATGCAACCGTCAATTTTCCCCAAGTCACCCTTGACAATGCAACCGTCAATTTTCCCCAAGTCACCCTTGACAATGCAACCGTCAATTTTCCCCAAGTCACCCTTGACAATGCAACCGTCAATTTTCCCCAAGTCACCCTTGACAATGCAACCGTCAATTTTCCCCAAGTCACCCTTGACAATGCAACCGTCAATTTTCCCCAAGTCACCCTTGACAATGCAACCGTCAATTTCCCCCAAGTCACCCTTGACAATGCAACCGTCAATTTCCCCCAAGTCACCCTTGACAATGCAACCGTCAATTTCCCCCAAGTCACCCTTGACAATGCAACCGTCAATTTCCCCAAGTCACCCTTGACAATGCAACCGTCAATTTCCCCAAGTCACCCTTGACAATGCAACCGTCAATTTCCCCAAGTTAGCCTTGACAATGCAACCGTCAATTTTCCCCAAGTTACCCTTGACAATGCAACCGTCAATTTTCCCCAAGTTACCCTTGACAATGCAACCGTCAATTTTCCCCAAGTTACCCAATTTCCCCAAATTACCCTTGACAACATAGCCCAATTGCCAAAGAAGTTAACAAACATAATATAGACAAAACTGTCAAAAATTTCCCTAAGTTATCCCTTGACCTAGTAAATCAACCAAAATTCATCTTCCTTATACTATCCTTCACCTTTCAGACCAACATTCCCAAAGGTCAAGATTCTTTTAAACCATATAGGTCAGCTGTCACTTCTCCTTAAGTTAATAACCCTTATAACCCAATATCAACTTCACTAACCTTCAATCAATCACCATTTAAAATGTAATCAACCACTCAATAAAATTCAAAACCACCATCAAATACGAAACCCTCCATAAACAACACAACCTTCAAAAACAAAAAAATACAAAAACTCCAAAACCAGGTCAATAAATCCATCAAAACATCATTAAAAAAATAAGTTCAAAAGGTCAAATCTCCTTACCTATCACCATTAACCCCATTATTCATCTCCATCGCCGTCTTGGTCAAGTAAAACCAAATGATGCCGGTTAAATTAAAAAACCAACCTCAAACGTAAACAAGTACCTTCTTTTAAAAAAGAACTTCCCGCCTAAACCGTTAAGTTAAACCTTTTAAAGTCAGTAAAAACAAACCGCCTTTACTGACAGACGCTTAAAATCAGTTCGATAGGCTTCGAAACAACACGATAAAACAGTTTTAAACACACAATAACTGTTCCGCTGTACTGTTCTAAAAGAAAACACGGCCAAAACCCCAAAAGCAAAGTTCGAACTCTCTCAAAGCTCGTCTCTCGAACACGGTTCCCAGCTTCCGCAACTCAGACAGAATAGAAGACTTGTGACTGTGTAAGGCCTAGTGAGGCTTTTCAAAACTCTAGGCGGTGGGGGAGTTAGTAAGGGAACGCCACCTATTGGGTCTACTTGGGGTCGATAATTTTTGAAGTTCCCCCTCTTTCTACGTTTTTTTCCTTGCCATTCTAACATTTTTATGGCCGCCCCACTTAAGGTCCGTTCAGACTACAGTATTATCTTACACTCATTTCCATGTTCCGAGGGGCTAATCACTGTCAGACTCCCTGTACACCGATCTGGGATAGATTTAACTTTAGAAGTAGGAATGGAGAACAGAGTAATGTGGGCGCGCGTCAAAGTCCCGGACCCCCTTCCACGGGACGGGAGGGGGTATGAAAGAAGAGGCGGGTCATAGCGACAGAGGTAAAAAGGAATTGCGTATTTTTCGCCGTCCCCGTCAGCAACGTCATCAAAACGTAGTTTAAGTGAGCCCCAATAAAATAATTTAAACTTATCGTTACGTGTGTTGGAGGGAGGGGCTCTATACTGGTCTATGAGTCGGACTGAAGTAAATACTAACCGTTCGCCATTCCTACTTCTAAATTTAAATCTATCCCTGACCGATTACAGATTACGTGTAAACATTTTAGGACTTTCAAGGACAGGGCTTTTAAAGATTGCTAGTAATCACTGTAAAACAGTCAAAATTACAGACGTGTACACTGAGTGACCGGCCCCTCGCCCTGTACAGACGTGAAAGCAGACGACTTAAAACGAGTCGCTTATATTGATTTTTGGAATAATAAAATATCTGCTCATCCAAAATGATAAACAAATGCCGCTTACCAAGACTCCTAAAACTTTTCATAATATCGTCTGCTAACGCATACATAGCTCACTCGATCACACGTCACCAACTTAGGCATGATCGAGGGCGCTATGGCTAAAGAAAAGGCACGCTAACGAGGTGGCGCCATCTAGCCAGACACTGCCCCGAGGAAATTGCAAAAAGTTTCAAATTACACCCGCGGAGAATCTTTAACGTAGTCATTGACACGTGTTTAATTAAGCGAGCAAAGCGACTTCACCAACGTGAATGAAAGTATGATTTTAGTCTAGTCTGAACAGGCCTTTACTGCCCACCCTTCTCTAGTAGACAGGAGGGGGGGCAACGGTATGACAAAAGGGGGGGGACACATTGTCATAGGGATAAGCCCCCGTTTTCGGGGGTTGACAAGGCGCGCTGTCTAGGATGCAGCGTGGGGTGAAATTTGGAGCTAAAAATGTTTGACATTGGGGGATTTTGCCTCTCTCGGACTATTTTTAGATATTTTTGTGTGCCTTTTGCTATCCAAAGGACAGTAGTAGTGCATTTGTGGATTTGGTTGCAATGGAGTTGGAATGCAGGGCTTTAAAATGAGTCTAATTATATCAAAATACGTTTGTAAATAAGAAAGTTACAAAGTTCTCAAATTAAGGAATTTTAATAAATATTCCTTAGCTCTACTAAAAATTATGAATTTAATGAGACTTGCCCTTAAAGAATTTATCATGAGACTCGTCCTTTAAGAGCTCATTATGAGACTAGCCCTTTAAAGTCACTAATTGTTACACTTTACATTTAATAATTCACTAAATTATCCCAAAAATAATCAACTATTACAATTTCATAGTTAATTATTCATGAAGTCATTTGACAAAAAAACGATGATTTTAATTTTTTATATTTTGTCTTTAAAATTCCGTGAATTTCATTGGAATACAATAAAATTCTATGAAATTCCATAAAATATTTTACGAAATCTGCTGTTTTCACTCTTTTCTAGAAAAAAAAACACCACCAATAATCTTGAAACAACATATTTGACCTAAAAACCCATAAACCCTGACCTCTGATCTTACGAGGTAATCGCCTTACTTTATAGCTAAGCCTTTGCGCTGACAAGGCTTAACTCTGTGTCTATTATAAAAGGGCTATAGGGGGTAAAAAAACACAGGTCGAATAATGCAAAGTACATAGTTTCGCTGTTTCGCAATTTGGCGGAAAAAAAAACGACTCGCAATAGAAGCAAGTACACCCCCTAGTACCAATGCTGCAACTTGCCGTACCGTAACCGTAACGCGAGCACGTTTCCCGCCAAGAATGAGCCAATCAGGATTTCGCATTAAAGCTCGTTAAGCCTTGCTCGGTAAAAAAGAGGGGGGCAAAAAGGGCCAGGGAAAGTTTGTAATGTACTAAAAAGGGCCCTAGACTCCTGAGCCCTGATTAGATCAGAAAACCCCCAGGTCCAAAACTCGAGTATTTCGCTAATACAAAATGGACCCGCTAAGCCTAACTGTCGAGAAAAAAAAAAGCGAACAAAATGCTAACTATACTCTATTCCGTGTTGCAAACCTAAAAAAATAAAAAAGACTTCACGCAACTTCATGATGTTCTTTATGAATTTTATCGTTACAAATTTGAGTGAAATCTAGATTTTTACCTGAAATTATGGTTAGGAAGGCAGAAGTTTGAATTCAGACATTTTCAAATTTCCTGATTGAATTTTATCTTTGATCTTTCAGACAAAACAAATTTCCTAACTATTGTGTTTTTAATATTTCCTGATGTTTCCCTAAATTCTCGGTAACATTTTCCACATTTCATGATAATTCTCTAAATTCTAAGGCATATTCTTATTATTTCCTGACGTTTCCCTAATTTCTCGGGCATATTCTTATTATTTCCTGACGTTTCCCTAATTTCTCGGGCATATTTTCAAAATTTCCTGAAGTTTCCCTAATTTCTCGGGCATATTTTCAAAATTTCCTGAAGTTTCCCTAATTTCTCGGGCATATTTTCAAATTTTCCTGATGTTTCCCGGATTTCTCAGGAATATTTTCAATATTTCCTAACGTATCCCTGATTTAAGCATACTTTCTAATTACCTGACTTTCACCGACCTTTGTAATTCACCTACTTCACCCTGCCCTTTTGAAAAATTCAAAGATATTTTCAGCAAAATATCAACGACATTTCCCTGACCTTCTAAGGAAGTTCAAATTCCCAATATTTCTCTGACCTTTAAGGTATATTTTCAAACACCCTGAAAAATTTAGAATTTAATTAAATATGGCAACTCAACTATCTAAAAAATCATACTTCATATTCATAAGAAAAACAAAGAGATTTAAAATAAATTTTTAATATTTTGTATAAATAAAGATACAAGCTTTAAACCTATAGGATGAAAATAAGAAAGTCTACAATATAGTAGCTATTTTAGGAACTCCCTAACTCTAACCTACTTTTGTCACAAAAAATATTAACTGACACCGGAGTGGGCACGAAGCAATTTCTATGGATTACCCCTGGGTGCCTACTAAATATTTCAACAGAGTTACGTCAAAAAAAAAAATACGAGACAGGAATTTTAAAGTTTAATTTTTCAATTTGAACGCACGTTTTCTTTTCGTAAATATAATAAAAAAAACTCAATAGTTTCATTTGAATTTAAATTGTACATAAAACAAAAGCAATTATCTAATTTTGGCGGGAAATAAACACGTGTATCCCGCTAAATAACAAAATCTAACAATTTCCCGCCAATAAGTACACGTAACGCCACCTTTCGCAAAAATTATGAACTAGATAACTTCTTCGTTTCCCGATAGACGGAGACACCGTCAAGTTTCGCGCCAAATCGGGTCGAAAAACGCGGGAAAAGCGGGAGCTATGATGCGTGACGGAAAGCGCGCCTAAATTCTCTATCCTCTATAGAGTTACAGAACGAAAAAGGAAACTGAATTTAGTTTCTAAGAAAGATTTGAGTAGAATTCTAAGAAAATATCTAGAAACTTTATTTCAAATTAGCATTTAAGGAAAAAGCTATTTGTCCAGGGTTCCAGAAAAACTATTTAAGCGTAGTAAATAAATAGGGAGTCCATTTACTTAAATGGAGTCGATGCTAAGACTAAAAAGGAAACTAAAGTCGGACACTTTCCGTTCAAGATGATTGAATAAAAGGACAAATTTGATTTTGAAAGTACCTAGGCGTCTTTGGGAATGAAAATAACTCCCTTAGCTTAAAAGACGGGGTTGTATGGATATTTTATTTGAAAACTACCTCCCTGACATTGGCTGACTCTCCCTGACAATCTAAAGTCATTTTCAAGCCTCATAATTCTGACGTGTATCTAACTGTGATTTTATTGGTTAGTAGGTATAGCAACGTGAGTTCCTAGACGAGAGATAAATTAAATCAGCCTATAGATACTTTGACAAAAAATGGCTACACAATGATTCCTATTAGATGTGTGTATTCCTGTACTCGTATAGCTTCTTCATTTTACATTTAAAGTATCAGTATCCGACCTCTCTTTGTTCGAATCTTGGAAAATACAAAAGATAACCTTAACCCTATAGGTTTTGTGTTTTTCTATTAAAGTTTTTTCTTTTCCACTGGACTCTACTACTTTCTCTCTCTTCCAGGGTTTATATAATGTTTGGAAAACCGATCTCCCAGTTTTTTCCTATATATTTCCACGAGTTTCCCCATGTATTTCCCTAAGATTTCCAGGTGTTTCCCCCAACAAATTTTCCAGGTGTTTTCCCCATATATTTCCCAGGTGTTTTCCCCATACATTTCCCCGAGTTTTCCGGGTGTTTTCCCCATACATTTCCCCGAGTTTTCCAGGTTTTTTTCACCCACACATTTCCCTAACATTTCCAGGTTTTTTTCACCCACACATTTCTCTAACAGTTCCAGGTTTTTTTCACCCACACATTTCTCTAACAGTTCCAGGTTTTTCCCCAAACATTTTCCCAAGTTTTCCAGGTGTTTTCTCATATATTTCCTTGTGTATTCCAGGTTTCCCCCCAATACATTGGGTAATAACAATGGGAGTCGTTTCTTTGACAGTTTAAGTAACCTCTTCAGAGAAAACTTACTGAAACCTCACAAAATTTCCCTGAATTTCACTAAAAATTCTAAATATTCATGAGTTTTAGTCAACTATTTCCCTGAGTGTTCCTTCAATTTTTGTCAACTATTTCCCTGATCTTTCCTTGAATTTTTGTAAACTATTTATTTCCCTGAGGTTTCCAGGTTTGTATGAACCCTTGTCTTCTCTATGGACTAAAATAAAAATAGGGCTTTATTTTTATATATATTTTCTTTGGTTTCTTTTTTTTTTTCAGTTCTTCTAAGTTGAGTAAGTCCCATAAGAAAGACCTTTTTCCTTCCGAGTCATTGTGTACAATATAAAAAGAATCTATTGGATTTTAGGATATAAAGGGTAAATGCTTCCAGAGGAAGAAGGAACTAAGGGGTGGAAGTAGTGATCCAAGAGAGAGAGAGAGAGAGAGAGTGCACTCGATAATAAAAGAAAAGTTAAGGAAAATTTAAACGAAAACTGACTGGTACGCGTACGCCAAGGGACTCAAATTTTATTATTATTATTATTATTTTTTTCCTATTTTATTTCAATAAAATTATGAATATTGATAAAATATCATCATAACGCTATAATACTCTACATAAGTAAGGGTTATTGCATAAGACCAAGCATTTTACGGACAAGGTAATTTCCAAAAAGAGTAGTTGAATAGTATTATAAGTGAGCATTTTTAGTCCTATATTTTCCTATAAAAACACATTTTTTCCTCCTATAAAATTCTGAAATTCCGGGAAAAAAAACCTATTCTTGGTTTTTCCCTGACCTCTTAGGTACATTAATTCCCTGACTTTTCCAGGTTATCCCTGGACCTGCCCCTACATTAATCAGACGACATTGCGTTCCAACCCCTTAGAAAAGGAGTCTGACTACTCTGGTATGTCCCTTTCTGTTAAACATAACCCTACTTACAATTTCATACTTTTCATCTTTCTTATAAATTACCAAAAAGGGGTGATTGTTTTAATAAAAACACAAACTTAAACCTTAAAATTAGACCTTTTAGAAAAGGGGTCTGTCTACTCTGGTATGAGTATGACCCTTTCTGTTAAACATAACCCAACTTACATTTTGCTACTTTTCATCTTTCTTATATTCAATTACCAAAACGGGGTGTTTGTTTTAATAAAAACGCAGCAAACTTAATCCTTAAAATTATACCTAAATTTAGACATACTTGGAATCTGAGTCATATTTTTACTAGAGCTTAAATACGATATTCAGAAACAAGACATTAACTTTTGGGGCTTTTGGGTTTAAGGACAATTTTAAGGGCGTCTTAAATTCCTAAGATGTTTTTGGGCTCGTGTCGCGCACGTGTAGCTTTTCTCCCGCCAAATATGCTCCCTAGAGTATATAAAAAAATATGCACATTCCCCAAAAAGGAGAGATATTTTGGCCAAAAACATTCGTTCGTAACATTCTAGTAATCCAGAAGTAACTATATCAAGATTTCTTGAGTTATTTTTAGATTATCTCAAAAAAAAAAAAAGCTCAAGATTCATTCTGTTTTAGTACTTCATTGTCTAAAGGCCTATTCAGACTAAATGAAATCTTACGTCCCAGTCGGTTTCCTCGTTAATTTCGTTTCGGTCGCGTCATAAGTCTATATGATATGTTACATGATAAGTATGACACTACCTATATTTCGTAATGCTACTGAAAGACTTACAGCTCGAGATAACTATTCTAAGAACGACAAAAGCGAGAATTGAAGTACTACACTCGGTGGTTAATTTTGCAGGACTTGCATCTAGCTCCTATTTAGTCTGCATTACTAAGCCTTTGACAGCAGTGCCTCACCAGGCGTCGCTTTACCCTGAATCTATGACCTACCTCACTCACTTCATGACAAGCTACAGTTTGTAACCAGTGACAAACTTATGGAGCATATCATATGAACCTATGGTCGCATCGGTACGTTCATTTCCCTGTTCAGACGCCTTAGCAGACGACTTAAAACGAGTCGGGTATATATGCCAATTTATTTAGCCAAGAATTTTGAATACTAAGATAGCTGTTCTTCCAAAATGATAAACAAATACCATGCCAACTTTTCATATATCGTCTACTACAGCCATAACTCACTCGATCACTCGTCAGTAACTAAGGCATGATCGAGTGAGCTATGGCTAAAGAAAAGGGGTGCTAACGAAGTGGCGCCATCTCGACAGACACTGCCCGACGAAACTGAAAATTTTCAAACTATAAACCCGCCAATCTTTTACGAGTCGTTGACACGTGTCGAGCAACGAGACTTCACAGACGTGAACGTAACATTTTAATCTAGTCTGAATGGGCCTTAACATACTTAAGCCTTTTATCCACCATAGCACCATCATGAGCACTCTCTTTAATTCCGATTTACCTTTGCTACTGGACATATAATATAACAATGTGATTTAGCCTTTCAATATATTTCTGTTCTCTAATCTGCAGAACGCGTGATAAGTTGGAAACAAAACGTTACGCAACCAATCAAGCGTATATAAATTCGGGGTTCCTTTCCAAAATTCCGTTCAAAAATGAGCTTTTCCCGATACCATTATAAATTTAAAGGAAATGCCTCTTTTAATAATAATAAATCTGTAACCCATACCAAAGGTATAACCTTTAACAGAAGGGGATAATAGAAGAAGGATGACACTCAGTATCGACTCTTAATACTTTAGTTATGTTACATGATTCTTCCCAGGCGAGGGAGCTCTTTTTGTTAATTTGCTCTCACGCTCATCAAACTTAATTCAGATGGGCATCGCACCGTGCTAGGGTGAATTCTATAACTGTTTGATTATTTTTGATACTAAATGCTCATTGATTGTCTTGACGTGGGACAAAAACGCACAAGCGTACACGCCTTAGTTAGCAAAGGGTTAAACCAAGAAGTGATATCTAGTTTATTAGGGAGAAGGTACAAGATGCCTAAGTATTCGCGCGCCATAGTCTAAGCCCCCCCCCTTTCAAAATACAAGGGGGGGGACGTAAAAGGAGGCATGGCTATTTCGCCTCTCTTCAGTCGGAAAATACGTAATTTTTGTCATTCGCGTCGCGCTGACGTGAGTTTTCAAGAACCAATGAGATGCTGGCTGTAATTTAGAGGCGGGGATTAACTCCGGACCTACGTTTGTACTGGGGATAAAACTAGAAATATGGCGAATTTATACCTTCTCCCTAGTAAACCAGATATCACTTATTGGTTAAACGCTAATAGAGTAATGATGAGGGAACTATTTATCGCGTAGTCCATGATTCGGTTTAGTAACCTTGTGCACTCCAAATGTTAATCCTGATGTTGGGAAGAATCATGTCACAATTACTTCGGTTTGTGGTGGTACACTTCTCTCGAAGAGAAGTATAATACACTTCTGCCTTTAAGCAAAGCGGAAGCTCACCGTTATACGAGGTTCCCACGAATCCGGTCCCCCGTTTCGTTATGAGTCAAAAATCGACCCGAAATTACTTTAAAATGTACAGTACAGCACAGCAAGAGTCACGTGATCAAAAACCGATAATTTTAAAATTAATTATTTTAGCCCATTCGGACGAAAGATGCCTTGCCTTCCTTCCTTTACGATCCCATTTCAAAATAATAAATGTTTTACTTCATAAAAGTAAAGAACTTCTGCTAAAAACCAATATAATTTCAATATTTATTTAAAAAAACCTCTAAATTAATCTAGATATACAGGGTGTTTCTGATAAGCCTGGTGGCATAAATTATGGGGGATGTTAATTCTTTGGGAAATCGATTTTGAGTCGAAAATGTTCTATACTTCTATCGCCTCCATTTTGTTTTCCACAAGGGACACTGTTTTCGAGTTATGATTTGATATAGTGTTTTAGGGATGACCCCTTAACTAAATTATTAATTAATTATTGTCTAAATCAGTTTCTTAATTAAATTTAAGGGGTCATCCGTAAAACACTCTGGATGAAATCTTAAGTCGAAAACAGTGTCCCTTGTGGTAAACAAAATGGAGGCGATAGAAGTACAGAACATTTTCGACTCAAAATCGATTGATTTCCCAAAGAACAAACATCCCCCTTAATTTATGGAAGGCAGAGTTATCAGAAACACCCTGTACTTAAATTGAGAAAAGTTAAACCTAACTGTACTTCATCAAAATTTTAAAAGTTACCCTAAAGAAAAAAAAGGGCATTTAATAATAGAAAATTTCTCCTTGAAATCCGAAAATTAACTCACTCTATTTAAAAATTTAAAACGTCTCCAAGTTAATAATATACCTTTCTAGAATACGGTCAAACAGTACTGACATCTAATTCTGTCTCGAATAAGAGTAAAAGCCTTAGAAAGTCAAAAGGAATTGACAATTTAATTCAGGACGATTAGGCTTAGCGCGCGTTTGAATAAATGTTGATTGCCAAGCAAGCTGGTGCCATTGCCCACCCTCTAGCTTAAGTTAAGGTGGGCCTTGGGCCTTGGGCGATGGTAGCAAATGCCTTAGCAATCACTCCTTGGAGTGTAACAGATGTTAAGACTGGAAAAGGAAGGCTATACTGGAAACGGATCCGATTTAGGCTTAGGTAGATTACAGTACCTCGCGGACAAAAGCAAGCGAGAGAAAGAAAGATATTTCATATATATCTCGCCCAAGTTCAAAATTTGTAGTTGATTAAAGGGATACTTAAAGTGGGTACATTTAAATTGAAAATTAGCTGGCTTTCCAGGGAAAAGTTTAAAAATATCAAGAAACTTAAAATTGCATAATTATTTTTGGGAATAATAATAATAATATTAGGCCTTGGTGTTTATGGTCAGAAAAGTGTTTGTTTTTACCTTTACGATGACTCATGAAAACCCCAAATTTATTAAACATGGACAAACACATTTACATGTTCAAATGAATTTTCAAAGTGAAACTTACCTAGAAAGAGAAAAAAATAAAACACATCGTTAGATTCAAATTTAATTTTAAATTTCTGTATTAATATTGAACACATATCGTCAATAAAAAATGGTAAATGGAATTAATATTTTCGGTTTGCTAGCGAATATCTAGTATTCCTTTCCCCAGTTTACCACGAGGGGGCAGTAAATACATTTGTCGTTATCTCAAAACAAGAGCATACTGGGTAAAGCACACTTCCTCTGGTCCTGGTCCAAAACCATTTTATTAATTGCTTAGACCAGTTTTTAAATTTACAAAATGGGGGTTACTGGTCCTAGGTACCACCAGGGATAGATTTAATTTTAGAAGTAGGAATGTAGAGCGGTTAGTATTTACTTCAGTCCGACTCATAGACCACCCAGTATAGAGCCCCTCCCTCCCTCCAACACGTAACAAAAAGTTTAAATTATCTTATTGGCTCACTCAAATTACGTTTTGATGACGTTGCTGCCGGGACGGCGAAAAATACGTAATTCCTTTTTACCTCTGTCGCTATGACCCGTCCGCCTCTTCTTTCATACCCCCCCCCCCGTCCCATGGAAGGGGGTCTGGAACTTTGACGCGCGCCCACATTACTCTGTTCTCCATTCCTACTTCTAAAATTAAATCTATCCCTGTTTTGCACAATATGTGGGGGTCCCAAGTATTAGTTTAAAAAAATATTCTTAATTCCTAGACCAGATTATTCAAGAGGCAATAATTTTGAATCACGTGATTGTCACCTACTCTGGGTCTTACTTTCTGTTCTTTTCTATTTGCGTTTGGTTATAAATTTGGTGAGAAAAAAACCGGATTTTTTTGTGCCAACCCTGAATGTTTCAGGATCCTAAAAAGTCTAGTAAAAGTTGGAAGAAAAATGTAAAAATTTATCTTGTGAATAAATTTTTCTGTATCTCTGTATTTTGTTGGTGAATGGGTATATAAGGCCAAACGCTGTGTAATCCCTAAAGAAAACTCGGGTAAAAATTTGAATATCTACCCACTGTATATACAGCTAAGTTTAAGCCAATGCAATACATTAAGTGCTCTAGAGCATATAATGAATGCAAGCGTTACTTACAAGAATATTATATAAAAAGGCGTTCCGCATTTACATAATATCTACTTCCATTTTAACGTGAAATATTTTAAGTAAATTGTACGTTTTTTTTAAAGGAAATCGGTGCAAAATATAGGGAGGAAATCGGTGCAAAATATAGGGAGGAAATCGGTGCAAAATATAGGGAGGAAATCGGTGCAAAATATAGGGAGGAAATCGGTGCAAAATATAGGGAGGAAATTGGTGCAAACCCTAAAAACATTTTTCCCTGATCTTTTTGACTCCTTTTCAATTTCCCTTACCTTTCCATGTGTTGTACGAACATAAAAATTAGACGCAATTCAGTATCCACTTTGCACTAAACTGTAAACACTCGTGACTTCATTGAATAAATTCAAGATTAGAAATCCCCTAACCCGAAAAAAAGGGATATATATATATATTTCTTTTAGGTTGTGTGAAAAGAAAGTCTAGCTCTTCTAGCGCGTAGATTGAGTACTGTATTTATGCACTGACTTCTGAAGTGTGATTTGGGGTAGAAATGGAGTACTTTCTCTATATCCTTTCGATAGACTATTTCGGTCAGAAAAATAGCGTAATCTCGTAGAAGCCGGGAATATTCAATAAGTATTAAACCGGTTAAAGGCGAGAAACGAAATTACTCCGAACTTGAATCAAAATGCCGGGATTATTAGCCGGGATACAGAGATCGAAATCGGTCTGATTTCAACTCGACGACGGTTTCTTTAAAAGGAGAATTTCTTAAGGCCTAAATCTTACGTTTAATCATGTTGGTGAAGTCCCTTTGCCAGCTTAATTAGACACGTGACAACAACGACGTGTATAGATTCGCGGGTATAGTTTGAAAATTTTGCAAATTCGTAAGGGCAGTGTCTGTAGAGATGGCGATCAGTCTGGGAAATAAGGATATTTTTTAAACTAGTCCTTGGGACCAGTGAACCCCTAGTGTCCTAAATAATAAACTGGTCTCAGGACTGGTCCCCGCCTTTGTTCTCCTATAAATGTACAATTAATAAACTGGTCCCGAGGACCAGTAACGTCCCACTTTTTGAATTAAAAAAACTAGTCCAAGCAATTAGTAAACTGAGTTTGGACCAGAGGAAGTGTGCCATTTCTCAGACTGCACTCGATCATGCCCAAGTTACTGACGCGTGATCAAGTGAGCTACGTACGCTTTAGCAGACGATATTATGAAAAGTGAATTTTAGCGAGGTATTTGTTTATCATTTTGGGTAAGCAGCTATTTTAGTATATTCAAAAGTCTTGGTTCCAATTTCAAATTTTGAAAATAACCATACACGCAAGTCGTTTTAAGTCGTCTGCTCTGGCGTCTGAACAGGGAAATGAACGTACCGGAACGAAATTAACTAGGCGACCGACGGGAACCTAATATTTTACTCTAGACAGTCTGAATAGGCCTTTAGAGTATTCCCACTGCATTTTAGCTTAAGATTTGTAGACTTTTGCAAATAAATTTTTAGAAAGTGTTCTCGATAAGTTTAAGGGTTTAGATTGATTTCTTTTATAAAAGAAGTGGTATATATTTTCAGTTCGGTTCCTGTGGGACTAAAGGATTTACTAAATAAATTACAGAGGTTTTCGCAAGTAAAGATTTCATCCGTTTCTAGGAAAGTTCATATAAGATATGTTCCTTCATAAGTTTGTCACTGGTAACTTAGAAACTGGAGCTTGTAATTTTGAAGTGAGTGAGGTAGGTCATAGATTCGAGGTAAAGCGACATACGCCTGGTGCATGAGGCGCTGCTGTCAAAGGCTTAGTAATGCAGACTAAATAGGACCTAGATGGAACTTGGTCCTGCAAAATTAATTAACCATCCGAGTGTAGTACTTCAATTCTCGCTTCCGTCGTTCTCGAACTAGTTATCTCGAGCTGTAAGTCTCTATGCTATAGCATTACGGAGTATAGGAAGTGTCATACTTATCATGTAACATGATATCTTATAAACTTATGGCCTAGCTAAAAACCAGTACTAACCTAATTTCAAAAATGTCAAGCCTAACCACAAACAAATCTTTAGAACTAATTTCAAAAAGATAAAGCCTAACTACAAACCAGTTTTCAACTAAATTTCAAAAACGTTAAGCCTAACTCTAAAGTCTAAACCAGTAGTCAACCAAATGTCAATGCTGGGAAAAACGTCATTAGAGGTCATCGGTCAAAGAGAAGAACCCCCTTTTCCCTTTTCATTCGTACCCCCAGAGAAAAATAGGCGATGAACCGAAAAAAAAAATACCGAAATAGAAATAGCTTCTTTCCCCAACTCTCTTCGGATATGTCTTTCTTAACTCTTTAAGCTAAGGAAGCGTTAAAATATTCCATTATAACCAAGATGGGGTCCATCTATAACCCGACTACGATACATGGGGGCCCATGCTAGGCTACCACGTACCACCCCGTGTTAAAGTTACCTTATGGTGTGATTTGGTATTTTGGTTTAAGGATGTTTTTCTATGCTACCTAAAGTCTATTATATGAAGTTAGAAAAATATTTTAAAATATATAGGTATCTAAATTAGGAAGATGACTTAGTTCACCCACCCTTTAATAAAAGGAGTGCTGTTTTTATAGGTTTTTCTACTAATTATAAGACCAATATGCATAGTGCAACATTAAGGAAATACAGACTCCGAATGATTTTAAATTCAAATTAGCTCAATTGGATTTCATGGATAATTTAAAATTTGCACCTCTGACCAATCGCGTAACGCCCTGCACCTTCTTGTTACATAATATTATTATATTCTACTATTTTGTCTTAAACTATGTAGAAAAATCTAAAAAAAATAAATAACGAATTGGACTTTACTTTCAAAATGCAGAGGAACTTAATTAAAATATAATATAATATAAAAAATCCTGAGCGAGCCTTTGAAGCAATTTCGAACATGTCTATAGTCAAATGTGATCTCGATCATAAAAGAGACAACTAAATTTTAGGATGAATTTGATGCTAAACTATAAACGAAAACTTCCCAAACTAAGTCAAAAATATAGGATATTATAGGACCTTTCATGAATTTATAGGATAATATAAAAATAGACTATTTTATAGAAATTATAGGACCACTGGGCTCATTGAAATAATCTATTTTCCAAAAACCTCAAGAACTTCTACGTTTTTTAAAAGCTTTGTCTACAATTCTGAAACCAACGATGTCTTACCCCAACTAATTTTTTTTTCGTGGACACCTTGACCAAGCTGACCCCGATTAATATTTGACCCCGTTCGAACCCTACTTCCAACATCAGGGGATGTCCTTCTGGGATAGCCCACTTTTGTAAAAGAAATGTCTAATGTAGGGAGGAGAAAAAGTCAAACTAGACGAAGAGCGATTTTCGACCCAAAATTCCAATAGCGGAGAAATATATCTCAAAGAGGCATACGCCCCCTCCCTCCCTCTCGCCCTATTCCAACCCCCAACTCCCCCTTGAATGTCTAGCATCATCCAGCAGCATCTCTTGGGGCATTGCGGGCGTTTTTGAGGGTGGCACTAGAATACACCCAAGAAGACACTCCAAGAAAAGCCCCATACTATGATACAACGCCACCCTGCCAGCACCATTTCGAGCTGCTTTTCCTTATTATTTAAGAATTTTTCGTCCAGGGAGTCGCAAAGTCGAGAGGATAAATATTGCCATAACCGTATAATATATTTCTCCATAAGTATGGGTCTATCGTATAGACCACTTCGATGTTACTAAATGGGGAAAGAAACGGGGGTAAAACATTGGCTTCCATCTCTCGCTTTGGGTCCAGAGAGTTCGCAGGGAGGGCTATGGGTCCACCCCTTGTATGTCCTGATACTGAGTGTAGCCACCTACCCTTATTTACACTCGATAATAAAAAAGTTAAAAGATACGTGGCGCAATCTTCGTTACAAAAAAATTCTCCTATAAACCTCTTACTCATAACTTAATATACCACTTGAAGGAAAGAGGTGGGATGGAGTAGAAATCTAAATATACCTATAACGTTGCAGTCTGTACCGCCACCTATGGAACGGCAACGAAGTTCTCCCAGCATCCTCAATTTATGGCGTTTTGGCAAGGTCGTACGGGTACATAAAACGTCGACAATGCATGTCCCCCGTGTCTTAAAAATGGAAGCTTCTAATTTCAAATGGCGCTAGACGGCAGCACTTAACAATCTCCTTCCAAAAGGTCACAGCGTGCGCGAGGAACTCGGGGAAACTTTCAATGCCGCATATGACCCTGAACATTTCTACTCTTTATCACATCTTTCCCCTAATATCACAAGTAGCGTTCCAATTTTTCTCAAAATCCGTCACCAGATGTCGCCCGTTTACGACAAATACGCCACTAGTAGACGTACGCCCTTAAACACATTTTAATAGACCATTCCATTAATTCCAGGAGAGTAGCAAACACCACAGGGGCGGTGAAGTCACCTTCTTGGGTTATTTCCATGGCGCCAAGAAGCACCGCTAGAGGGAGGCAGTGGGAGTCGGCTAGCCTCCCGCGCCGCGTGTAGTAAACTCGGGTTCTCGATCTAGCGCCAGGGAAATAATCCCTGATCCCTCCCAACTGTGTGTTGGTTTCTCTACAAAACAATTAATGGAAACGAGAAGCCCTGGCAGAATATTTTAGCCTAGGCTTTGAACCAATACTTAAGGAGAGTATTACAGGGTTATGATATTTCCTATTCTACTGTAACTCGTGAAAGGGATTTGTTACAGAGCGTGAAGCTTTGGGGTAACACGAGGGGTGCATGCATGCAGTGATTAATGAATTTTTTCGAATTGTTTTTCTTCCATTTCAAAGGATTTTTCACAAACTTATATAAGAACGAGTGGGTGTCCATCTTTCTTTTTAATTAAATACGAAACAGAAATTGTTTGCAATCATCCTAAGAAATTCAATATAGATTCAAAAAGAACTTAGTTCATTACGTAAACGCGCGTGTTCCTAGCTGTACTTCCGGCGCAGTTTACATTGTAGACTAAATATATTTCGTTATCGATTGCACACTATATTTATCTTTCTTTTTAAATCATTTTTGACCTTGCATTAAAAATACCGTTCACATTTTATGTAAAATTTACTCAGTTGGGAAAACAAACCAATTGAATTTCGTTTACTTAAACAGGATGACCTTTGACCTCAAACATCTCCGACTCAATTTAATTAGCGCAGTTTTAATTCGAAATATCCGTTCTAATTAATTAGTACTTTCAAATACATTTAACTATTTTTAAATCTATTTATTTCCTACTGAATCTTTCGTTTATTTAAATCGGAAGTTAATGATTTTATCCTAAGAAGTATAACACCGAATTTCCATTAGACGAAAAAACCATCCTTCTTACATGCTAACTTTAAATCAAGGGCCGTGATATTCTGAATTAATATTAGTCGATTATATAATTTAAAACCAAATTAATATGGAAAGATTTGAGGCACCATTAGTTTTTTTTTAAACGGATGTTTTACGTGATTTGGCGATTTATTATTCGTCAGAGAATTTTCGCGGTCACGTGATTAAAATAATGCTGTATTATTCGTCTTTTAAGAAAGATAGACAGGGTCACGTGATGGCGCTATTACTGTATCATTGGTCTTTTAAGAAAGATAGACAATAGGGTCACGTGATGGCGCTATTACTGTATTATTGGTCTTTTAAGAAAGATAGACAATAGGGTCACGTGATGGCGCTATTGCTGTATTATTGGTCTTTTAAGAAAGATAGACAATAGGGTCACGTGATGGCGCTATTGCTGTATTATTGGTCTTTTAAGAAAGATAGACAATAGGGTCACGTGATGGCGCTATTGCTGTATTATTGGTCTTTTAAGAAAGATAGACAATAGGGTCACGTGATGGCGCTATTGCTGTATTATTGGTCTTTTAAGAAAGATAGACAATAGGGTCACGTGATGGCGCTATTGCTGTATTATTGGTCTTTTAAGAAAGATAGACAATAGGGTCACGTGATGGCGCTATTGCTGTATTATTGGTCTTTTAAGAAAGATAGACAATAGGGTCACGTGATGGCGCTATTGCTGTATTATTGGTCTTTTAAGAAAGATAGACAATAGGGTCACGTGATGGCGCTATTGCTGTATTATTGGTCTTTTAAGAAAGATAGACAATAGGGTCACGTGATGGCGCTATTGCTGTATTATTGGTCTTTTAAGAAAGATAGACAATAGGGTCACGTGATGGCGCTATTGCTGTATTATTGGTCTTTTAAGAAAGATAGACAATAGGGTCACGTGATGGCGCTATTGCTGTATTATTGGTCTTTTAAGAAAGATAGACAATAGGGTCACGTGATGGCGCTATTGCTGTATTATTGGTCTTTTAAGAAAGATAGACAATAGGGTCACGTGATGGCGCTATTGGTGTATTATTAGTCTTTAAAAAAGATAGACAATACAACAACTTAAATGAAAATTACAAATGAAATTCGTAAAATGGGGTCATAATTTAAAATTACCCTGAGACCAACTAAACATTACTTTTAAACAAGCTGTCTAACAATGCCTAGTTTTCTAATAAGCTCCGACTCTAATACTTCCCTGGATAGAATATCATGAACTTCTGGTTAATTTCCTTAATTATAAGCCTGAAAACAAACTCAAATTATAAAAGAAAAAAATAATACTATTTACTTTTAGTTTATAAAATGACACTGGCCTCTAAACTCTAAAGCCTCTCGTAGTAAACCAAAACCAAAGTTAAGAGGGGTTTAATTTCCATAAATTAAATTCCGCCCACAATTAAAGCCCGCCCGTATTAGAGTCTCCTCTAAAACCAAACCAAAAACTAATTAACAATTATAATCTGCACCCAACGGAAAATAACCCTGCAACCTACACGGTAAACTGTTTCTAATCTGTTGGTTTATAAGAAACAATTAAGTCAACTTCCCCCCTCTCCGTTTTTTTACTTCTTAATTGCTAAAGCAACAGTAGCGCCATTGTCAAAAATTACATTACCATAGAGTGCTTAATCATCAGCGCCATCTCGTTAGTAGGATGCTAACTAGAAGTAAAAATTTTTTTTTCTATTTGCTAAAAGCAGGGATAGATTTAATTTTAGAAGTAGGAATGGAGAACAGAGTAATCTGGGAGCGCGTCAAAGTCCCGGAACCCCTTCTACAGGACGGGGGGGGGGAGGGCTATGAAAGAAGAGGCGGGTCATAGCGACAGAGGTAAAAAGGAACTACGTATTTTTCGCCGTTCCCGTCAGCAACGTCATCAAAACGTAGTTTAAGTGAGCGAATAAGATCATTTAAAGTTTTCGTTACGTATTGGAGGGAGGGGTTCTATACTGTGAGGTTATGAGTCGGACTGAAGTAAATACTAACCGTTCTCCATTCTTACTTCTAAAATTAAATCTATCCCTGTGATAACACAACCCTATAATACGTTTTAGAAGTATTAAACTAAACATTTGTCATCATTCGCGTCGCATCAATTTAAAATAATTGATTAGAGTAATTAGATAATGGTACAGCAGTTACCTTAGCAATTCCAAACCCACAAACGATAAGAAAAATCCTTGAAAAAAAAGTTACAGGTACCTTAATAAATATTAAAATCAACCAAACGGAAGAAATCACAAAGTTTTCTAAAGAAGTCAAATTATACAATACATAATTCAATTAAATACTTATATTGCTAATAAACTCCAAGTATTAAAAGAAATAATAATATAGGTGCTCTAGTTTTACGTTATCAAAGGCTTATAACTACACTTAAGTGTAACACAAATTGATCTAATAAATACGAATATACAGGGTGTTTCTGAAAAGTCTGGTGGCATAAATTAAGGAGTATGTTTATTCTTTGGGAAAACGATTTTGAGTCGAAAATGTTCTATACTTCTATCGCCTCCAATTTGCCACAAGGGACAATGCTGTTTTCGAGTTAAGATTGATTTTAGTATTTTACGGATGACCCCTTAAATTTAATTAAGAAACTGATTTAGACAATGATTAATTAATAATTAATTACTAATTAAATTTAAGGGGTCATCCCTAAAACACTAAAATCAAATCATAACTCGAAAGCAGGGTGTCCCTTTTTCGACTCAAAATTAATTTCCCAAAGAACAAACATCCCCCTTAATTTATGCCACCAGACTTATCAGAAACACCCTGTATATAAACGAACAATACATCAATATACATAAACGGAAATAGAATGCCTTTAAACGGAATCTGTACGAGTGTAGACCTACAGCAACGGTAACGGATACAAGCATATTTAAGCTAATTTCCCGGTAAGTGTGTATGCATTATTTGATTAGATAATGAATTCACAGCTAAGACCTAATTCGTAGAAAGATAAAGAAAATACTTCAAACTAGAACTATTATTAAGGGTTGCCACATAATATTTTTCATTTACATATTAAAAAACAAGTTGGGAAACCAAAATAAACCTCTCCGAGTCGAGACACAATTAAGAGGTAAGTAACACTGGATATGTACACCAAGAAGCGATATCTAGTTTGCTAGGGAGAAGGTATAAATAGTGCCACATTTCTAGCTTTATCCCCAGTCCAAACGTAGGTCCGGAGTTAATCCCCGCCTCTAAATTACAACCAGCCAGCATCTCATTGGTTCTTGAAAACTCACGTCAGCGCGACGCGAATGACAACGAAAATTACAGTCATATTTTCCGACTGAGGAGATGCGAAATAGACCGGCCTCCTTTTACGTCCCCCCTTGTATTTTGAAAGGGGGACTGGGACTATGGCCTCGCGAATACTTAGGCATCTTATACCTTCTCCCTAATAAACTAGATATCGCTTCTTGGTACACCATGATTCCTCTTAGCTGTATGTATTCTTGCAAATACTCATAATATCATTTACATATGGCCGACGAAATGTTAAGGCAATTAATTAAAAATTTAAAATTGAAAGTTCAACGACGTTTTAGGTGGAATAAATTAATTCAAGGTTGTAAGTAATAATTACGACCTTATTTTGAATACACCAAGGCCCAAAACGAAACGAATCATTTATATATCTATAGGTACTGTAAAATTAAACATTTAAAACTCAGTTGTTACAATTCCCCGATGCTTGATTCCTTTTGGTTCCGCGCCAGTGACACCTCCAGCCAAAATTGAAGTACAACATAAATAACCTAACAAAAATTAAGTAAGAACTTCGATAAAATGCGCTATTAAGGCCTGATGATGGCGGTTTTAATGTATAAGGGTGGTTTTTGATTGCATTTAACTCTTTTTGTATTGCGTTTACTGTTTTCTAAAAAATTTGCATAACTAAAAAAATGTGTGGTTAGAATTTCTATGAGATACTTCCAATTGTTTATGGAGGGAGCCCAGACAAAGATTTAAATTTCTCATAGGAAAAATAGGATTTTGTTTCCGGAATTATAGGATTTTATAGGAGAAAAAGATGTGTTTTTATAGGAAAATATATGACTAAAAATGATGATCATATATAATACAATTTTCGCTTAAACTATGTAGAAAAATCTAAAAATAATTACAAATTGAATTTTATTTTGAAAATTAAGAGCAACTTAATTAAAATATAATATAATATAAAAAATCCTAAGCGAGCCTTTGAAGCAATTTCGGACATGTCTAGTCAAACGTGATCTCGATCATAAAAGAGCCAAATTTGATGCTAAACTATACGAAAACTTCCCAAACTAAGTCAAAAATATAGGATATTATAGCCTGACCTTTCACGAAATTATATGATAATATAGGACAGACTCAAAAATATAGGATTTTATAGGAATTATAGGACCTCTGGGTACTTTTCGTTGGTATGTTACTTGTGATAATAAGCATAGAAGTGGAACTCCGCACTGGTTTACACTAGGGTAGCAATTAAATAATCCCCTTTCACTGTAACTTTCCACTCGAGCAAGTTAGAGCCCTCTCCCTTTCTGGCGCTGCTGCATGCGGGTCGTTGGTCGATCTGGCCACCCATAACTGTCACGAGCTAGTCACACAGTCTCAAATCACAAGATTCCCTCGCTCTCCTCATCTTCTATCATAATACTTCAAGAGATACTCAATGTGGCCAGGGTATAGTCCCTAAACCATAACAGACCATAAAAGCCAATATAATATATATTTTACCAGGGATAGGTTTAATTTTAGAAGAAGGAATGGAGAACAGAATAATGTGGGCGCGCGTCAAAGTCCCGGACCCCCTTTCACGGGACGGAGGGGTATGAAAGAAGAGGCGGGTCACAGAGACAGAGGTATAAAGGAATTACGTATTTTTCGCCGTCCCCGTCAGCAACGTCATCAAAACGTATAGTTTAATGGAGCCAATAAGATAATTTAAACTTTTCGTTACGCGTTGGAAGGAGGGGCTCTATACTGGGATACGAGTCGGAATATCTCAAGTAAATACTAACCGTTCTCCATTCCTACTTCTAAAATTAAATCCTACCCTGGTCTACAATCATGTTATGAACTGACTTAAGAATCCCTTTAAGGGCCATCCCTATTTAGACGGCTCTCTTTCAAGCAAGGGGGGATTCGGAGCTTAACGCGAATTCCCATATAAATGACAAGGATGACGACGTAATCCCAAATTCTAGCTTTTTCTTTAAAAAGAAAAAAAAATAACTAGAAAAGAAAAAGCCTGGTTTGTTACTAACAGAAAAGGCAGGAAAAATTTCAGACATTCTTAGCCTTAAGTCCGTTCACACCATGTTCTATGTCAACTTGAAAAGAGGACAAGTAATAATGGCTGTTATAATACCCCACATAGATATCATAAACATTTAAATTGCACCTCGACTAGATCGAGCGTTACTAAAAGACAGACAGACATAAGTGGCGCTCATGCTCTTACATCGTTTGAAGGAAAATAAAGGGATTTCTATTCGTCTACTAATTATTAGATCAATCTGATTAGTGAAACTCAAATTAGTTTCATATATTCCATGGGTAATTTGAAATTTGCACCTTCGACCAATGGCGTAACGCTATGCCTTCTTGTTAGCAAAATTAATTCCCGTGGTACGCATGCTCCATGTCGAATGAAATTTAGTTGCCGAGATTTGACAAAATGAGCGCGATGTGACAATAATATAGAGGGCGCCAAGTACATTATGTTAACAAGAAGGCGGGACTTTACGCGATTGGTTGGAGGTGCTAATTTCAAATTATCTATAAAGTCTATGAAACTATTTTAAAATCAATCGGAGTCTGTACTTCCTTAATGTTTCACTACGCAGATTGGTCTTATAATTAGAAGAATCGATACAAAAAAAACCACTTGATTTTCGTTTTCACTCTCCCTTTAAACTAAGAAACTAATCATATAATAATAAGGTCAACTGGTTTACGCGTAACAAAGCCACGTACGTTAGTGCCAAGAACATTACCGAAGAAGACATCACTCTTATTTGAAAAACCATAGAAAAGAAACCCATAAGAAAATAAAAATATTATCATCGTTGGCTTTTTAAGTGGTTGTCGATAAAATGGGTTGGATTCTTATAAACCTCTGATGGTATCGAAAAAAACAACAAATAAAGTCAGATGCCAAATAACTTTTCCAAAAGAAAAACCCTTCTTCAGACGATGATACGAACAGCAAACAATCACGCTTTACAAGGAGTTAATAATATTAATAATTGGATTAAATTGATACCGTGGACTAGAATTGCTTTCATTTTAATCGAAAGAGGGTATTAAATGATGAATATATCAATTGGAACCATGTTTCTATCTACAATGTTAAAAAAGATACAAGTGCAATTATGTTTCCGGAATGGACAGACACTACGCGTTAGGCTTTCCGGCTAAGCACTGGGGAGCACCTCTATTGGACCTCTAGTACCACGTGTAGCATTCGTCCAATAGATGTACTTCCCAGTGCTTTTCGGGAAGCCTAACGCGTAGCGTCCATTACGGAAACTTAATTGCTCGTATCTTCATTAATATTGTAGATAGAAACATGGTTCCAATTGATTTATTCAATATTTCACACGCTCTTTCAATTAATAAAGAAATAATTCTAGTTCGGAGTATCCCTTTAAAGGGATTGTGAAAAGTAAAATCAAGGCAATTCTTCTACTAATTGTAAGACCAATCTGCTTAGTTAGTGAAACTTCAGGAAATACGCCAGGGGTGAGGCCGTCATTGGGGTATTCTGTGTCGCGAAGAAGCAACAACAGATGGAGCCACGGTTCACTACAAGCGGGAGGCTAAGTAACTAACACTGCCTCTAGTGTGTACCTCTTGAAGAGAGGGAGAATAGAATATCCCAAAGGTGGCCTCGCCCCAGTGTGTTGGTTTCACTGTTAGTTCTGTTAGTTATTTCCGAAATGGTCAATAATACTCCTTAGAAAAAATAAAACACGATACAATTTTTATTCCTCGTAGCTCTCCCGATCGTTACTTTTACTCCGTTCGCGCCCTTTTGGAAGAAGCAAAAAACTTGCCCAAGCTAAACCTAAGAAAGCGGGGAGAAACGTCTTTGTCGATTGACGAAGTGCAAGGAAAATTCTTTGATGTTATTTTGGACATTTTCCAACAAAAATGTTGACTTTTTTTAAAAAAGAAAAAGCTATCGATGGGTCCTTTCTTCTTTTAACACTCCCTTTTATCTTATAGCTAAAGAAAACAAAGTTTAAAGTACTCTTTAACGACTTTTCACAACAAGGTCAAGTGCAATTATGGTAGCAAAAATATCGCTATAGCTTAGTCGTATGTACCAACTACACACAGTTTGGGAGATTGACAACAGTTTGTCACATGTTATTCTGAATAAACAAACTTTTCCAAATACAGATGGATCCCAGCGGTGGTCTTTTAATTCAACTGGGAATATATACAGCTTTGTGTAGCCAGCCATATTCTCAGGCGTAGAGTATACTGAGATATGAGGAGCTAAGGGGGTCTGACGTCAATAGTGTGTGATGTGAGCTGACTGGTGACTTCCAATATGGTCGCCAAAACCGAGGTAAGAGATAGGAGGGTGTGACGTCACTAGAAAGTTCTTAGTAGCAGACTATCCAGGCAGCTTTTCTTTGCGGGAAGAGCTAGACTAATCATTATATATGACGTATTTTAGCTAAGCGAATAGCCAGTTGCAGGGTATCAAGTCATATCTACAAGGGCCTACCGGCCCTGTAGAATAGGCGTTTCGGGGATAGCAATTTCTCAAGCCCCGCCCACAAAACCCGAATTCATAGAAATTAACATGGGAGAAATAAATGGGAACACAACGATTCCAATTAGCTGTATGCATTCCTTCAAATACTCATAATACCATTTACTTTTAGTCAACCACATTTAAAGGCAATTAATAAAAATTTAAGCTTACGTATTTAGGACTACTTTTAAAATGAAAGTTCAAAGTTCAAGGTGGAATAAAGTTTAAGTTCAAAAGGTCAATCAACACAAGTTCCTAAATAAAGCTAATTAAGCCTCAACCTAAATGCATCAGAATAAATTAAATTATCCCCTTATTTCATTATCCTTCAACCTAAACGCATCAGAATAAATTAAATTACACTCTTATTTCATTACCCCTTTAAAATATAAATTAACTATTATTATTTTAACTATTACTCTCGGGTAGTCACTGTCTTTAAGTCCATCAACAAGTTAGAACGGAGAGAGAGTTAGTGTTCCCATTAGTTACAGCAGGCACCATTACATTAAAACTATACTGAGCACTAGCAAAAGCAAGCTTGCACCCTCTCTCATACGAAACACTATACAAGTAGCTTAAAAAAGCAGGCAGGGACATGTAAGGACAGAAGCCAGCAAGTACAGGGTCGATAATTAGACACTGATTGAGTTGCCGCCCTGTTGGGGTAAGGAAAGGCAAAAAAAGTCACCCTCCTTTTTCAATGAATGATCCACAAGTGAGGTATATATAGAGTAAAGTTATCCGAGTACAGAGTCAACCCCATAATACAACACCGAGTGTTTTGTGTTCTCTCATGAATTTTGAGTGTTCATTATCATTAATGGAAGGGGATTTTTCTATTATCCGGAAATCCCTTCTCTTGTTTATTCCAAATGAAAATATATAACCTTTGAAGTTGTCCTTGACCTTTTGGAAGGGTTGAAGTCAATCCCTAAATTACCCTTGATTTTTGCATGGAGTTTAATCAATACCCTCAATTGACCTTGACATTTTGGAAGGGGTAAATAGCCTCGATCCTCTATAAATTGACCTTGACATTTTGGAAGGGTTGAAGTCAATCCCTAAATTACCCTTGATTTTTGCATGGAGTTTAATCAATACCCTTAATTGACCTTGACATTTTGGAAGGGGTAATAGCCTCGATCCTCTATAAATTGACCTTGACATTTTGGAAGGGGTAATAGCCTCGATCCTCTATAAATTGACCTTGACATTTTGGAAGGGGTAATAGCCTCGATCCTCTATAAATTGACCTTGACATTTTGGAAGGGGTAATAGCCTCGATCCTCTATAAATTGACCTTGACATTTTGGAAGGGGTAATAGCCTCGATCCTCTATAAATTGACCTTGACATTTTGGAAGGGGTAATAGCCTCGATCCTCTATAAATTGACCTTGACATTTTGGAAGGGGTAATAGCCTCGATCCTCTATAAATTGACCTTGACATTTTGGAAGGGGTAATAGCCTCGATCCTCTATAAATTGACCTTGACATTTTGGAAGGGAAAGCCCCAATCCCCATAAAGTGTCCTTGACCTTTTGGAAGGGAAAGCCCCAATCCCCATAAAGTGTCCTTGACCTTTTGGAAGGGAAAGCCCCAATCTCCTACATTGTCCTTGACCTTTTGGAAGGGAAAGCCCCAATCTCCTACATTGTCCTTGACCTTTTGGAAGGGAAAGCCCCAATCTCCTACATTGTCCTTGACCTTTTGGAAGGGAAAGCCCCAATCTCCTACATTGTCCTTGACCTTTTGGAAGGGAAAGCCCCAATCCCCTACATTGTCCTTGACCTTTTGGAAGGGAAAGCCCCAATCCCCTACATTGTCCTTGACATTTCGAAAGGGGTAGCCCCAATCCCCTAAATTTTCCTTGACATTTTGGAAGGTTTTCCTCAATTTTCTTTGACATTTTGGACTGATTTTCTCACTTATAATAGAGCTCCACTACATACGCATTTTGAACCTAAATTTCTATATAATTTAGACACGATTTCTCTGATCATTTCCCTTCATAAATTACATTTGAACTTTAAGTTTACTATTCCATACTCCATAGTCCTTCATTCGATGTCTTTCGCATCTAATCATTCTCATTCATACCAGTAACAATCCCCACCAATTTAATTTAATACATTCCCACAGACACAACACATATTCCTCCCATCGACCCACCCAAATCCCATAATTCTCCACTAAAACCTATTCATGAAAACAATTACTCCACTCATAACAGACTATACAACCCCTCCACCACCAAGTTAGAAAAAAAAAATCCGAGCAGCAGCGCTTATTAAATCTATTCGTTCGCTTCCTGCTTAACAGAACATTTTTGAAAAGTCGGCCGGAATAAAGACAAAGGCCTAGCGCCGGTAGTGGGGTGGAAGCTTTTCAAAAGAGCCATGCACCAAGGCTTAGCAATAGTTATAAAGTAAAAAAATAAAAAAGAAAGAAAGAAAGAAAGTGACTAGCCCGGGTTATCTATCAAAAATGAAGACGGCAATTTTCCACTCCGGAGGCGACACACTTAATAACATTAACTAAAAAAAGTCATTTGGCAAGCCTAGTGGTTTTTCCTTAGTCCTTACTACACTCAAGTTCATAGTTTAGAAATCCAGCAAAAACGTCTTAAAATAAAAATGGCGTACGAAGGAATTACTGGTGGGGACGGTATCGTCTTAATTTAAAGACTTATGGTTAAATACTCTCGAAGTTTTATAGCTAAGTGACAATATGCAGTGATTAACAACACCAAGACACGTTAGAACCGCTATTAAAGGCAATTGTACAATGCGTTACGTGGGGGCGTGGCCTATATCAAGCTTATCTATATCTTAAATCCAAATAGCACTCTACTGGGCATGTGTGAATTTCGTAGCGTTATCAGTGCCTTGGGAAGCGGCATCTCCATTTCCATTGAATCCATAATGCCGAGTCGTGGCACACCATTACAGTCACGTGTCAATACCTAATCACTACTCCATAAAATAGTAACGCTACTACTTATGGCACAAAATATAGTTCTTGACACAACGCACTAGACATCCCTTTAACCGGAAGTCTCGTTTATACCATACACTCTTTTCAAAATTCTTAAGACTGAACATTGATGTTCATGTGGACAACAAAGATGTAAATTAAGATATGGCTTACAACGAAAAGACTCCAGTTCAGTGGACGGGTAACGTTGAGGCCATATTTAGCGTCTTTGGAGCATCCACATACCCAATCAATGTCCCGCCTTAACCCCATAACAGAGCAGACGACGCTTCTAAAAAGGGTCTATTCCAGGTCTATCCTGTATAAACAAAGCCCTTACCAAAATAATACTTTTGAAATCGTTAAAAGAAATCTGACCGCAAAATTTTTCTTTTCAACCAACGCAACCGCATCTTAAAACCACCCCAAAATTAATCCTATTAAGTCAACAACCCTTTCATAAAAAGATTATATGGTTTCTTATCGGATGGCCCAAGACCCTCTAGGTCTTCTTTAATCGATTTATGACCTTATGACCCTTAAACTCGCCCTTAAAACCCACCCTACCAATATCGACTTTAAAACACCTACTTCTTTCTCAATAAACTTCATAGACTTTCAAAGAAATATTGTCAGTGAAAGTAAAGAAAAAAATAATAGAAATTGATTTTTTAGCTCTATTAGTCTAGCTAAGAACCCACTTATGACATGAGAACGTTACAAGAAATAATTGGACACACTGTGATCTCGCGTTTTAACCCCTCCCCTATCTTAAAGGAATGTTTTATTCTGGAGTAGAAGTAGTTGTTGGTGATACTTAGTTGTTTAAAAATCCCGGTGTGTTTCATTAAGTGCAGCCATCTATCGGTGAGAATATTTTAGTAGCAAAAACTAGCTAGTTCTTGTTGGTATAACCAGGTGGCATCAAAAACGCATGACCTAGCATACATATTGGTATATTTTAGGGACATTCAAGGGAAGGTCCTGCAACTCCAGTACAAACTTCTCCTCTAATTGGCAAGTTTTTAAAGAGAGCGCTAAACGTATGAGATCATAGTATCTAAAGATGCGTATTCGTACCTTCTCAGTAGGACTTTGGGTTCTAGGTCTGGCCTATTTTTAGGAGAGAATAAAATTGATATGACATATCGGTGCCATGTGTGTCCTTTAAAATAGTAATGCAAGCTGACCTTTATGAACTTAAAAGTTGCCTTTACCATGCCTAGAAGACGACAACGTGACCACTTACTGACCCACGTCTAACCTAACCTGATCTTAAGTAACTTAATACACCATTAATAATATAGGGGATCTGGATGCTGACTTATACCAGCCATTATGTTTTCAATAAAACTTCAGACTGCATTAAAGCATTAATAAAACTTAACAAGGGTCACCAAACGAGAATTATTTATTATATTATTAGTTAGTGACGTATTATACCCTTTTCCCAAATCCATAATAATGATAATAATAATAATATTAGTGGATTTGGCGCGAGGGACAGAAAATATTGGCAAACGACGAGAGAAACCGGACGTAATGAAATTTTTATCACCAGATGACGCCCTGCGAGAAAAAAATAAAGAAAATCGGGGAAAAGACAAAAAATACTGACGGCGGGAGCTAACGGAGCGAAAAACAATAAAGAATTCCAGCCCGGAACAAAATAATAGGGAATTTTGTAGATTTTCTGTCACAATAAAGCAGGGTTTTCATCGGACCGAATTATTTGGCAAAATATCGCTTTATCCTCTGCTAAAATACACCAGGGGATTTTCACTCAACGGAAATTGATGTCCTTGGTCACCGTTAATACAGTCCTAAATGATGTCTGCTCAATCGTCTGCTTGTATAACTGCCTTCCATCTCGCTTTTCGGAGTTTGCGTTCTACGCGTTTTGGGTCCAAGTGTGCGCATAGACAGCACTGGGTCAACCCCATTGTAAGTCGGAGTCCCGATACTGTGGGTTGCCTAGCCCATTTTTTTACACCGAAAGGGTCTTTCAGAGCTCGGTCCCAGTCGCACTAAAAGATACTTTTAGTTTCAGCCAATAGAAAATGTTCCACTGGTGGCACTTTTTCGCACTGTTTTGCCTCGATTCAATTTCCGACCTCGTGAAAACCCGCCTTAAAGGCAGCAAGGGTCCCCGGCGTTTCTTACATAGTATTCTATCCTCCCAAGAAGAAAAGGTCTTGATTGGAAGAATTTGGATTTGATCGGTAAAACGTCTACCGGTGCACTTTCTGGTCTTTTCTTTGCTGAGACTATGGGTAAGGTTATACCACTAAGCCTTGGCACTAAAACTAAATTGAATCTATACTACCTCTACATTGAGCGAGCGAGAGTGAGTGAGTGAGTGATGCTTGCCGAGTCAATTTTGTTCTTTAGAACAAGGACTAGGTCCCAGGTTTGTTGTACGTTGGTCCTACGTGTTTGACCAGGAATAAATACAGCTACTAAGAATCATTGTGTACCCAGCCACTTTCTGAACGTATCTATGAAGCTTCTATTGTAGGAAGAGCTAGACTAACAATTACGTATGAAGAATTTTACCCAAGCGAATTAATAATCTATCTTTCTGCCTGTTGCACCTTGGGTTGCTACACCAACCAATGAAATCGTAGTTTGAAAGACGTTGACCAGAATTATTAATTGGAGTGAGGCGTAGTAAGTTCTCAAGCCAGGTATACCCACAATCCCCACATATAAATATTAACATGGGATAAATGGGGCAGGCACAATGATTCCCAGTAGCTGTATGTATTCCCGGTTTGACCCGGTTTAGATTAATCTTTTAGCAGCTTTAGTGCTTTTATTGTTTAAGAAATATACGTGTATTGCGATAACCTTTAGTGACACTTGGTATTTGTTTAATAAAATACGTTAACACACACGTAGATTACCTAATTGTAATGTGTATTGTCTTATTTACTCGAGCTCTGATTTATTGTTAATATAAACGAAAGTATTTAGTACGAGAAGAAGTTTGGGTTATCTATATCTAGTAGGTCAAAGTCCTGACTGACAGACTGACTAATAATCAACGCCCAGCCCAAACTGCTTTACATAAAAGGCTCAAATTCAGCAAGGATGTTACTCTTAAGTTGTAGGCACGCTGCGCACGCAATAGGAAAGATATTTACAATCCGGCGCCATATTGAAAAATAGTAGCCTGAAATGTAACCTAAACCATCATTATGGAATAACTTTCACGCTATTCAACATATTTCTTAAATATTTAGTACACTGGTTCCCTACATCCTATAGACCATCTTTGTGGTTTTTGGGTTTCGATTTGCCGCCATCTTTCAAAATGGCGGCCTGAAATGTAACCAAAACCTTTATGCAATAAGATTCGTTCATTTAAAGAAGTTTCTTAAATATTTAGTACACTGCTTCCCCATATCCAATAGACGGGGTTTATGGATTTTGGGCTTCGATTTGCCGCCATCTTTAAAAATGGCGGCCTGAAATGTAACCTATGTAATAACTTTCACGCTATTCCCTAATATTTAGTAGACTGGCTCCCTACATCCCATAGACGTGCCTTATAACTTTGGGACTTCGATTCGCCTCCATATTTAAAAATGGCGACCAGAAAGATAACCTAAACATAATATATGGAATAACGTCCGTGCATTTCAACAGATTTCACTAATATTTAGTACGCAGGTTCCACATATCCTAAAGACGGGCCTTATAACATTTGGACTTTGATTATCCGCCACCTTCAAAAATGGCGCAAGGAAAACTAATAAAAACATCCCGACATACTGAAGGGGCAACACCCCAGAGCACCTTTCAATTAAAAAAATATTCTTTAAGTAACAAAAATGACTCATGAGGCCTGCCTTTGCTACCATAGTAGTTCATAAGCTCCCCAATATTATCACCAGCACTTTACACCTACACCTACAGCAAACGAGAAAATAGAGATAGAAATAACAATACAAACTTTGATTATGATTAATTTGGTTGGTTGGCAAGGCCCACAATAAATGTTGTCTACAGCTTAGCAGAAATACTCTATTTTGTCCATTACATTAAGAACCTTGTGTCCCTCTCGCCGGACCCGGACCCGGAATCCGGATACGCTCAAGGGACCATTTCCCACTGTCCCTTTTTCCCGCGCTTTCTATTCCTACAACAAGACTTTGGCGCCTTTTTCAGGGTAGAAACGGGGGGGGGGAGACCATTTTGAGTGGGCATTTGACAAACTGGGTACCATTTTCCACCACCAGTAATGGAGAACCATATTTTAAGGGACTTATATTTTTTTTATATCCTCCTTAAAGCTATAATATTTTTTGGACTCAATCCAAGATGGCAACCCCCCCTCTCCCCCTTTCACCTCTACAACAACCCATCTTTTGTAAAATAGAGTTTATGACCCCTGGTGGATGGCTTATATTAGAAAGTTAGGGTCCAAGGCTTAAGGGCATCTTTATTTTTGAAAAAATAAAATAGCTAGCTAAACATCATTTGAAATATTGGTACGAGATAAGGGTTTTGTGATATATCGCCTTGAATTTATTTATTATACCTAAATAATAAAATTATAAGTTAATAATAATGCATTAATAAGTTAAACAGATGCAATAAACTAATGTGACATCAAGGCCATAGCGCAAAAGGCAATTTGTACCTTACTACAAGAGAGCGCCATCTTTCTGCAACTAAGAAATCAAACGTTACAAACAGACAGACAAAAGCAGAACGTTCCTCATTAGAACGTGTGAATAAGCTCTCCTTTCAGACTCACTTCACGTTATTTCTAAAAATTTGCGTTTATAACTTACTACACGAGAGCGCCATCTCACTGCAACTTACAAATGAAGCGTTACAAACAGACAGACAAAAGTTACCCCTTTCTTATATACATACATTTTATTTTATATAAAATAAAAATATGAAGTTTTAAGTAAATGCACCTATAAAGTTCCAAATCAATTAAGCGTTATTTACAGACAGACAAAAGTACTACGGGCGTTTCGCATAGAACGTACTGTGTTAGAGCTCTCCTTACACTTCATGTTATTTCTAAACATTTGCCTTTGTAACTTACTACACGAGAGCGCCATCTTTCGGCAGCTAACAAATGAAGCGTTACAAACAGACAGACAAAAGTTAGGCCTTTCTTATTATACATTTGATTATATTTAAAATAAAAATAGAAAGTTTAACGTTAAATATATAAATGCCTACAGAAAACCCCCGCCTATATCTTGAGTTTAAGGAATATCTAGCTTAAAAATTTTGACAGGGCCCTGACAGTCTGGTATGCATGGTCGATTCTCATTGTATAAGGGACGTAAGGTTTAGAGACCCTAAAACCCTAGGAAACGAAAATTTGCACACTAAAAAGATTTTAAAAATGTATTTTCTTGCACTGCTAAGCATTTCATATTTGCTATGGGCAAGGAAGGGCCCCTTTTCTTAAGTTATTGTCACTTTAGAGCACTATAGAACCTTATAGAGACCCAAGTATCATCCTATTCCTAGTGTAGACTTACATTGATAAATTGAAAAGATTTTGGCAGATTTCTTGAGAGAGAGTAAATATTGATCGGCAAATAAATATACTGCATGAAAAATTGGCTTGATATTTTAAAGGATTAACTTAAGGTTTCTGAGTGGATTAACTTTTAAGAAATTCACAATTTAATTTTTAAAGTGCCGTTGACTGCATGTGTTATAGGGATTTCATGTTTTTTTTTTCTTCTCCAAATTTGGATATTTAAAGGGATAGTACCGTTTAATTTTTAGTTAACAAAAGGAAGAACTATAGGTTTTAAACAGAAGCATATAATACTTCTCATCGAGAGAAGTGTACTATCACAAAGCGTGTGGGTAATTGTAGCATGATTCTCCCAAACATCATTTTACATTACAAGGTTACTAAACCGAATCACAGACGCGAAGGATAAATAGTTCCCTCATCATTACTCAATTAGCGCTGCTTAACTATTTGCCAACCAAGGCGCATGCATGGCATGCGCTTGTGGTCAATTTTGCCCCACGTCAAGACAATCAAGGTTTGTGCCTATTTGATTGCTGAGGATTTAGTTATAGAATTCACCCCAGGCACGGTGCGATGCCCATCTGAATTAAGTTTGATGAGCTGGAGAACAAACAAAAAATAGGGGTTGACCATAATTACGAGTCGTGACGTGTAGTAAGTTCTCAAGCCCGACCCACAAAACCCGCATAGATATTAACGTTTAAAATATGGTGGCACAATAATTCTTATTAGCTGTATGTATTCCTGCTCAAATACACATATAAGATACTAAATAAAAAACCTGTTAAGATCCCAATCACAATGATTTGCACTATTCCTACAATAGACTAATGGCACCTACTGTATTTGGCCGTATGGGTAGTTAACACAGAATGCCACTCCTCTATACTGGCCTATTGACACAACAGTCAGTAACTCTATCTTGCCTTCCAATATTGCCAGTGGCTAGACTATGGATGGGTATATCTATACGAGTATCCCTTTAATTGCTTCCTAGATTGCATTACAAGAACTATTATCTAACCAGGCAGGGCCATAGCCCTAAAACCCAGTATAGTGGCTATATCTATTTGCGGGGTCCCAAGTCCAACACCGTTGTCGTACCAATAAAGGCCAAGGGCTAGGCTTGGTCTGTCTTGCCTTCCCTGCCTGTCTCTCTAACTATGGCTCTTTTAGTGGTCATCATCCCCCTTCAAATATATTATCGATTTTTCTTCTTGGCTCCACGGACAGCTTGCCAGTGCACCACCGTGGGACTTGGGCAGAGAGCCAGTATACAGAACGAGGGGTGATTCACTCAGAAAAGTACCAAGGATTTTTCATTTCAAAGTACGCCTCGTTTTCACTGAACTACGCCAGGTTTTCTGTGACCGGCTAGAGAGGGGTTGCATCATGCATGCAGCAGGCTTCGAAATAAGGCTTACAAAGAGCTCAGGTAAAAATTTAAATTCCTTATAGGGAGCTAACAGTTCTGACCCTGAAACGTCACACCCTTCTATCTCTTACTAGATTTCATCCCCCATGCAGTTGGAAACAGTATTCTACGCGCAAAAATGACAACCAGAGAGGGGCTGTGTGACGTCAGACTATCTCTTCCCCCTAGCCAGTTGTTAGCTCCCTATAGGAAAATATGAACTTTTTTTTCGGAATTATAGGATTTTAAATTAGAATAAAATGGGTTTTATAGGAAAATATGGGAATAAAAATGCTCATATATAATACTATGCAAGGCTGAAACTATGTATAAAAATTACAAAAAATAATAATATCAAATTGGATTTTACTCTGAAAATTCAGAGGAACTTAATTAAAATATAATATATAAAAAAATCATGAACTACGCAATTTCGGTGTCTAGTCAAATGTGATCTCGATAAAAGAGCTAAATTTTGATAAATTTTAAGCTAAAATATAAGAAATCTTGGACTAAGTAAAAAAATAGGATTTCACGGGACCTTTCATGAAATTATGGGATAATATAGGACAGGTTCAAAAATACAGGATTTACAGGATCGCTGGTCTCCCTAATTTAACAATACGCATACTTCAAATGCAATATTACGTCTTAGTGGATATTTCAGACTTGAAGCGCAGCGAGATAGATCATTATTTGCTTAGTAAAATTCGTCATACATAATGATTAGCCAAGCAAAATCACAGTGGCAACCTCTGGAAAACACTGCACTGCAGCAGTGAATACCCCCTTGAAAAGAAGGCAGTCTTATCTATCTCTGGTAGTGAAACAATTCAATCAACTTTCTGCTTAGCCCCTTATTCTTCCTGCTCCAACCCATATACTGCGTATTGTATGTACAAAGGAGGGGTACATACATGGCATAGTGTTGGGCATTTTTCGAGACGGGATAAAATATAGTTCTTTTGTTCTTTGCGATGATGTGGTCCATAGGACGCGGACGATTGAATGTCCACCTCCCATCCCCTTCCCATCTCTCGTGAGGCTAGTTGATGGTCAACTGTAATTAGGGCATTGGAAAGCCCGGGTCCGGGCCGGGGAAAAACGGGTAAGCCTTAGCAAACTTGTAAAAGGCGCGCTCCGCTCTTTTATCGTTAATTAATCTTTCATCTTGTTATATCATAAGTTTATAAGATATGTTACGTGATAAGTATGACACTACCTATGCTACTGAGAGACTTGCAGCTCGAGATAACTAGTTCGGGAACGACGGAAGAAGTCCTACACTCGGTGGTTAATTAATTTTGCAGGACTTCTTTCCATCTAGCTCCTATTTAGTCTGCATTACTAATTAGGCCTTTGACAGCAGCGCCTCACCAGGCGTACGTCGCTTTACCTCGAATCTATGACCTACTTCAATCACTTCAAAATTACAAGCTCCAGTTTCTAAGTTACCAGTGACAAACTTATGGATGAACATATCTTATAAGCTTATGTGGTGTATCTATACTAGCTGTTGTTGTTACTGTATCTGTCATGTCCGCAAAAATGATGCTATTTATAGCGTTTGATTGCGTTTTCGAATTTCATTGTATTGCATTGCATTGCGGTTTAGTTCTACCCCTTCCCCCTCGGTTGAGGGATTGTTTTTCTTTGCGTTGTATAAAGGACAATTCAAACTAGATTAAAATCTTACGGTCACATCGGTGAAGGCGCTTTGCTCGATGCTTAATTAGACACACGTGTCAACGACTACGTAAAAGATTCGCCGCGGGTTTATAGTTTGAAAAACTTCGAATTTCGTCAATGCAGTGTCCAGATGGCGCCACCTCATTATCGCCTTTTCTTAAGCCATAGCTGACTCGATCGTGTCTTACGGACGCGTGATCGAGTGAGCTACGCATTGACAGTCGATATTATGAAACGAGGTATTTATCAATTTGGACGAGCAGCTATTTTAGTATTCAAAAGTCTCGATTCAAAAATCAATATCACCTTAATTATGATTAGGCCTAGTATTATGTCATACTAACAGACCATTTTAACAGGTCGGGATCTTAAAATAGAGTGCATTGACTACCTGGTTGTCATTCATGGCTTCAAACAATACGGACCATCCAAATTTGGTGCAGCAGGACTGTTACAACTTAGAAGCCCTTTTTAACAACGTCTTTGCATCCACATACCCACCCAATCAATGTTCAGTCTTAAACCCTAAATGAAGCAGACAACACAAGCCCAACCACGCCCCTTTTATAAAAAATGGTCTATTTCAAACTAAGGTATTGATTATAAAACATTAAATACTTGTACTTCATTTAACGAACGTCTGATACCCTTCAATATACTTAAGCGGATCAATACGGGGCGATATTCTCACACTCACTATAAGCCCGCACTTAATACCAACCAACCCAACCCAACCAGTTCAGCGACTGAAGGGTCTTCCCGGCACGCTATAAAGATCTCGGCTTTATAACTTACCCAATAGACCATTCAAATAATTGCTTATAGAGAAGCCCAACAACACAGCAGGCGAGAGGAAGGCACCCTTCTTAAGTTATTTCCCCTGGCGCCAACCAGGAGAGAGACGGAGAGAGGCAACGCGAGACGGAGTCCAAGGTCACTACACGCATCAGGGGAGGCTAGTCGACTCGCGCTGCCTCTAGCGGTGATGCTTCTTGGCGCGGCGCCAGGGAAGTAACTCAAGGTGATCTCACCCTGCTTCTCTGTTGGAATTAATGAAATAGTCTATAGGCCCATCCAACCGATCTGATAGTTGATAAGGCGGACTTGATTTTAAGATTATTATAATATAGATTGTTTAGAGTTTCCCTAAGAAATAAGATAGTTTCCAATTTATTTAAAACAGAGTTAAAGGGAGCTAGAGTATAGAGTTTAATTTCGATTATCGTAAGGTTTTGACAGTTTTAATTATTTTGAATAAAATGTGAAAATTCCGATTTGCTACCTAATAAGTTATAACTTCATTAAATTGAAAGTATTTCGGAACTGAAAAGGGTATTAATAATTATTGGACCAAAGTAGAGCGGGATGGTTCTATGGAAATCATCAATTTGAGTCTAAAATGTTATTTTTATTCTATACCGATTTTAGTCCAATAATGAAAACCTTCTAAACAAGTTATGATTGCAGTGTTTTACGGATGGCCCCTTAAATTTAAATAATATATTACCAATTTAATTAAGGGGTCATCCGTAAAACCCGGGTTAACACAACTATCGGAAAACCGATTTCCCTGAATTTTCTAGGTTTTTATCCCATATATTTCCCTGAACTTTCCAGGCTTTTCCCGAAATATTTCTGTGGCATTTACAAACGTCAATGGTTTCAGAAGCAGACGATAATTTACGTTGCAGTAACTTACAGCAAGCTTACAGGCGCTTGACATAAGCTGACAACGCGGGAGCCAATGAGTATATTCTATCAAACCTCACAAATTTCCATGATTTCCCTGAATTTCACTTATAATTCTAAATTTCCCAAAGTTTTTCATCAACTATTTACTTCTCGAAGTTTTCCAGGTTTTCTCGTACATATTTCCCATGCAGGTTTTTTCCTTGATTTTTACTAAAAAGTCTAAATTTCCCCTAGTTGTCTGTCAACTATTTATTTCCCAGAGTTTTCCATGCAGGTTTGTATGAACACAGATAACTTCTTTTCTACTTAGCGTATCCCTCGTTTCAAAACATCATCAAAACAACATCTTCCAATCAAACAGGGCCACAGAACCCGCTGTACCTCAGTCCAATCCTACCACCATTATGAGAAAACCACGTACATATGAACCCTGTTAAAAACTATTAAGGCTCAATATATCCCTGGAATGCAGCAAAATCTATTATGGGAGAAAATTCTTTAAAAGCCCTTGATTATGGATTGGCGTGAGCAGGATAAAAAGGAGCGAAAAGCTAATCGAACTCGCTGCTTGGTGATTTCCGAGCAAGGTCCTTTCTTTTTTTAAAGACCATGACGTCAATGGGCAGTTTCTTTGACGTCTTTAAAGGTCCGTTGCGACTCCGCGTTGGAGCTAGCTAGCGACACAAGTTAGTTAACATTGATTTTAGATGACAATTATGGATTTTTGTTAACGATCCCCGGGCCAATATTATTACATACATACATACGCTCTATGATAAAAAATAAAATTGCTATCACAAATTACAAGAAGTCGCTGATTAATTTAACGTCTTTCTACGTCCACTTAAGTTAAAACTAATTTCAAAATTAAGAGGGTGATAGTAAAACAACATAAATTAATATGTATACAGGGTGTTTCTGATAAGTCTGGTGGTGGCATAAATTAAGGGGGATGTTTATTCTTCGGGAAATCAATCGATTTTGAGTCGAAAATGTTCTGTACTTCTATCGCCTCTATTTTGCCACAAGGGACAATGATGTTTTCGAGTTATGATTGTCCAGAGTATTTTAGGGATGACCCCTTAAATTTAATTGGATTCTAAGGAAGTATAATGTTAGGATGCCTAACTATCAATTAAGTTTTTTTCTTTAACTATTATTAGGCCTATACAGAGTGTTAATGAAGGACCTATAATGAATTAAGGGGGATATTCTTCAAGTTAAGATTGCATCCAGAGTATTTTACGGATGACCCCCTTAAATTTAATTAAGGAACTAATTTAGACAATGATTTCTAATTTAATTAAGGGGTCATCCCTAAAACACTGAGTCAAATCATAACTCGAAAACAGTGTCCCTTGTTGCAAATGGATATATAGAAGTTAAGACATTTTCGAATTTAATTAAGAAAATGATTAATACAATGATTACTAATTTAATTAAGGGGTCATCCCTAAAACACTCATCAAATCTTAACTCGAAAACAGTATCCCTTGTGGTCAAACAAAAAGGAGGCGATAGAAGTACAGAACATTTTCGACTCAAAATCGATTTCCCAAAGAACAAACATCCCCCTAATTTATTTATATACACCAGACTTATCAGAAACACCCTGTATTTTAAAGTAAATAAACACTTAATTTTAAATAAACTATGATATTAAAGCGCCAATTATTCTACAGAAGATTCATACCACGTCCCACAGACACAGTCCGTTATTTGACCACCCAATTGAGGCCCGGTGGGCGTATTACATTTTCACCCATGGCCAGCCACAACCATGGGTTCAGTTCAAAAAATAAACCGCTATTTTACTTAATCTATAGGCGTTTTTTCACCCAAAAAAATTCAAGTTCCTGGTTACTTAATTCAACTTGAAAACAGACCAAGAAAAACAGTTGGGATAAATAGCTAACTTCAGTATCGTCTTAAGTTGATACTTGAATTCAAGTACCATGTATTATTTCAAAGATAAGTTGCACTGGGGTTTAACTTAGCTGGTTTATAAATTCAAGTTAGAATTAAAAGTTGTCAATGACTCATGTCAAAGTTTAGAGAAAAAAGTATTTTCTTTATCTACGGGCGGGTCTGTGTGAGAAGTTGAGAATTCGTTTAAATACCAACCAAGTTTTGACTTTATCGGTGTATTTTAAAAGTAGACATGACAGAAGAAGCTATGACTACTACTGTCACACGGCAATGTTAAAATATTTGGTGGATTAGCAACTAGGGGTATTTGTATTCGCGGTTTCACTTATTCATTTGCACATCCGGGAATTGTACGAAATTTACGAAATTTATGTCCAAAACCCAATTTTCTTGTTATTTCCTTGAAGGTTTTTGCCCTAAACTACTTCCTCTGATATTTCCATGAGTTTTTCTTTAAATCACATTAATTTAATTTGTCCGTGAGATTTTTGGCTTTAAACCAGTACCTGAGGTTTTGCTTAAAAGCAATTTCAATGAGTTTTTGCTTTAAACCAATTTACACGAGCTCAAACCGATTTCCGTGACGTTTCCATGAGTTTTTGAATTTAAACATTTCCCTCGAGTTAGAGCTCAGAAAACCAATATCCATGAGTTTTGCATTAAACCATTTCCCTCGAGTAAGCTCAGAAACCAGTTTCCATAACATTTCCATGAGTTTTTGCATTAAACCATTTCCCTCGAGTAAGCTCAGAAACCAATTTCCATAACATTTCCATGAGTTTTACCTCAAAACCATTTCCCTCGACATTTTAACGAGTTTTAGCTCAAAACCATTTCCCTCGACATTTTAACGAGTTTTATCTCAAAACCCATTTCCCTCCACATTCCCCTAAGTTTTAGCTCATACCCAATTTCCTTGAAATTTCCATGAGTTTTACCTCAAAACCATTTCCCTCGACATTTTAATGAGTTTTAGCTCAAAACCCATTTCCCTCCACATTCCCCTAAGTTTTAGCTCATACCCAATTTCCTTGAAATTTCCATGAATGTTCCAATAATCTCATTTCCTTGACTAATTTTCTTCTCCTTATATTTCCATGACTTCCCTGTATTGCATTCCACGTACGTTAATACGAACCCTTAGCTCAATCTGCACCTTCTCTGCACCTCATTCGTTATCCGCGAACATCAATCCCTCTCTAAGGTATAAAATAGACTGGCAATTTCTCAGCTTGACATAACATAAGCAGAGGTGGAGTAGTCCCATGGATGGAATTGGGCCTATGTATTTGGTCTTTAGAAACGGGGTGGGAAAAGATCGCGTTTCTATTAATCCCCAGTGCAAACAGACTCGTTTCAACTGTCTAGGGGTCCCTGAAGAGGGCGCTAAAAAAAGATTTACTTTTATGGCCGCCCCGATACGATATGGGGGAGAGGAGGGGACACAATCTCGGGGCAAAACCCAAAGCACCCCAAAGACCCCCATTGTGGACCCAGATTGGCCCAAACGATACCCTAACAGGATTACTTGAAAGACTGGTTATCATAAGAACAGAAAAATAACAAAAAGATGTTTTTGATAAGTCTGCCATAAATTAAAAGGCGTGTTATTTGAGTTAAACCGAGTGAAACGTTTCCAAGAACATGGGCGCATGGTGTAGCGGGCGTTGGGGTTGTTAGGCCCCGGGACGGTTGGCTATGCCGTCGTCGACCGGATACAAACGAATTTAAAAATGAAAAGCCGTGGGGGTAAAATATTCCAAAGAACTTTATTTACATGGTCCAGCGTGCTTCTCTTTCAATATACAAACAAGACGGCCCAAGGGCTCGTAATAGTAGCCATATCGTACGAGTGAATAGCCCCTCTATACCCTACCCTAACGAGTGGATAGCCCCTCTATACCTTACCCTAATGAGTGAATAGCGCTATCTTTTTCAATGCTTAAATGATTTACCGTGCATAAAATCAGAGTGAATAGCCCCTCGATTCCCTACTCTAAACAGTGATTAAATTATAACCGTATAAATTTACTTATGCTGTAATTCTAATATTCCGGCGAATCGAAGAACAGATAGTTTTTAGTGATAATCCCCTCGATGAGTTTACAACATAGACTTATGCCGATGCACACTTATCGCATCTTATAAATTTCTAACAAGGACTTATGCCCAGAAACTTTTGAAAGAGAAAGTTTAGTTATAGTGATTACGCATTTTAGTGATTATCCCCTCGAATTACCTTTAGCAATGCTAAAATGATCAGACGCATAACGCCCATTTAACACTATGTTAGCTCTATCTAAACCCACATTTGAATTAACCGCCAAAACGTTCCAGTCAAACATAACATAGATGACAATAGCTACCGAACGAGAACGAAACACATAAGGAGCGAGGTAGGAAACGGGGAAGATCGTTATCTATTTAATTAGCACATACATAAAAAAAAAATATATATAAAAACCCCAAACATACAAATTCATAAGTATCCGACCCCACAGATAAAAATTCAAAAGTTTCCGACCCCACAGATTAAGAGGTACCCCACTCCACATCACCCCGACATTTTAGAGATAAGAATAAATAATAAAAAACTCGAGGTTTCTATCAAGTCTCTATGGTTGAGTGGGTAGAATGTTTGTCTACTAAGCCAGCAGCCCGGGTTCGAATACCGGGTCTAACCTGAAAAAATTTTAATTAAAATTAAATCTCTAACCGAGCCCAGTAACCCCTATGGGTGGGTTGTGGTAATATAAAGTTCCTTTTAAGCTAAAATCTGACGATAACGAAGCGACAACCCCGGCCACTACTACTACTACTACTACTACGACGGCTCGGGTCAAACTAAGAGCCTATCGTATACTACGATATGGCTAAAAAGGAATCTCGTCTTCCTATAATCCACGTTTCCTTTTATACCCTTTCGCTTGGTCTAAGATGAGGGGGACCTCAGCGGTGTTTTTCCGTGTTAAAACCCGGGGAAATAGGAAACGTGAATCTTACAAACATCGGAAGATTTTACAAAATACGAAAACCCAAAAGTTTTCCTAACTCAGTGGTGAGTCATGGGAGGAACCAAAGCTTTATCGGAAGTATAAAATAAGTGGCAAAAGTGCCTTGTTACAATTCCCCCCCACAAGGGATGAGAACGGGTTCGAAACCATGTTTACCAAGGGCTTTGGTTTCTCCAGAATAAACGTTAGAAATACACAGTTAACAATAAATGAGAGAAAAAAATATAAATTTACAATGCTAAGACAAGAAAAATTTGTTTTTAAAATTGAAATCTTTACAGTTTAAAGTCATAACAAATATGAAAAAAAAGCTTAATAACAAATTTTTTTTTGTTATTTAAGACAAATGTAAACATGCATTGTAAAGTGACGTTAATTTAATGGTCTTATGATATCTCATTTAGAGTATTTCTTAGGTCGATTGGTTGATCGCTGAGGGCGAGGGTTCAATAGTTTTGGCTCCAAATTTTTCTTATTTTTCACAGTTTTAGGAACTGAATTAATCGGTAGGCTTAGCGAAGCGTCTCTTTGTATATAAGGTTTTAAATTAGTGACATTAATGACGCCATGGGCCTTCTTAGTTTTTGGATCCACTAAGGCATAGTTCAGATCATGCATTTTAGCCGAAATTTGATAAGGGCCAACCCAGCGCTCAGCGAGCTTTTTAGTAAAATTTTTAAGTTTTGAAGATTGGTGGTGTGTTCGAATCATTACTAAATCACCAATCTGATAGTGAACATCACGTCTGTTCTTATCATAATTAAGCTTTTGATGTTCATGAGCCTTAACTTTAGCTAATTTAACATTTGCATTAATTTCGGACATTTTGTCGGTCAAATGTTGAATGTATTCAGAAATATCATTTACGGGGTCCGCGGAGGGGTTGCGTTCAAGGAAGCGGTGAAAAGGCAGCTTGAGCTCGCGACCAGTTAACATAAAGTGCGGCGAGTATCCAGTAGACGCATGCGGAGCGGAACGTATAGCTAAAGCTAATTTGGGCAATTGTTCGTCCCAACGCTTGTGTTCGTTTTCAACGTAAGTTGCAACCATCTGTTTTATCGTTTTATTAGAACGTTCAGTGGGGTTTGATTGGGCATGATAGGGCGTGGTATGTTGTACCTTCGCGCCCCAATCATTACATATGGAACGAAATGATTCGCTTGCGAATTGAGATCCATTGTCCGTGATTATAACTCTAGGGACTCCAAAGCGAGGGAAAATTTCCTCCGTGAGTTTCTAAGTTATCGCGGGTGTGGTAGCCTTACGTAATGCAAAAATTTCTACAAATTTTGAAAAATTATCAATAACGACTAAAATGTGTTCGTTTTGTTTAGCGCTTCTGGGAAAAGGTCCCATTAGATCAATGGCGATTGTTTCCCAAGGTTCAGTGGCTCCTAGGGTACCTAATAAGCCTGCTGGGCTTTGATTTTCTGATTTATAGGCTTGACACTTCTCGCAAGATTTCACATAATGTTGAACATCTTGATTTAGGGTATCCCAACAAGCTACAGTTTTAGCGCACCAAAGGGTTTTATCTATCCCCATGTGTCCAGCAGTGGGGTCGTCATGAATAACACGCAATAGGTGTGGACTTAATGCTGTGGGGATAATCGGAAGCCAGGCAATGGGTTTCGCGCATTTTAATTCGTGACGGCAGGGTCTCGTTTCCTGTAGTCGGTAAACAACATCTTCGGAAACCACGTAGCGGTCTGCGTTTCTTTTAATGCGTCGGGCTAATTTATTATCGTTTGGTAAATCACAGGATAATAAGTATGTTTTTAGCGCAAATATTTTTGGGTCATTGTCTTGGGCTTTAGCTAATTGAGGCCTATCGAAAATCTCTGTCAAATTAAAGTCTACTACGGCAGAGTTTGAATCAGCTCGTTTGACAGCGGAAATACAAATCGAGGGGCAAGGCCGGCTAATGTTATCCTCAAACGCGTCTGGGTCATCAGCATCGTCTAGATCTCTAGGGTCTGTAATGGGGTGTCGGGAAAGTGCGTCTGCGACTTTGTTATCGACACCTTTCCGGTGCTTAACCTCAAACGTAAAGCCTTTTAGCTGGATAGCCCATCTAGTGAGTTTAGACGAAGAGTCTTTCATACGACGTAACCATTGGAGAGCACTACTATCTGTGATTAGGGTGAATCCAATACCTTCAAGGTAATGTTGGAACTTATTTACTGACCATACTACAGCTAGGAGTTCGCGTTCTGTGGCATGATACCTAGTTTGGGCTGGCTGAAGCTTGCGACTAGCGTACGCGACTACTTGTTCTGTTCCCTTTATGTCTGTCTGAAATAGAACAGCTCCTAGGCCTATCATGCTAGCATCAGTCTGTAGAAAGAATGGCATTTGATAGTTGGGTAACTTCAAAATAGGGGCAGAAATTAACCTTTGTTTCAGAGTTTGAAAGCTCTCCTCGTGAGACGAGGTCCATCTTTCCTAGTTAACTTAACTAAAGGGTCAGAAAGGTCAGCGAAATCGCGTATAAATTCTCTGTACCAACCAGCGCAACCGAGGAACGCGCGAACGTCAGTGGCGTTTGAGGGCCTAGGATATTCGGAAATCGCGCGTACCTTTGAGGGGTCAACTTGTATACCGGAGGCGGAAACCACGTGTCCCAAAAACAATATTTCCGCGCGGAAAAATTGGCATTTATCGGGCCTACAAGTAAGACCAGAGTCACGCAATTTGTTTAAAACATGACGAAGATGAACGCGATGTTCATTTAGGGTTTTGGAATAAACCAAAATATCATCAATGTAAATTAACACGAATTTACCCAAATCGTCCTCAAAGATTAGACCCATACATCGTTGGAAGGTAGCCGGGGAATTTCTGAGGCCGAAAGGCAAAACATTGAACTCAAATAATCCGCGATGTGTTACTACTGCGGTTAAAGGTTTCGCGGCTTCGTCCAGTTCTAATTGCCAAAAAGCATCTTTTAGGTCAATAATTGAAAAATAACTAGCGCCTTCAAGTAAATTAATTTCGTCCCTAATTATGGGTAGGGGGAAAGCATCGGGTACTGTGCGTTCATTAAGTTTCCTGAAATCCCCACAAACTCTTGGTATCGGGGTAGTTTTTTTGCCTACTAACAAAAGAGGGGATGAATAGGGCGAAAAGCTTTTACGAATGATACCTTTCTTTAGCATGGCTTCAAGTTGAGTGTCAACAATTGCTTTGCGAGCTGGGGATAAAGGGTAAGCTCGGGATTTAAAAGGTTCGGGTGAATTGAGAACAATTTTATGTTTCAATAGGGTGCATCGACCAGGTTCTCCCGTAAAAACCTCGGGAAAGTCCGAGATTAGCTCGGCTACTTCGGGTTCAAATGACGGGGCCACTGGCTTCGCCAACGCGGGAAGTGTTGGGGAAATGGGCGTGTTTGAAACGGCCTCGCAAGCGGCGGAGGGATCCTCATTGTTTCGCGACAAAAGCAGTTCGGGTTGTGGTAAACATGATAAATTTTGTGCGTTGGCCATTGGGTACGCCGTAGGATCATTTCCAAAATAAAACATATTAGAATGGGGATTCGCGTATATTAGCGTGAATTCTGAAAAATCCCATCCCAACACAACATCGCTGTCAACGGTATTAGATACTGCGAAAACGTAATTCCAAGACCGTCCTGCTATTGTGATTTTTAGCGCGGCTTCACCGATAATGTGGAAAGGGGTTAGATCCGCATTATTCATCTTAGGTCCCGACCAAGGGCGCAACTTATCATGTTTCCCACGTGCTTTTCCCCATAATGAAGTGGATATGGCCGATATTTCAGCGCCACTATCTAAGACTGCTAATCCCTTAAAATTTCCTAAAGTGATTTCTACCTGTGGGCGGTGCGCTGCTACTCTCACCGTATTTTTAGGAGAAGTTTGGTCATCAGGGCCACTGGGATATTCTAACGGGAGGTTATGCCAAGAAGTGTCGTCAGGAGGAGAAGAACCTATAGGGGCAAAGGAATGACTTCGCGGCGTCATTTCGGCGCTATCGAGCGCGGATTGAATTAATCCCGAAATCTGTGACGTAGGTTCCGAATCTAAAGGCGTCGTAGTTATAGTAGCTACTGCTCCTGAGGATCTAGGGTTATTTTCGCTTGGCCTAGAGCCATTTCTACGCTTATTACGACACTGAAACGATTTGTGTCCAAGTTCGTGGCATTTATTACACTGAACTACCTTACTGGCATCCCTAGCTTGGTTTGTGTTTTGATTTCTATTTCCTTGAGTCGAATGACTATCTTTTGGAGGAAATGTACCCTGAGAAGAGTTCTTTACAACCGGAGGGGGTTGTGGAGTATGCCTGGCTTTGTTTTGATTTTGTACCCTAGAATTTCGTGAAGAACGACTATCAAAAGCCTGGCAACGTTTCCAAAGAGTTTCCGCTTTCTGAGCGCTTTCTTGGAGATCAATTAATCTAGGATTATCTGCCAATTTCATAAACGGAATCAAATGTGGATTTAAACTATCAACAATGCGAGTCACTACGTCCTTAGGGGTCATTATAGGGTCAAATTGTAAACATAAACGTTCCATTTCAAGAATAAAACTTAGGACGGGTTCATCCTCACGTTGTTTACGTTTGTTGAGCTTGTTAAGAAGCTGATCCTTATAATCTATTCCTATAAATGCTCTACAGAAATGTTCCTTAAACTCAGCCCACGTCGGGATACTGCGCGCCATTCTATCAAACCAATAAAGGGTATCGCCTTCAAGCATCCTTTCAACCAGTCCCCTTAACTGGGGGTCAGTTAAGTTACAGATCCTCTGAAACCGTTCTGCCTCTGACAGAAAAACTAGAGGGTCTTTTCCCTGTGTAAATTTGGGAATTTGGGGAGCTTCTGGTCTGGCGTAGACGTTAGGAGGAACAAACGTCGGTGGGGGAACATTTAAATTGGGCAAATTGTTCAACATTTGACCGGTGCCATTGTTTGGCTGTACATTAGGACTAGCATTACTTGAATTATTTGAAACATTGGACGGTACATTAGTACCATTAGGACTAAAATTAGTACTAATATTGGGTACAGTGGTTGCTGGAATACCAGACGGAAATTGACCGCTTAATAAAGCTGTTATCAGGTTCAATTGTTGCTGGTTTTGTTGAGCGACTAAGGTCGTCATTAAAGAACCCATGCGATTAGCTATGTCGTCGGCAAGGGACGATTGAGTCGTAACTGGGAAAGTCGGTGTAGCAACCGTAATTAAACTAGTGGTACCCGTAGTTACGTTATTGGTCTGATTAACATTTCCGTTTCCAGAACCACTGGCTCCATTGTTATTAAACATTTTTAAATGTTTTAATGAATTCTGGGAATTCGTTTTAATTAAATTTAAATCAGAGTTACGCTCTGAGTCTATAATTTGATTTAAATCAGAGTTAAGCTCTGGGTCTACGCGTAAATCTAACTCAGAATTATGTTCTGAATCTACACTAGAATTTAAATCTAAATTATGATCTGAATTTTGATCAAAGTTCTCGTTAGAGAGAGAATAAATTTCCGTATCTTCGGACGAGACTAAATCTAAATTATCTTGATTTATCACAGAACGAGATTGTGATCGCGTACAAGGCCTAACTTTATCCATAAACATGTATAAAAAATTGTCCTTGACTTAAAACTTTTGGTGAAAAGTATTGTCCAACCTGATTTGATGTTCTTGTAGCGTCCCGCAGTCCGCTGATAATTGGAAGGATCTTGATCACAGTCTCTTAGTTTCTTATGATCACAGTCTCTTAGTTTCTTTTACGTGAAGATAGAATCGTTGTCCCGCAGTGCAACGTCGGAAATTCTGGATTCCAGTAGGTCTACGTCCGTCCCGCAGTCCGGTAGTAGATGAGAAGAGTTGGTCCGCAGTCCAACGTCAGGAATTTAAGGTTATTATTGTATACCGTCCCGCAGTCCGGCAACAGAGAATCGTCGATGGTGAGCAGCCTCGTCAAAGTTAAGTCGTGAAGATGCGTCGTAGCTGAGGAGCCCCGCAGGTCACCTCCCAACGAAAAAGCAGATCTTCGATCAGCGACAGAAAAAGACGACAGATAAGGCGCCATGGGATCACCGTCGACAATCTGGATAACCTCAGGACCATCGGAAGAGTCCGGCGAAAAAGTTCATTTGGGCAGGCGTCTCGGGTAACCGAAAACGAAGCAAACGGCGCCTCCACCAAAGTTGTAGCGGGCGTTGGGGTTGTTAGGCCCCGGGACGGTTGGCTATGCCGTCGTCGACCGGATACAAACGAATTTAAAAATGAAAAGCCGTGGGGGTAAAATATTCCAAAGAACTTTATTTACATGGTCCAGCGTGCTTCTCTTTCAATATACAAAAAAGGAATCTCGTCTTCCTATAATCCACGTTTCCTTTTATACCCTTTCGCTTGGTCTAAGATGAGGGGGACCTCAGCGGTGTTTTTCCGTGTTAAAACCCGGGGAAATAGGAAACGTGAATCTTACAAACATCGGAAGATTTTATAAAATACGAAAACCCAAAAGTTTTCCTAACTCAGTGGTGAGTCATGGGAGGAACCAAAGCTTTATCAGAAGTATATAATAAGTGGCAAAAGTGCCTTGTTACATGGATTAACCAACGTTAGGGATTGTTCACTAACCGGGTTTCCCATGTATTTCTATTGCCAACTACATGTTCCGAATTATTCCTTGATTCCCCTTTTCATTCCCCCAATTTACTTCACCAAAACGGATGAATATAGCGCCATCTCTAGGCAAAATAAATGGTTTTTGCGGATTTTAAAGATGGCGGCGCCCAATTTTAGGCGGGATTTTAATTTCGACGTCATAGGACACGTGATATTTGGTCCAATTTTCTTATAACTTCCGGTTAGGGATAGTAGCTGCTGCTAGGGGGTGTTTGGAACATGCATACTTAATCTATTAGGGGGAACGAACATCCATGATGGCGGTCTACAACATTTAATTACGAAGATATTGGCTCCCAAACACTGATTAGTCTCTTAAACGACGACAGAGCCACACACGTATTTTGGGTGGTTTAGTCCTTGGAGGAGAGACGTGATATAGAGTAGAGTGGGTCATGAGGGGCAATGAAAGTATCCCAGTGTACCTTGCGTACGCCCCTACCCATCGGAAGAGGAGATTGTTAGGTGCTGCGACCTAGCGCCATTGTATTTGAATGAGAACTTCAACCAGCTTCTTTTAATTTTTAAAAAACAGAGAGCATCCTCGACTACCCTACAAAATCGCTGAGTATGCTGGGAGGACTGAGAGAAATAGTCGCACTAACTGTGGAACGGCTCAGATTGGGTGTGACGCAAAAAATGGGGGACGCATTGGTAATTGGTCAAGAAGGGCTACAGACGAACCAATTACAATCGAGTCCAACTATTCCTAACCCAATTTTTAAGTGGCGTCCCACCTAACCCGAGCCGTTCCACAGTTAGCGCGCATGCCTATTCCTCTCAGATTTCGTTATCATCCTCGGTTTCCCTAGATGGCGCTACATACTGCAACGTTAGAGGTACTGAAGTTACTACTCCATCTCTCTCTCTCCTTCGAGGAAGTGTCAGAATCATCCGTTTCCAGGCCCGCTGCTCAAACCAACCAGTACTTCAACGAACCCTACTACAACACAACATCCCCCTTTATCAATGAAGCTCAACGTACATACGTACGTACGAGAGCAAGACTTGATCTGGAGATATATTTTTTTTCCAGGGCTATACTTCTTTCGTTTCAAATGCTAGGGATCTTTTTTATTTGGGCGTGCTCCCGAATACTAAAAACTATTGAATCGGTGGGGATTTGGGAGATTTTCATTCCGAGATTGCTTGCTTTAGCTTAAGCACTTTTAATGAAAGAGAAAGAGGAAAAAATCCCCAGTAAATTCTCCGTTTTCCCAAGGGATATTTCCAGAATTAAAATTTGAAGCTCTGATTAGATGTCAAATATTTAAAAATCATCAATTCTTTCAAAAGCATACACACAGTTTTCTGACTAGGAGCGTTGATAACATTTACACCAGGAGACCAGGCTACTTGGCGGACGATAATGCGTCACCAAGATAGCCTGGCCTCTTGGTGTAAATGGTATCAATGCTCTTAGTTTGAAAACTATTTACTAAATAAACAGATTTAAATGCTAGCAAAGACATATGGTGAAAATAAAGAACTCTTATTGGATATTAGCAGAAAACCTAGGGGTAAATGTAGTAGGGTTCATTCAACTTTTAAAAACTGATTTCAAATATATTTGCAGGTGCAAGGTAACCCTGGTAACTGCAGGAGTGGCTTTCTGTAGTAACAACTACGGGATTGCAGTAACCCATTCAGGGCAAACTTCCTCAAACCTCACAAATTTCCCTTATTTCCCTGAATTTATACGCCAACAATTTAAATTCCCTGATATTTCCAGGAACGAAACCTGTTATGCATTTGGTTTGCCCACGCACTCTAGTAAGACTACAATACTCATCCGCCGAATGTTTCCCACCAATACCACGAGGTGGCAGTAAATACACGTGTTTCCCTCGGCTCAGAGGCACCGCGAGCCACGTGATTGTCTCCTACGCTCTCCGTTTACAGTACCTTACTTTCTGTTATTACAATTTGCTTTTTCTAATAGGAACAAAAACCTAGTAGTAAAATTTCCCATGAAAAAAATTAGGGGCTACGCTCTTGTCATAATGATGCTCTAGAAGTATCTGATATCACAGAAAAAAGGGGGGAGAACTCCAAAAATGTTTTAAAAAAAATATTGAAAAAAGTATCTTCTACCCTAAAGCCATCTTGAATTGGTGGTCGAGGAGCTAACCACATTTGAATTCTTAATTGCTACACTACACCATGCATGACGAAAAGTTATGTCTAATGATATTATGATATTATGATAATAACACAACAAGAATGAAAACATGCAGTTTCGTCTGTCAGTAACGCTCAAACATCAATTAGCTTGCAAAATAAGTTCACATTGCTTATACCACAAGTTTATAAGATATGCTCCATAAGTATGACACTTCCCATACTTCGTAATGCTAGACACTTACAGCTCGAGATAACTAGTTCAAGAACGATAAGTGAGAATTGACTACATTCGATTAATTTTGTAGTCCATCTTCCTATTTAGTCTGTACTAAGCCTTTGACAGCACCGACTGACCTACCTCACTCACTCACTTCATGACAAGCTCCAGTTTGCAACCAGTGACAAACTTATGGAGGAACATATCTAATAAACTTATGCTTATACTGGTTTCGATTTAGGACCGATGTAAAATGGGTTTTATGGGAAATCAAATTTGAGTCGAAAATATTTAATGGCATATTGCCATTTCAAAGGACGTCCCCAAAACAAGTTACGATTGGAATGTAGTATTTTAAGGATGACCCCTTAAATTAAATTTAAGTAAGATTTAACTGAAAGACAATGATTTCTAATTTAATTAGGTTGTCATCGTAAACGGCCACCCTTAGGGCAAAACGTCACAGAACATTTTTGTAAACTTTGTAAACGTATCGATTACTCGTAGTGACGTGCCCCTCGAAATTTGATAATATATGAAAAGCATAGCTAAAACCCTTAGGGGTAAAAAAAAAAATAGAAAAAACCATCTCCCAGATCCTTGTGTGTCTGTTCGGGTGCGTCTCCATCAAAATTAGATTATTAAAAACACTTACTGTAATAACATACATATATATGCCTACGAACCCCCATCATAACGACTTTTTCCCCAGCCAAAAATAAGTGATATCTAAAAAAAGGTATATTATTATTAGAAATAATATTATTCATTTTTTCTTTCTTTCCTATAGTATTTTTACAATCTAGAAGTAAATGAAACTGAAGTTAACACATGAACTAGCCTGCCATTAGGGGTATACTAACACTAATGGAAAGGAATTCACGGGTATACAGGGTGTTTGTGAAAAGTCCATCAATAATGAAAGGGCGTATTTATTGGGCCATTTTGAGTCGAAAATGTTCTATGACATTTTTCCGTTCGGGCCACTGTTTTCAAGTTATGATTGGAGTAATTTACGGATGACCCCTTAAATTTAATTAAGAAATTGAAAGACAGCGCTAATTTAATGAAGGGGTCATCCCTAAAATATTCAAATCATAACTCGAAAACCGTGGCTCGGACGGCAAAATGTCATAGAACATTTTCGACTCAAAATGGCCCAATAAATACGCCCTTTCATTATTGATGGACCTTTCACAAACACCCTGTATAGAAATCGTAAGTGTAAGTGCATGATTGTACAACGAGGATTTTACTTGTCATTAGTTCCGCGTTGTTACAGACGAGTTGCGTTACATCGCCCCAGGGGATATAACATTGATTTCTTTACCTTTTTACCCAATAAGGAGGTTTTTCCGAATAGCCTACTGATCTTCTCATGGTTGAATTCCAAATTTGGTAAATTAAAAAAGTGTGTTTCTCTTTTATCAAGTTTTATGTACAAGAATAAGCCCATAATGTATAAGTATGGGTCTGCCATATAGGGGCAAGATTACAGTATCGGCACTGTCTCTATACGGGACTTACGAGGTTACCGCCCCCTTTTCGGAGGATTGTTATGCCAAGGCTACGGAGCGCGTTCGACGACAGGGAATGTCAGCCACTAACTAAAGGCCGCCGACAGGTTATGGCAGCGCCCACAGAAATGCCTCTCGTAAATCCCGTATAAAAATTTTCGAGTAACATGGCTGAATTCAAAATTTGTTAAAATTAAAATTGTGTTCATTTTGTACAAGTATAACCCAATAGGGCATAAGTATGGGTCTTCCATAGGGGCAAGCTTATAGCATTGGCGCTGCCTACTAATCTTAATTCTCATGGCTGAATTCGAAATTTTGTAAATTAAAAAATGTGTCGGTTTTTTGTAGACTTATAGCCCGACATTGCGTAAGTTTGGGTCTTCCATAGGGGCTTATAGTTTTCAGTTGAGGGAGGAGCAATGATTTCTGAGATAATTCAGGAGGAAAGCTGAAACCCACCAATATGGCTGCCAGAACAGAGGTAAGACGTAATATTAACCCCAGCTCTAGTTTTCTATAGTATAGAACTGTGACACTGTCCATTCAGGAATGAAAAAACTAAACAGAAAGTTACGAACTTGCGCCATCTTTCATTTAAAATTTCCTTCTCTAAATTGGAACACATCCTTACTGCGACTTAATTCCTTTGTCTATACTCGGGTTACGCGTAGAGTTAGAGATCACAGAAGGCGATAATTTACATTTCAGCCACCAGGTGTCACCCCTTTACAAGAAATACACCGCCAGAAAATGTCCCTCTATATTTTACAATAAAGATCCTTTCGACCCATACTTATGAAAAGTATGTCAGGCTTATGGTACAAATTTGTATTTCAAAAGCATTATACAACGTTTTACGCAGGTTGGTTTAGCTATTTGAGGACAAATAAGCTACTATAATCTAGAGTTTTCCCAACTTGAACTAAGCCGACGATACAGAATAAATGACAGTCAACACTTTTACATCATCTCGTCAACTCAATTCAGTTCAGTTCAAACACTATATTATAATAAAAGCTATTGACCCTTCTCAAATGGCCAAACCACTCTGTAGCAGAATAGAGGTATCTTAATTTTCGGGCGGCAAGGATATAATTTCTGTGAATTAATGAATTAAATGAAAGAGAAACGCTTCGTTACAGAAATTTTAACGGATTTTGAATATTTGAATTTCAAATTTTCTTAATTGGAATAATATTTTTCCGTTGGGGTTGTTTCTCTTGTATCAAAGACTTTAAGATGTTTGTATTATATTAAGCTAATATTAACAATTTAGACTTAGCTATTTTAACAGCCCAAAAGTATCAATGATTTCGGTTTAGGGTTTTCACAAGGTTTAAAGGTGAATATTCATGAATGGTACAAGGTTTAAAACATCGAATTAGGCTTAGAGATAGTTGACAAAGTCCTAAAAAACAAATTAGGCTTAGAGATAGTTGACAAAGTCCTAAAAAACAAATTAGGCTTAGAGATAGTTGACAAAGTCCTAAAAAACAAATTAGGCTTAGAGAATAGTTGACAAAGTCCTAAAAAACAAATTAGGCTTAGAGAATAGTTGACAAAGTCCTAAAAAACAAATTAGGCTTAGAGAATAGTTGACAAAGTCCTAAAAAACAAATTAGGCTTAGAGAATAGTTGACAAAGTCCTAAAAAACAAATTAGGCTTAGAGAATAGTTGACAAAGTCCTAAAAAACAAATTAGGCTTAGAGAATAGTTGACAAAGTCCTAAAAAACAAATTAGGCTTAGAGAATAGTTGATAAAGTCCTAAAAAACAAATTAGGCTTAGAGAATAGTTGACAAAACTTTCAATCAAACCAACAAAGAAACACTTAGGATTATCAAGTAGAAAATTGGTCCGCTTGTCAAGGCGACAGTATTAAGCTACATAAAATAGTCTTAACAAATCGTCGGTGTTTAGCGACTTTACACACTTAATCCTACTAATTACACAAGGAAACGTTGACGAAACAGACCCATCATAACCATGTATAGCAAAGCTCAAAAGAACTGTAAGCCAAGAAGAAATTAAACGCTTTCAAAAACTTCTTGACCTCATCTTAAACCCTCTCAAGAAAAAGTGACGTTAATGAGTTGTTTCCAATTAATCTTAAGGAACTACAAAACGTATGGTCAGTAGCCCTATCTTGGAACACTTTCTCAAACTTTTTGGAAAGTCAGATTTTTCAGTACCAAATAAGTTACTGAAGTTAAAAAGCAGACCAATACAATAAGTTTGAACTATTGCCGATCTATTGCACCCATTTTCAGATTGCTAAGACGCGTACTTTTCCTGCAAAATGGGTTTTAAAAAAGATCGATTTCAGCCCTAACTTGGAACAGTTCGTCCTAAATTGGAACGCCCCCGTCCTAAATTTGAACACCCCGTCCTAATTTGGAACACCCTAATTTGAATACGAAAATATCCGTGTTTTTGCAACTAATAATAAGCAAATATAATTTGTTAGCGATGCTACGACCATCTAGCGACCAACGCTTTCCATTTTATACCTGTACATATATTTTAAAGGGCACCGAGTGTCATCTGCTTAAAGCTTCAAAAATTGGCGCGCTGTCAGTTCACTACGGTTAAACATTGTAAATTAAATGCACTCTAACGGTATTTCGAATGAAATAATTACCAAGTTAGATCAAAGTAACCAACACTGTTATGTTTTTGTGGCGTAATTGTGTCGAATCTACATTTTACATCAAATGAGTCATGATACGGTGTTTGAAACCCAATATCACTAGGCGAAACATGCTAAATCAGCTAAAATTGGCATCGCGTTTATGAGTAAATCTGGACACTGGGCTAATAATTCCCGTATCTTTTCCGCATCTTAATCTACGCTTACGGGACCAAAAGTATTAAACAGGTAATGAATCAACGCATCTTCTAAGGTCTTTTTTGTTGTCCTTTAGTGAGCAAAACATTAGTTATGGATGTAAAAAGATAGAGTAAATTTTCGTGTTTCGGGGTGTTCCATTTTAGGCAAATGAGGACATATTTTCTATTCGAGTTTTCTCAATAATTTTTGGGCCTAACCTGGCGTTTAAAGTGTTTAATTTGAAGAGAAAGATCCGAAGTTTTCAATGGAATCGTTTTCGTAAGCCTATGTTTCTCCCATTGGCCGTGAAAGCTTATTTCCCGAGACCCATGGAAGAACTTTCCCTTCATTTTGGAAAAAATAAATTATGCAAAATATGAGGTTGTCTAATTATGCTTGTATCTTATCTGGAATTTATGATAGAGTCTTGAGGCCGTGTTTTATGGATAGAGGGATGTTCATTCTTCCAAATGAGCCCTTAAAATATTAATTTGAAGCTCTCAAACTTAAGTTATGACGATTTTAAGAAAAGTGTTCCAAATTAGAGCTGTTCCAAATTAGGGCAGCTGACCCTATATACATAAGCCTTTGCCGCTTCTGAAAAATCCGCGGCTTTCTTGAAGAAAATAGAAATGTCTTTCACTCCCTTTGTTAATTTGAAAGGCGACACTGTCGGCCAGCCAGCTCTTTCGTGTCCCTCTAAAGCCCAAAATATCCACTAAGACTTTGCAGAAGTAACTTAACTACGCAAAGTACCCCACCAACTTTTTTTAATATTATCAGACGGTGATAATACTTCTCTTTAGGAGAAGTGTACCACCACAAAGCTGGGTAATTGTAACATGATTCTTCCCAACATCATCAGAATTAACATTTATTATAGCAAGGTTACTAAACCGAATCATGCACATACGCGAAGGATAAATAGTTCCCCCTCATCATTACTCTATTAGCGATGCTTAACTATTTGCTAACCAAGGCGCATGCATGCGCTTGTGGTCATTTTTGTCCCATGCACGTCAAGACAAAAAAGGTTTGTGGGTTAATTGATTGCTGAGGATTTAGTAAATACCAAACAGTAATTTTAGAATTCACCCTAGCACGGTGCGATGACCATCTGAATTAAGTTTTATGAGCGGGAGAGCAAATTAACAAAAAGGGCTCCCTCGCCTGGGAAGAACCATGTTACATAACTAAAGCATTAAGAGGAAACAGAGTGTCATCCTTCTTCTATTATCCCCTTATGCTTAGCTAGTAATTCTTTACAAAATTTAAAAGGTTTGCTACACTTAGCGCTGTCAGGCTACGTTTGTCAAAACGAAAGACACAGAAATAAGAATAGTTTATACAGAAAGGGGGGCCCATTTGGAGTCGTTTTGGAGACAAGCAAATTCGTCACGTCTTATGTCTTAACACAGCGAGCGCGCGCTGTCTTTGTAGCAAGACATTTTTAAATTCAAGAATGAAGATGGTAAAAAAAAAAATAAGAAAAAATTCTAGGCACCGCAGAAATATATATCTAGTCTAAAAGATTTTTGTCTTAATTGATGTTACAAAGTTGACAGACCGAAACGGGAGGAGACTAAAAGATTTCTCATGATTTAGAAAATGAATGTACACCTCCCATCTAAGATTTTTTTAGGGATTTTAATGGAAAACCTTCCAAGATATTCTTTAGAAAAATTCTACTCTTTTGGCCAATTTCGTAGTTCAGTTTTCAGGCAGTGTTTGTTAACATCACATGGTTCAAGAGCACTTTGCAATTTTCAAACACACCAAAAAGCTCAGTTGGGAAATATGCGAAAGCCGTCACAAAAATACTATCCACGCTAGGAGTTTTGTGATCCAATCAACCTTATTCCCGATGCGTGTGCCAAGGCTTAACTCTCTTTTATTTAACTAACAAATCTGGGTAAAAAGTATAGCGTCGCCTGCTTCTGAGTCAAATTACTTACAGTAACTTCTTAATACTAATTGCTTGTAATCCAATACACCTTATTCCCGATGCGTGTGCCAAGGCTTAACGCGCTTTTCTAACAAACAAATTAGGCTAAAAAATATGAGTCATCTGCTTCAGAGTCGAAAATATTTAAACATTTAGAGTGACTTTCGAATTTGAAGCAAACGACGCTTTTGTTTATGCCCTTCCGTTTAAAATAATCTACGATGACGTCACGAGCATCTTAATTACACACAATTCAACCCGTTTAAATTTAAAGCTATACTGCGCATGCACCTGACATCGATAAGGTGGGGTGGCGTAGCGGTTAGCGCTTTCGCCTCGCAGCAAGAGGATCCCGGGTTCGAACCCGGACTGTGACACCGGGTGAAAAATCTGGGAAGAAATCCTTCTGCGTAGAGTTTGCAAGTTCTCTCCCCGCTTGTTAAAGGAGTTTTCCTCCGCGGTCTAACCCGGTTTCTCCTTTCCATCAAAACTTGCAGAGGTTAACGGTAATAGTTAGTATAGGGCGCTGTCGGTTAGCTGTGGCATAGGGGCTAGCCACCACCCCTCTATGCATTGTAAAGGCGTTAGATAAGTGGCAATAAGTCGCAAGATGACTTGGTCAAATTAGCTAGCTGAACTTATAAAAGCATCAGGATCGAGCCCTTGCAAACTGCTCTTCATAAACCTGTACGCGATAATACAAATAGACTTAGCAATAGCAAATAAATGTTTTTCATATTGAAATTAGAAAGCCGTCTAGGTTCTATAGCTACCTCTGCATGGCCTATTTCAAAACACATCACACTATACGCTATTCATTTCACAATATTGCAAAATCTATAATAACACGTTTTTTCCTCGTTCGAAAGGTTCAATGTAAGAAATACTAATCATTAAAAATTCCCCTACCTATCTAGGCTTTACTGGCAACCCTAAAATTACCGACTGAATGCGCTCGACTCTACAAACTAATTAACCAATTAGCTTTGTCTAACTATGGGCTGTTAAATAAAAGCATAAGCAAATATTAATAAAAGGAAGTAAGCTACTAAGAATTATGAAAGAAATTTGTAGTATAGTTCCCAGTAAAATAATATTCACGACGTGTACTCCCAACTGCAAGTCTTGATTTCTTTCTTTATAAAGTAGCGTCTATGGCTGAAGACCAATCAGAGCCAACGTCCTGACTGACTGGTGCTAGTAGGGATAGATTTAATTTTAGAAGTAGGAATGAAGAACGGTTAGTATTTACTTCAGTCCGACTCATAGCCCAGTATAGAGCCCCTCCCTCCAACACGAACCGAAAAGTCTAAATTATCTTGACGTTGCTGACGGGGACGGTGAAAAATACGTAATTCCTTTTTACCTCTGTTGCTATGACCCGCCTCTTCTTTCATACCCCCCTCCGTCCCGTGGAAGGGGGTCCGGGACTTTGACGCGCGTTCCCAGATTACTCTGTTCTCCATTCCTACTTATAAAATTAAATCTATCCCTGGTTCTAGTAAATGTAATTCGGTTTGACCGCGTGCTCGCGCTAGTATTCATACGTGAGTTTGTCCCGTAGTACAACATTCAATACATTGCCTTACTTTTTGTTAAACAAATTCTATTTGCTTTTCGTTAAACCTATTGTCACCTTGACCTACTTAACTTCCACGAGGACCCAAAATTTCATTAAATAAACCAATTGAAAGAAAGTAGAAGAAGAAACGATATATCTTTATTAATATCAAAAAAAAGGTCCCTATATAAAGAAGTCCATAAATCAAGTAAAAGCTTTTGCGCCTGAATCGAAGCATCGCGATTCAAGTACAGAATCAGGTTAAATTATTGACTACACCTCCCACATACGAAAAACACCTCCCAGTCCTGACTCCGAAAGATGCGCAAAGATCAAGACCAATTAAAGTCTCAGTAACAACGAAAAGAGCTCAAAGAACAAACAGACTGCAGCAGGGATAAGTTTAATTTTAGAAGTAGGAATGGAGAACAGAGTAATCTGGGCGCGCGTCAAAGTCCCGGACCCCCTAGCTTCCACGGGAAGGGGGGGGGGTATGGATAAAGGGGCGGGTCATAGCGACAGAGGTAAAAAGGAATTACGTATTTTTCGCCGTCCCCGTCAGCAACGTCATCTAAACGTAGTTTAAGTGAGGCAATAAGATAATTTACACTGCTCGTCGCGTGTTGGAGGGAGGAGCTCTATACTGGGTGGTCTATGAGTCGAACTGAAGAAATACTAACCGTTCTCCATTCCTACTTCAGAAATTAAATCTATCCCTGATAACAGTCACTAAATTTGTAATCGGGCAGTAAAGTCAGCACAACAGCCAACGCGAAGAATATGAACTTTACAAGTTGACAGTGAAAATAAGGATAATAGGGGAAAAAGCAAAAGGGCTGGATTTGAAGAAGGCACGCCCCTTTTACATCTACATGGTGGAGAATGTTTTTAAGTGGAAGGCTAGTGGGGGAGTAGCGCTGATTGGGCGAGCAGGAGTATGACGTTGGGAAGGAGGGGTTTCAACTGTGTTGCTGTGCGAAGTTCGACCAATTAAAGGCTCTTTCAGACTCAACTTGATGGGTCGACTCGAGTTGAATCAACTAGTTGGATCGAGTGAATAGACGCTAGATGAGTTGAGTCACCAAAAAAAGTTGGCTTGGAAAAATTGGATCAATGACCCAATTTTTGCTGACTCAACTTTTTAAGTTCATTTCTCCAGCCAATCAAAATGAATTACAAAAAAAAGCCTTTTTCGCGGGTTATTTCGTAAGTGCCAATGTAGGTGGCGCTTAAAAAGTTCCATTTGGCGGTAAAAGTTTAGTCGTGTGAAAAGGAGGATTTATTTAACTTTTCCCTTTAAAAGTTGGGCAAGTTGATACAACTTTTTGACCCATCGAGCTGAGTCAAAAAGTTGGATCGTCTGAAAGAGCCTTAAGATATTCCCCATAGATTGGGCGCAAAACTCGACCCAAAACATTAAAACTAAAATGTCACAGACACTTTTAACTCGACTTCAATATATTGGCAAGAGAGTTCCAAATGACTACTACCCCCCCCTCTCCAAAACTTCACCCCCCCCCCTTCCGATATTTTTTTATTAAAAGTAATAAAATAGGGGGCACCCTTCAAGTGACAGCTACTTCATTTTTCATGGCCTCTTTACAAAAAACGAAGGAATAGTTTTCAAGTAAAAAAAACGAAGACTAAAGGGTTTCGTACCCTTCTTTGGCGGATCATATACTTTTGTACAACTGGGGGTTTCAAAGGGTAGATAGCACCACCAGAGCATGGCATACAAAGGGATACGTTACTTAGGCCTATATTACCCGGCGCAGAGGGTGTGTTTTAAATGGATTTCAATTGCTTCCGCACCATCACCATGGTGAAAGCATAACCCTATAATATTCTCCATAAGTATGGTTGCAACGGATATTTGCTATGGGGCAGGGAGTCCAGCCAAAAATTTGAATGCCTTATAGGAAAAACTGGAGTTCTTGTTCTGTAGTTATAGGATTTTATAGGAGAAAAAGCATGTGTTTTTATACGAAAATATAGGATTTATAGGAGAAAAAATGTTTTATAGGAAAATATAGGATTTTATAGGAGAAAAAATGTTTTATAGGAAAATATAGGATATTATAGGATAGGATATTATAGGAGAAAAAAATGTGTTTTTATGGGAAAATATAGGATTTCATAGGAGAAAAAAATGTGTTTATATGGGAAAATATAGAATTTTATAGGAGAAAAAAATGTGTTTTTATGGGAAAATATAGGATTTTATAGGAGAAAAAAATGTGTTTTTATGGGAAAATATAGGATTTTATAGGAGAAAAAAATGTGTTTTTATGGGAAAATGTAAGATTTTATAGGAGAAAAAAATGTGTTTTTATGGGAAAATATAGGATTTTATAGGAGAAAAAATGTGTTTTTATGGGAAAATATAGGATTTTATAGGAGAAAAAAATGTGTTTTTATGGGAAAATATAGGATTGTATAGGAGAAAAAATGTGTTTTTATGGGAAAATATAGGATTTTATAGGAGAAAAAATGTGTTTTTATGGGAAAATATAAGATTGTATAGGAGAAAAAATGTGTTTTTATGGGAAAATATATTATTGTATAGGAGAAAAAATAAGTTTTTATAGGATAATATGATTTTATAGGAGAAAAAAATAAGTTTTTATAGGAGAAAAAAATAAGTTTTTATAGGAAAATATGGGATTTTATAGGAGAAAAAAATAAGTTTTTATAGGAAAATATGGGATTTTATAGGAGAAAAATGTGTTTTTATTGGAAAATATAGGAATAAAAATTATGATCATACATAATACTATTTTGGCTTCAACTATGTAGAAAAATATATAGAGAAAATAATGACAAATTGGATTTTACTTTGAAAATTCAGAGAAACTAAATTAAAATATAATATATAAAAAAAATCCTGAACAAACTCTTATACTTATAAAGAGTTATATAAGTTAATGATGAAGCAAATGCAACCCACTAATTTTTTTTTTTAATATTCAAGAGTGTGGAAGATGGGGTAATTCATTATTACCGTTACTTCAAAATTCATCTCGAATCATCTGTCTAGTTGACAGTTAGACCCCTAATCAAAATCGGGATCTTTATAAAATTAATATTTAATCGAGTAAAAATTATGCTTAAAGGGAGGGAGAAAAGGAACATCGTGTTATTTTTTTAATCGATTTAATTATAAGACCAATCTGCATAGTTAGCGAAACATCCAGAAAATACTATCTCCGAATTATTTCAAAATTCAAATTAGTTTGAGATAGATTTCATAGATAATTTCAAATTTTCATCTCTGATCAAGGGCGTAATGCCCTCCCTTTAAAAAATACTTTTGGCACCGACAAAGCGGTCTCACAATACCGAGGGGTCGGTCATTCATGAAATCCCGTACGCTACCCGTGAAATCCAACTTTTGAAATCCGAAATCAAAAGCAAAATCAGAAATCAGGACTGAAATCACAAAATCAGTATTGAAATCACAAAATCAGTATTGAAATCACAAAATCAGTAAAGAAATCACAAAATCAGCAACGAAATCACAAAATCAGCAACGAAATCACAAAATCAGCAACGAAATCACGAAATCAGTAACGAAATCACAAAATCAGAAACGAAATCACGAAATCAGTAACGAAATCACGAAATCAATAAAGAAATCCAAAGAAAATCGGAGGTAAAATGAAATAAACAGACCCGTTTTGAAGCTTATCCGTTTTGCCACGTTTAAAAAATCGCGCCATAGCTTGAGTTACGGCTATAGCTACATCTGGTGACCATATTTACGCGGGAAAATGCCAACGCCTCACAATCACAACTAGTCGAAACGTGCTCGTGCCAGTGTTGTAGTAAAAGCTTTACAGTTTCTCGCGAGAAAGGGTAATTGCGATTTGACCGAGGATTTCGCACATTTTACTTAAATTTACGAAAAAACTATTGTTTAATAACTACGTGTTTACTGAATTTATTTCATTATGGCAAACAATGAAAATGAACAGTGTAAAAAAACTGCAAGTGAACTATTTGTGCTCAAAATGAAGGAAGAACTTCCGCCGCAAGTGTTTGCTTGTTTAATTAATACTGGTTATGATTCTTTTGAATCTATCAAGAAACTTGAAGAACCGGAAAACATTCAGAAATTAGAACAATACATCAGGGATAATAATGAGATATTTGACGAAGAAGACGCTAAGTCAATGTTTGGAGTATTTTTCAAAAGCAGAAGTAAGTTTCGATTTCTTCCTGGACATTATCATAAGCTCGAAGCTTACGCTAAAACATTAGTCGAAATGCCCAAAACGACAATGACACTGAAGAATTTCTCAGACCAGAAAGCTGCTCCTAAAAGGTACACCAAAGGTACACCAGCACGGACTTTTACCTTTTCCAAGCCCATCACCGAAATTGACCTGACAAAGAACAATGACACGCGAAACATCGAATCAACCAACAATGACATTTCAAGCAAAGAAGCGTTGAATAATTCACCAATAAATGAGAGAAGTGAAGTTTTTGAAGATGCCACAACAGAGACCGCTGATAACTTAATTATAAGTGGTCTACGACAACAAATTGAAAAATACAAGAAAAATTCGACATGTGCAAAATTCTCTAATTCCAAAGAAGGCACCAACTACGAGATTTTGTCTGGAAGTTCACAGTCTAACGGTGTTTACCGAATAAACTGTTTAGTTTGTGGGAAGATGAGTGTCTTGAACAGAACATCTTCTGGATTAGGATATAGCGCCTCAAATTTTTATAGGCACATGAAAAAATGTTTTGAAAAGCCTAAGCCTAAATTGCCGCTTGTTCAAACTACCTTACGATTTACCGAAGAGCAAATTTCCAGAAGCCCCCATGATCAAGAAGTTGTTGGAATAAACATTTCTCAAGATTCAAGCGGAAACAAGACCAAAGATGGCCCTGAAAATCGTGAAGCGGATTTTCATTAGACCTCCCTTCCAGGGAAGTAGCTGAGAAGGGAGGGTCGTCTAGCATGTCTTCCACAAACTTAAAAAGAAAAACTTTTAATTTTTCAAGAAATGAGCGAAAGAAACGCATGTTTTTGGCGGCTGCTAATGATTCTTCACAAACTAAGCTTGATGATTTCTTCCCCACTTTAAATCAAATAGAGAACATTGCTAGAGAAAATGAGGGTATTTTTAAAGATTTAAGTTTGAAGTTGAGTAACCCTGAATCAAGCATTTCACAAGCAAATCCAGCAACAAATACAAATATTGGAGGATTTCTAAAACACTTATGGAACAACTGTCATTCAAGAACTAAGAGACATTCAGAAAGCGTGAAAAAATTTAGCACGGCACTTTTTATATTTGCTGGGTCTTTGGCGTATTCTTTTGTTGTTCAAAATTTACCATCAGCTTTACCATCCTTACGACAAGTCCGACGATATCTCTCAGAGGAAAGAAATCCAATCAAAGAAGGAGAAATTCGCATAGTTCAAGTATTGGAGCACCTTAAACGTTATAAAGTACCACACAAATTTGTGTCAGTTGCTGAGGATGGAACTCGTATTCTTAGTAGAATCGATTACGACCAAGCAAGTAATACTTGTGTCGGATTTGTTAGACCATTGAATAAGAATGGTTTTCCGAATATGCAGTCCATGGAATTTTCTTCTTACGAAACAGTTGTAGAATATTTTGAAAAGGAAGCTAAGGCAAACGTAGCATACGTTTACGTGGTACAGCCACTGCACCCCAACACTCCTCCATTATGCTTAAGCGTTTTTGGGACTGACAATAAATTTTCGAGTACAGACATAATAACAAGATGGAAGACCATAATTTCCGAATGTGCAAAAGTTGGGATTACCGTTGCATCTTTTTCAAGCGATGGTGACCCGAAGCTTCTTAAAGCCATGGTTAATGAATCCTCTCTATTTGATTTACACGTGCCACGTAATCCAAACATACCAGAAGAATGGACTTGGATTTCAAACATCTCTTTAAAGCCACCATTCTACTATCAAGACCATGTTCACGAAGGAACGAAACTAAGATCCAGAATTCTTAAAGATTCAGTGGTCCTTCCAATGGGTAATGAAGTTGTTTCCATCTCGCATCTAAAAATGTTGTTGTCAACTTGTTCTAAGGCGGAGCACGGCTTAAAGGAGTCGGACCTAAACCCCAAGGATAAGCAGAATTTCGCTGCTGTTGAGCGACTTTCATCTTTTAATATCGAGCGACTCTTAACTGAGAAAATTCCCAACAGCAAAGCTACAGTTGTGTACTTAAAGATAATGAGAGCGGTAACAACATCTTTTCTGAACAAACAAAAAACATTGATTGAGAGAATTGAAGAAGTTTGGTGGGCTGTTTTTGTCTTACGGTTTTGGAGGTTATGGATAGAAAAATCAGAATTCTATAGCTTGAAAGATAACTTTGTAACTCAAAACTGTTTTTCTGGCATAGAGTTAAACGCCCACAGTCTCGTTGCTCAATGTTTAAGCGATGATAGCTGTCGAGACTTCTTATACCCTCATTTAACAGGGTCACAGGCATGTGAGAAATTATTTAGATCCTTAAGAAGTATGTCTACAGTCTTTTCTACTGTAACAAATTTTTCAATGCTCGAACTTCTTAATCGTATTCATCGCCTTGATGTCCAAGCCCAGATAGCTTGTGAAGATTTCTTAAAATTTCCAAACCAAAAGAAAGATGGCCATCGTTTTGTTAATCAAAGAGTGACCTTGAGTTTAACAATACCCACCGCTTTTGAAATTAAAATAGCCATTGAAAAAGCTAGATTGGAAGCAAAAGAAACAATTTCAATGTTAGGAATGACAGATGTTGTTGGAGTTTCAGACGCGGAACTGTTAAAGAGCGTTTTAGTGAAGGTGCGCAAACCAAAGATTGAACCTGCGCTAGAAGACTTCGAAGAAGATGAAGACGAAAATAACGATGCAATTTGTGATGTGGTACCCTCGACTACGTCGAACCTGGATTACGAAGTAGTTTCTGAGGAATATGGTGGCTTAGCAGAAGATATGGAAACAATTCACTCTTCGTGCAACAGAAACGGAGTAAGGTTTGTAAAGCGTCAAACCGATTTAAGAAGCAGTGGTCTTCCTGTGTACGACATGGTGGCGAGCGTTGGCGCAAAAAATAGCCGAACCTTGGCAAAAAGTATCAAATGCAACTCTCCATTTACCGCTTTTACTAACACAGGCGAAACTCTTTTCATAAGAAAAACCACCGCACTATGGCTATTGAATTCTCATGAAACCTTGTCAAATGACCGCTTACTTCGCGTAAGAGATAACTCTAGTCAAAGTTCAAGACATTTCTCGAAAACGACTAATACGAAACCATACAAAGCAGATGCCGTTAATGTCGGTGACTTATGTGCTTTTCGGTATGAAAAGAAATATTTAATTGGTCGAATACTACAATTTTCTTATCAGAATGGTAAAACCTCCACGAATAGAAGTTATTCTGGAAACTATGTCAATATTAAAGATGCCAATAGAATTGGAGTCCTGTGCAATTGGTATGAATCGGTGGGTGAATCGAGCTTAGAACTAAAACAATGTGATAGATTTAGTCATGGTTATTGCAGTTTATCAACATATTTTTGTACAGTTCCTGAAAATAGCTTTACATACAAAGATATGAAGATGTTTTTGTCAGAAAATATTTTTAAAGATATTGATGACTTACTAAAAAGGAAGTGATAATTATTGTACCTGATTTAAAAATGTGTATAAATAAATAAAGTGGTTTTTCTTGTAATTTACCTCCTTTTTAATTTTAATTAACACCGTATTAAAGGAAATATGCTCAGTTTTAAAAAGACCGTTGACCTACCGAGGTGCTATTTCATTAAATAAAATTATTGAATCTAAGTTTAAAAAAACATGACCAGAATGGTAGTCATATTCACGGGGAAAATCTAAAAATCCGACGAAATCACGGGGGAAATATCAAAATCCGACGAAATCACGGGGGAAATATCAAAATCCGATGAAATCAAGGAAATAAAATCAAAATCCGATGAAATCAAGGAAATAAAATCAAAATCCGATGAAATCAAGGAAATAAAATCAAAATCCGACGAAATCAATGGAATAATCTCAAAATCAGACGAAATCACTAGAAAAAAATAACAAAATCTAACGAAATCAGTTGATTTTTTTAGATTCCGAAATCAAACGAAATCCGATGAAATCAAACGAAATCCGGTGAAATCAAACGAAATCCGATGAAATCAAACGAAATCCGATGAAATCAAATTGGATTTTGAAATCCCGTACACTTTTTCATATACGTCCGACCCCTCGCACAATACCCTATACATTAATCCTTTAGTACAGGTACATCCCCAGTGCCTGGCCCCTCGATGTCGCCTGTCCTTCAATTTACATACTTCCCTTCTTTCACAATACAGTCATGTAAGTAACTTTCCCAGGAAGTCAACTGACCAAACAAAACATAGAATACGTAACCGCCCCATCAGAAGCAAAATAAAATAAAGCCCATTTTATGTACAGGGTGTTTTCCAAAAAGGGTAATAATAATTATAGGATTGAAGTACAGTGAGTGGGAAGGTTCTATGGGAAATTAGTAAATTTTGAGAATCGAAAATGGAACTCTATACTTCTATGATCAGGCGATTTTGTCCTAAGAGACACGGTTTACAAGTTATGACTACAGTGTTTTACGGATGACCCCCTTAAATTTAAATCAGAAACTGAAATACAATGATAATTTAATTAAGGGGTCATCCCTGTAACACTCAAATCATAACTTTAGGACAAAGTGACATAGAAATTATATTTTTGAATCAAAACCTAAAACTGGGTTACCAGAAACTTTTCAGATTCAAATTAAATTTTTTTCCGGACATTATTCCAAAATTTTCCCTGATGTTTTTAGGCCCAAAAGTTATTGTTCTAAATATAAGAATGCCATGATGATATAAGTCAACAATTTCGTTTAAATCGCAAAAATATGGTCAAATGTGATCTATCTAAAACTGCCTTTAAAACGTAACCCAGCTGGTTGGTTGAACCTCAGATATTACAGCAACTTTAATCAAGATCTTCCTGATTTTGTTAAAATTCCAAAGAAAAAAGTTTTCCCTGACCTACAATGGACCATTTTGAAAATTCATAAAAATACCCGACATTCCCCTGACCTAGGTTCAATAGCTCATTTTGAAAATCTTAAAAACCCCTGACCTTCACGACCTTTTTTGAAATCTAAAAAATTCCTGACTTATCCGGACGTATATGACCCCAAATTTTAAATTTCCCTGACCTTTCCAGGTTCTCCCTGACCCTTGGTAACCCTGCCAAATAGAACCCAATGTAATTACTATTTCGGTCCCTATACCAACCTTGAACCATTCTAGAACACCCTGTAAAATACGTAACCGTCCGTCAGCTGTTAAAAACAACTACTACTACATTCAACCAAAACTGATAAATATTGGTTTATTTTCATTATACTAGCTAAAGCCCAGTATAAGGTACACACACAACGATATTCGGGGCGTTTTAAAGTTATGGGTTATAGTCGATTGAATAAATGCATTTTCAGGGCTTAAGTTTTATTAGCATAAAAACCCAGGCGTTTTAACGTCAAAAACACATTTTTCCCAGAAGTATATATAATACTTCCCTTCGAGAGAAGTGTACCACCACAAAGCGCCCAGGTTAATTGTAACATGATTCTTCCCCAACGTCATTTTACATTTATTATAGCAAAGTTACCAAACCGAATCACATACGTTATGTAAATAGTTCCCCTCATCATTACTAAATCTATTAGCGCTTAACTATTTGCAAATGAAGGCGCATGCATTCGCTTGTGTATCATTTTTGTCCCATCACGTCAAGACAATCAAGGTTTGTGCAGGGTTATTTGATTGCTGAGGATTTCGTAAATACCAAACAGTAATTTTAGAATTCACCCTTGCACGGTGCGATGCCCATCTGAATTAAGTTTGATGATCGGGAGGACAAATTAATAAAAAAAGGGGCTCACTCGCCTGGGGAGAATCATGTTACATAACTAAAGTATTAAGAGGATACAGAGTGGCACCCTTCTTCCATTATCCCCTTCTGATTTTCCTCAAAACCCCTAAAATCGTCCATTGAATTTAATACGTTTAAGGTTGATGGCGAAAGATGCCATCCCTTTCTTTTTAAAAGCCCAAGAAAGCTTCCATAAACGGTAAGAAAATAAGAAGTCGCTTAGATAAAAGAATGGCAAAGATTTTTTTAAATTATAAAGCCCACATAATTCATAATTACTTTCCAATTACTACCAGTAAAGATCCGAGGCTACAACCCACGAACATGTATGAGTATTTCCGGGAAAAAATATCAATCCATCATTTGCCCCAAAAAACCAGGAATAAATACAGCTAATAGGAAACATCGTGGTCCCCATATCTCCCATGATAATATCTATGCGGGTTTTGTGGGCCGGGCTTGAGAACTTTAATACTATCTGTCATGTCACGCCTCATAATTCTGACGTCTTTCCATCTGTAATTTTCATTAGAGTGCAAGGTAGATTTTAAATTTCCAAAGTAAAATTCGTCATATATAATGATTAGTTTAGGTAGCTCTTCCAACAAAAAAAGCTGCATAGATACGTTGAGTGAAAATGGCTGCTACACAATGATTCCAAGTAGATGTATGTATTCCAGGTTGCTTTAAGAAAGATCTCGAGAGACTATCTTTCAAGATATTCTAACAACCTCAGACAGACCCTTGGGGGCTGAGACAATACAATATACCTTTCTTTCCATTCAAATAACCATAAGCTAATGAAGACATATCCTATAAGAATGACACTATATAATCTGTAATGATACAGGCTACAGCCTTCATTTTCGTCAGTGGTAAGCCTTTGATAACACATCCAACTTCCCTGATGTTTAAAATCCATAAAATTTAGGTAACATTTTCGATTCTCAAAATTGATTTCCCCATAGAACCTAATATACTTTATATAACAACCTGTACAGATCGTGTACAAAGTTCAAGTGTTGCCAGTCATTTGTGACGTGTGACTGAAAACCTTGTAGAAATCCGTTCAATTCAGTGATTATTATCATTCAGTTCCAATTACCCCAGATGCTCTAATACCAAAATAGTGGCAACCCCTTGAAGCGCATGCACAGTTAAAGTTCCGAAAGGGGGAGGAAAAATTTCCCTACCCCTTCAGTGTACACAACTTATTTGATAAACAGGTACCAAACTTAGACGAAACGTATCTTATAAACTTATGTTATATAACCTCTTTTATAACTCAGTAATTATCATTAAGTGTCCAATTACACGATATGCTCTAATGCCAAATTACTGACAATCCCTTGAAGCGAATGAGCAGTTAAAGTTACGAAAGGGGGAGGAAATATTTCCCTACCCACTTTAATGCACGTTATAACTTATTTCATAATCAGGTACCAAACTTACACGAAACGTATCTTATAAACTTATGTTATATAACCCCTTTTTTTAACTCTTGAAAAGTAGTAAAAAAAAACTAAAAGACAGACAACATCATAACGTAAGAAGCGAAACAAAGCCCGTCATAAACCATAGAATAAAACTAGGTATCTTTTTCACCCCACCCACCCCCCTCCCTAAAGTTAGAAACTAGCTGTAAAAAAATAAAAGAGGGTAAATTTGCATAAATAACAAGAACACCGGCAAAGCTAAAAAGCTAAGCATTCGATGGATTTTTAAAGCTAGAAAGGGCGTCAATGTATGTAAAAGGTGTGGGCTTATCGGACAGAAACAATACCTTACAATTTACGCCTAAAAAAAAGGAATAGCAGTCTGGAGCCATAAATGCTCCAGTCTCTACTATAAGGAATGCATACAGCTACTAGGAATAATAGTGTAGCCACTTTTTCTCAACGCATCTAGGCAGCTTTTTTTGTTGAAAGAGCTAGACTAATCATTATATATGACGAGCTTTACCTTCGCGAAGAATCTCGCTGCACGTTGTCGTTGCACCATGCGCCCACATGACCACACTCCAACCAATGAAATCGCAGTTAGAAAAACGCCATCAGAATTATTAATAGGCGTGACGTGTAGTAAGTTCTCAAGCCCGGCCCATAAAATCCGTGTAGAAATTAACATGAGATATTTTTTTTGGAGGCACAATAATTCCTAGTATTCCTATGTATTCCTGCTACTATCTAGCAGAGAGATAACGAATACAGCCTTAAATTTAACCTAAATTAAATACTGTGGGATTTTATGTCATTTTTATTTTGAAACCAATACGTCAATGTCAATGACGTACCATAATTAAATAAATTTGGGGGTTTAAATGTTGAAGAAAATTTAAAATAATTATTTAAATCCATTAAAGGGATAGTATTAGCAATACATAAATTATTAAATAAACTATTTTCAAACGTCGGGGGGTAAAACAGAGTCTGGTGTGTTGACTACCTTCTTGTCTTGACGGAAGGAACATTGATGGGTATGTTTGTCAACAAAACGTGTTTAATTAAGATATGACTTCAAACGATACGGACCATCCAATTGTGGTGAAGGACTGGTAACGTTGAAGCCCCATTTAGCGCCTTTGCATACACATACTCAAACAATGCTAGGACTTAACCATACATCAAGCAGAAGACACTACGCTTATCCCACCCCCATTTTAAAAGGGGCTATTCCCTGATTTTCCCTTGACCTTTTCGGCCCATTTTAAAAATCCCTGATTATCAGCTTGTCCCTGACCTAAATTCAGGCAACCCTGAACTCACGAGTTAAATTATGCAACTACCACTTTTAAAAGAAGCTAAGTAAAAAATATACCGTAGCACATTCATGTTCTATATTTAAAACAATACATAACTGTAACATAAGAATTTGGCTGAATCGACATTTTTCCAAATAATAATAATATCGTCGAGGTATCAATGGCTACCCTTGTGTAATCCACTAACACCAAGGGGTCGGATAGTTCTCGAAACTCGATGTTAATTCTTAACTTAGAAACAAAATATTCCAACTTAATATTTAAATTAAAAACTAAACCCAACCAAATTCCACCCAAAACCCTTCTCTAACATAACGAACACAAAATACTACGAAAATGAAACCATAAAATAGTGTTATGTCCCTCGGTGTTACTGATAGCATCACCAGTCCCTTGAGGGGCGGGAAACACACACAAAAAGCGGGAAACCCATGAAAACAATGCCTTCATCCAATACTAAATAAATTCCAACTTGAGAATGCACGAACTACTTCGTCTTAGGGCACGATTACATTACGTGTAAATCCGCGGCACCATTGGCTTCATGGCACTAGTAACAGATAGAGACATAATTCTATCATACTATGGATAAGTATTAGTCGAAATGACATTGACAATGATGATAACCCAACCTTTCTCGAGGGGTGGAGTTAAAGGTATTATAAATAAGGCATCGCGGCAGGTGAGTAAAAATTTGGAATACGTCACTGGCACCACGTGACGCTAAGATACAATACAAAGACTCCACATGGCGTAGGACTGGTCACTTAACCCACACGCCGATGTCTTCCTTACAGACCCTTTAACTGGCCCGATAAGGCTTAGCTCATCAATGGCTAGTTTTGTAGGTGAACTCATAGAACAATCCTGATTGGTTCCTGCCTTTGCTAAGAGTAGAAATATATTACTTTACACGAAGTTCACTTCTCCCTACCTCGCGCCGGCCATCATCTATGAAGTATTTTTACAGGCTAGAAACGGTACCGTTCCTCCCGAACAGCGAGGCAGAGAGGTGAAAATAAAAACACTAGCGTCGCGTAGTGAGAAAAAAGTGCTTTTCTTACAATCGTATCATGGTTGTATCTTATGCAGCGGCTTCTCACTTGCGCGAAATACAGTTGAATCCCGCCGTTTCTAGGAAACTTCAGATTATCTTGGCAGTGGCCATTTATCACAGTTCTCTCGAGAGAGGAAAAATTTTTCTCTTCGCGACTAGCGCGCGTCGGGGGGGGGGGAAATTCACGCCTCTTCACTCTTGCAAAGTTTTTTTTTCGGGTTTTCTCTTCTTAGATGATGTCCACGGTACTAACCATTATTGAAGTGAACTTCGTGTAAGGTTATATATTTCTGCTAAGAGGTAAAACTGTCGCATGCGTAGAGGATTAGCCAGCATGTTATTAGCGCCAACCAAAATATGCTCGAATACCATCTCGCAACGCTAATAATGCCATACGGCAGACCCATACTTTGGCATCATAACCTTACGATAGAAATAGGATGCCTTTGAAAGGAGGCGAACGAAACACGTGAATATGACATTTTCAGCACCAAATCAAACCAAAGCCAAGCCTAAAGGCCATGCTTTTCTAACCCATACTTTGTTATCGTTACTTCTAAGCTTAATCTTCAGTCTAAACTTAGTTTGAACCCACAATATCCCCGTACTAAGTTACTTGACCCTAAAACAACAAAAGGTAAAGTACTCTAATAGCACTTGTAAGTAATGCAAGGTGACATCGGTATTTAGTGTAAGTAAATCTATACAGCTAAGCCTTGTCAACGACTCCCCCTATTGGAAAAATGAGAAGAAACACATCCTATTGTTTACACCCCTCAGTTTCCGCGCTGTATCTCAACCACAAAATGCAATGAGGTTTATATTGTTTATATTTATAAAAATAAACATTGAAGTTTGAAGGCGTGGAATTTTAATTTTGGGATGAACTCTAGGGTAAAGATGACGCAAAGTAAGATAAAATTTCCCATTTTTCCAATGATATTATTTTCAATCACGGAAATTTAAAATATTTCTGATTTTGATGTTTTGAAAATTCTTTGTCACCTACACGCCCACTGAAATTTCCATGAATTGTTTGACAAATTATTTCAAGGATAATATTTATGGGTTTTCCTATAAATAGAATTATTTGTTCAAATTAATTTTAAAATTAGTCCAAGTAGACTTATTAAATATTATTAACTTATGGGATGACCTTCAATAACCTTTCTGAATTATCTCCTGACCTAAATGAAGGGAGCTCGTAATAAACGTTAATTAATAAAAGTGTTTAAAACTATTAAAGCAAAATAAATAATTAACTAGGAATTCCAAGCATACTTATTAATTCACTTAGTAACATTACATCAGTTCATAATTAATCATTCCGACCCTTATTGTTAAATTGTAAGGAACAAAGTAACTGTAAGTATGACAAAGCCGTGAACTTCTTTCAAGGGCACATTTTCAAATCCCTTATATTCTTAAAAAAAAAACTGACCTTTAGATCAAATTTTCAAATTCGGACTTCAGTTTGAATTTTCGGACTAATTTTAAAAATCAACCAAATATTATTTTCCTGATCTTTAGGGATAACTACTTGACCTTTTGACCTTTCAAAGAAATTGTCAAACTAAACGACATTTGCTTGACCTTCAGGGCCTTGCATTTTCGGACAAAATAGTCAAATGAATCTACTATTAGGCCCTAAATTCCTTATTTTTAGGGCAAATTCTCAAATCAACCTACAATTATTTCCCTAGTGTTTCGTTCAAATTCTCAAATCAACCGACAATAATTTCCCTGATCTTTCGAGCTAATTATAAAACTCAAGATTTTTCCCCAAAATTGTAATTAAATCCCAAAAGAAAACAACAATTCATATAGATGTCAATAAAAAATGTTTCTGTGAACAAAGGCAAGCAAAAGTAAAAGATAAGAGAAGCAAATGGAATGACTTAAGTGCCAGATATTGAACATTTTCAGACATGATTATAAAAAAAATTAATTATTTGAAAATAAAATTGCTTATCATCATTTTCTTTTTCACCAAAATTCCACTTGCCAAATTCATTCATCATGAAATTTTGCATTATTTTCTTTCAGCACATAACATCCCCAACTAACCATCCCCAACCCTCAACCCTTGAAACCGTACACACTAACATCAACCACGTTACTTCTACCAAATATAATTAAACATAGTTTGTATTAATTACATTATCTCTTAGCGTGCATGTATGTACCCTCTTCCATCTCTAGGTTACATAAACGACTTAATTAATATTTTACCCAACCAAACTTCAAGAGAAAAGAAGAGAAAATTTCGCCTGACGTGCGACCCCTATATCTAACCTTACCCAAAGCCTTAGCCTTAGCCTTAACCTTAAGGCCCGGCCCCCCCTATTTAAGGCGTCTCTGTTCAAAGTACAAATGGAGGAAGAAAAGTTTTCTTATAGAATAGAAAGACATTTAAAAAGATGAGGAGAAGGTACTAGAGATGGGGGGATGGTTAGTGGATTCAGGCACAGTTCAGGGCGGCTCAACCTTGCTCCTGAATGGAGACAGAGGTGAAGGAAGGAAGGGTGGTATGGGGTACAAGGTTTCGCAAGGGGGGTTGATTGTTTCCCGATCTCTTCTTTCCGACAAGGCAAGGGTGGTACTCTACTGGTACAGCGTGGGGTCGACTGCATAATGTCAGAAATTAATAGGGGCAAATGGGACTTGAAATAGGTATTTCTTAAGTTTATAAGATATGTTACATGATAATTAGGACACCACCTATACTCGTTCGTAATGCTGAAGACTTACAGCTCGAGATAACTAGTTCGAGAACGACGGAAGCGAGAATTGAAGTACAACACTCGGTGGTTAATTAATTTTGCAGGACCAAGTTCCATCTAGGTCCTATTTAGTCTGCATTACTAAGCCTTTGACAGCAGCGCCTCACCAGGCGTATGGCGCTTTACGCGAATCTGAAGCCAACGTCACTTCATGACAAGCTCTAAGTAACTTCCATCAAAATGGTATAAAGAATGGGTAGATTTTAATGATGACTAATATTTTTGTAGCACCCTAGGAGCGAAGGCACTCGGCGTTGCCCGTCAGCCCGTCGGGACATTTTTTATTACTTTTCATGGTGACATTATTCCATAAAGATGGGTTTTTAAATTTCTGGCCGCCATTTAAAAAGATGGCAACAAATCGAACCCGAAAGACCATTCAGCCCGTCTATAGGTTAAAGGAAACCAGTTTACTAAATATTTGTGAAATCGGTTGAAACGCGGACTTTGTTGCATTGAGAAGATTTTTTTTACATTTCTGGGCGCCATTTATTAAGATGGCGGCTGATAGGGAAAATCTTTCTTATTGCGCGCCTACTACTTATGAGTAACGTTCCTGCAAATTTTCAGCCTTCTAGAGCAAGCGGTTTGGGCTGGGCGTTGATTATCAGTTTGTCAGTCAGGACTTTGATTTATATAGATATAGATTATAGGACCTTCCATGAAATTATAGGATAATATAAGACAGGTTCAAAAATATAGGATTTTATAGGAACTATAAAACTGCTGGGCTCCCTGAATTCGAGTAAACAGTAAACATTGTATCCATAAATAAATAAATAGAATAATAAAATACACAAAAGCAAAATATGCTTGGAATTATTGCACTTCAATTTCAAAACAGATATCATCGTCTCTCATTTCCCACTATTAATTTCCGTCTCCTTCTTATTGATTTCTTTTACTGGGGGGTCTACTGTACAGTATGAATGTGGGTCCCGCGATGCTCTAGCTTTTACCCCAATTCCGATAACTTGATCGACATTGGTATATACAATACGAGTCTGCTTGCTGCGAGAGAGAGAAATAGGAAGAGGAAGTTGGAAGTATAAGGGGAGGAAGAAGAAGACTTCCTCACTTCCAGGGCTTTTTGTTAGGATATAGTCACACTTTACTAGAGTGCCTTTATAGTATTTACCTGCTAAGCTTTCGTTTTAAATATTCATAATATAACTCATTCGAAAATAAGAGGTAAAGAAAAAACAAGATAAATATAGAAATATTTTTTCAATTCAAAAAAAGAAAAAGAAGTTTACATTTTCAATTTCTATGATATTTCTTTACAGGTCAAAATTTAAAGAGACTTCTATATTGAAAATCAGAAAATCCCGTTCTTTCCCAGGCAATCCTTGACCAAATTTTGCCAATATCCCTGACCATTTTAAGGTGTTTACCAGAGTCCACTTCATCACAGCTGGGCCCATATTTAGCATTGCTCGAAGCATGGATTGATATAACAAACGAAATCCCTGAATTTTCAGTAAAAGTTATAAATCCCTTATCCCCGACTTTTTCCTAAATTTTCCAAATCCCTAATTTATCCAGGTTTTATCCCATATATTTCGCAGGTTTTTCCCCCATATATTTCCCTGTGTTTTCCAGGTTTTTTCCCATGTATTTCCCTGGGTTATCCAGGTTTTTTTTAATAACAACGGGAGTGGTTTTTATTATAGTTGAAGCAAACTTACTCAAACCAAAAAGTGATATCTAATTTATTAGGGAGACCCGGAGAAGGAATAAGATGCCTAAGTATTCGCGCGCCATAGTCCCAGTCCCCCTTTCAAAATACAAGGGGGGACGTAAAAGGAGGCCGGGCTATTTCGCTACACTCTCTTCAGTCGGAAAATACGTAATTTTCGTCATTCGGTAACGTGAGTTTTTCAAGAACCAATGAGATGCTGGTTGTAATTTAGAGGCGGGGATTAACTCCGGACCTACGTAAATTGGACTGGAGATAAAGCTAGAAAACTGGCGAATTTATACCTTCTCCCTAATAAACTAGATATCACTTCTTGCTAAAACCTAACAAATTTCCCTGAATTTTACAAATAAATCGAAATTTCCCTGAGTATTTCACCAACTATTTAGTTCCCTGAGTTCTCCAGGTTTTCCCGGTTTAGTATGAACCCTTTCAACTTCCCTCCTGAAGTGAATACACCACCAATATGGCCGTGTAAATTACCTCACGAACCTTAGCTCCCTACACCCAAACTAAACCTCTCTCTATTCTCTCAGCGCATCTTTAAAAATAAGATAAAGATATTCAATGTTAAGAAGCTGAAAATTCATTCTCTATGGCGTGTTTGAAAGCTCTTAAACTTGCAAAGTAGCAAAATGCGCCTCTGTTGTTAAAATTCCGGAGAACAACTTAAGAATTCAGGCTTAAAGAGAGCTATAGAGAAAAGTCATAAAAAGATTTGGATTTCTAAATTTAGCTTCATTCCTTTTTTATGCTAAAAGAAATACAAGGCCTTTTCCCCCCCTAGTTGTTAATAAAGCTCTTTTTCTTTCTACTAAACATATTACAGTCTAGCCTAAGAAAGAAATAATAACAATGTGCTAAGGCTCTAACCGGCAAAAAGAAGAAAAACCTTTGACAGAAAAAGAAAAAACATTTGCAGAAGCTACAATGTTTTGGGTCATTAAGAGAAAAACGAGGGGACAGTTACCCAGTAAAGTTTGTACTTTATGATCTTCATAGTTAAAATTCATTAATCTCCGAATTTTATTAATTAAACTGCATGGTTAGTACCAATAACACTAAGTAAATTAATTTTAATTATTAGAAATGGTTTAATTGACTTCTCCTCAAAATTCTGATGGCAGGGTTGCCACGAAGTTTTAAAATTCAAATTCCCTGATTTTCCCTGTCTTTTAGACGAACCCCTAATAATTAAACCAATTAATAACGTTCCATTCTACACCCGTAACATTTTAGCTTACCATTAATTAAGCATAATTAGATTAAATTTGAAAAAGGGTTAAATTATGCCATTATCAATGTAATGGGAATCCGAGACGGACCGAGAGTGATTTACCCCTCGGAGAAAGCATCCCATATACGATTCTATAAAAGCATAAAAATAAAAAGGAGACCACCCTTAATTCAGTATTACATATTAGATAAATCTTAATTTAGACTAAAGACCTCCCGTGACCTCCTTCATAGTTTAAAAACTTAAGTTTAAATATTACTAATTACCCGTGAATTAACCGGCATTATTAAACAGGGGGAGGGTTTAATTTTAGTACAATTAGTCAAAAATATCTAAATCCATTTCACCAGGAACACATACAGATAATTGGAATAATTGTGTCCCAATATACATATATCCCATATTAATTTCTATGCTGGTTTTATGGGCCGGGCTTAAGAACTAACTACACGTCACGCCTATTAAAAATTCTGACGTCTTTCTAACTGCGATTTCATTCATTGTTTCTAGGCACGCACAAAGTGCAACGAGCGGCGAGATACAAAATTAATTCGCCAGGTAAAATTCGTCATGATAAGTCTATATCTCTTCCCCCAAAAGCCGCCTAGCTACGTTGAAAAAACTATTGGGTACACAATTATTCCTATCAGGTGTATGAATTCCTGGTAAATATCGAATTTCCGCGGGTCGTCGTAACCTTGAACTCATTTCCAATCAAAAAATATAATTACAAAGATCAAAACCTTAGATTAAATCCGAAAAAAAAAAATTGTAAAATATAAAAATATGACCACAAAATTCAAACAAAGCTAAAATATTTCAAGGTCATTCAATTTTAACTTCCTCATTCGCATATCATCATAAAAAGTTCACGTTTATATTACACAACGCCGAATTTATCTCCGGAGATAATAAAACAAGACCCTACCTGCCCATCCCGGGGTCAAGAGCGGAGAAGTCAGTGTTTTAAAATGGAAATCCCGTTAAACATTAGAAACAAAAACGGAGAATGAAAAAATACCGGTTTTTTTTTAAATTAAATATGTTTTATATTTAAAATTCAATCGTTGTCGTGAATCGTGATTGTCCCTCCATATATAAGACAAGATAATACTGGTATTATTACAATAATACAATAGAAAAAGAGCATTGGTATTATTTCCTCAGTTCAAAATAAATATATAGGATTAAATTATTTCCTAAAATTTTGAAATAACAACAAATGAACTTTAAAAAGTAACGCAACACTTATAAGTAAAATTCTGCTTGATATTATACAGGGTATTTTCTATAAGGAGTGTTAAGACCGAAGAACAGTTTCAATCAAAAATTTAAATTCCTTATAGGAAAATGGGAATTTTTTACGGAATTATAGGATTTTATAGGAGAAAAAATTAATGCGTTTTTATAGGAAAATATAGGACTAAAAATTATGATCATATATAATACTATTTTGGCTTAAACCATGTAGAAAAATCTCAAAAAAAAAAATAATAACCAATTGGATTTTACTTTGAAAATTCAGAGGAAATTAATTAAAATATTATATAATATAAAAAAATCCTGAGCGAGCCTTTGAAGCAATTTCGAACATGTCTAGTAAAATGTGTTCTCGATCATAAAAGAGCCAACTAAATTTTGGGATAAATGTGATGCTAAACTATACAATATAAACTTCCCAAAACTAAGTCAAAAATATAGGATATTATAGTCTGACCTTTCATTAAATTATAGGATATATAGGACAGATTCAAAAATATAGGATATTATAGGACCTTTCATGAAATTATAGGATAATATAGGACAGGTTCAAAAATATAGGATAATATAGGACAGGTTCAAAAATATAGGATATTATAGTCTGACCTTTTATGAAATTATAGGATAATATAGGATATGTTAAAAAATATAGGATTTTATAGGAATTAGAGGACGGCTGGGCCCCCTGCAGTCAATTTCTTACAGTCAATTTAAGGGGTCATCCATAAAATACAAGTTTCCAATCCTAACTCAATAACAAAGTGTCACTGAACATTTTTGACTCAAATTCGCCTTCACTCCTACCACCCTTATAAAGATCTCGACCACGTGGTATACTTAAGTTTATTACGTTACTTGGTCCGTTTTAAATAATAAATAAAAGAGTTTCCTTTAACAATAGACTAAAATAATCTGTTTTCCGCTAAGCCTAACGGAATGAAGAATTGAAGATTAAATATTATAGCCTTGGGCAACGAGGGTAGTAGGTACTGTATAAGTGCAACGCGTTTATTCTTTTTTTTATTCTCATCCGCATTAAGAAAGAATTAATCTCTATTCAAGCGTTATTACGTTGACTACTGTTCTACAATTTTAAAAGAATCCTTTATCAAAACTAAACCAGGCAAAAACAATTGTCAAACCGGCGGAGGACCTTTTTTTAATAAATATATTTAAGAAGACCATAACGTAAAGTAAATTGTATGCATTTTTTAGAGATGAAAGATGTCGTAAATTGACTAATGTTGATACCGATGCGGATATCGAAGTTTTTTCTGGAACCGATAAAGATTTTAACCGACTATTTAAACCCAAAGAAATCGGATGTCGATTGGTACCGATTACCAAACGATTTTTACCGATTACCAAACGACGTTTAGTTCTTTACCCCCGATTAATCGACCAAAATCAGTAAAGAAACCTCGAACTGATATATTGACTAAATTAATATGATATCGGTCTCGGGGATCGATATGGCACTTTAACCGGCATATTTGATAATAATTAATAAAAATCAGTCGATAATTGTGTTCATTGGGATAACTTATCTGTTAAAATCGGTTAAATCGGTCGATAATGGGTTAAAATCGGTTAAAATCGGTCGATAATGGGTTAAAATCGGTTAAAATCGGTCGATAATCGGTTAAAATCGGTCGATAATCGGTTAAAATCGGTCGATAATCGGTTAAAATCGGTCGATAATCGGTTAAAATCGGTCGATAATAGGTTAAATTGAGATAAATAGTAGCTTAAAAACGGTCGATAATCGGTTAAACTCGGAATCGGTTCAAGTAAAACTTCTATATCAATATCGGTTAATTTACAATATCGACCATAACTATAAATTCGAAAATCCATTTGGCAAATTAAAATACCAAACATTCATCCCCAAAAATATTAAAATTAAACCTACAAACCTAAATAAAAAGTTAAATAAAACGGAATATAAAAAAATAAAACACTTCCCATTTATAAATGAAAAGCCAGAAAAAAAAGAATGCTTTTAAAAAATCTGATCTCAAAAGCGCATCAAAATATAAAAAATAATATCAATTTTTATGGGCACTTAAATTTTTGGCGGGAAAAAAATATTCAACGGCATAAAACCAGCCACCCCATGGACCCCCACACCATATCCCCATAAAAAAATAAAACCATAATCACAAACGATTAGAAAAAAAAAGTAAAAAAAAAACCCGAAAAAATTTCAAATTTCTAAATTGCGCTATTACCAAAAACTATCCGAGCGTAAAAGCTTAATTTATCCATTTTTTAGGCCTCTAGAAAAAAAATATCCAAATTGGCGCGGTATGTATCTCATAAAGATACAACATTAAGACGTTTCTTTCTCTCATTTTTTTCTTGCTTTATTTTATTATTTTAAAGATGAAATAACGCCCTTAGGAAATGAAGTCTAAAATATTTCGGAATATAAAGAGAGATGAGATAGACTCGGGGGGATAAGCAGAATCAAAAGATCAAGTTCCCAAATTTCCAATGAAATTTTTGAAACTGACTCAGTCTGTCTGTCACTGTCTCAACGCCATGAAAATAGTGATGTCATCCGAGATATTCTTCACCTCGGAGTTGTGTAATATTTGGATTATGACTGTTTAATTAAATAATTTAATAGTGGGTGTATTTGATAGAGGGGATATTACACTCGCGGATTCGGGATTCCCTGGATTTTAGTAGATATTTTATATTTTACAGAAATGTTCCCAAAATTTTACTAGATATTTTAAATTTTACAGAAATGTTCCCAAAATTTTAATAAATATTTTATATTTTACACGAATGTTCCCAAAATTTTAGTAAATATGTTAAATTTCCCAGAAATTTCCCAATATTTTACTAAAAATATTTTATATTTCCCAGAAATTTCCCAATATTTTACTAAAAATATTTTATATTTCCCAGAAATTTCCCAATATTTTACTAAAAATATTTTATATTTCCCAGAAATTTCCCAATATTTTACTAAAAAATATTTTATATTTCCCAGAAATTTCCCAATATTTTACTAAAAAATATTTTATATTTCCCAGAAATTTCCCAATATTTTACTAAAAAATATTTTATATTTCCCAGAAATTTACTAAAATTTTACGTACAGCAATTTAAATTTCACAGATATTTCCCAAAATTTTACGTACAATAATTTAAATTTCGCCTAAATGCCTCAATATTTTACGTACAATAATTTAAATTTCACAGAAATGTCCCAAAACGTTACGAACAATATTTTAAATTGCACAGAAATGTCCCAAAATTTCACGAACAATAATTTATATTTCCTAAAATGACTATAAATTTTAATAAACAATTTAAATATCACTAAAATGGTGTAATATTTTGCTAAAACGTTTTAAATATAACCCTAAAATTCCATTAATTTTACTAAAACTTTTTATAAAAATAACCCTGAAATTCTAAAACATTATCCCTAACATAACAGCAAACAACTTACTTCCCCGATTCGTATTTTGAACCTTGCACAATCACAATAATTTAGCTGCAAAAACAACAAACACATTTTCCCTCCCTAATCCATCCCTGAACTACAACATCCCAAAACTCCCATCAAAAACGCAAAAAAAAAACCAAAAAAAATTAAAAACCCCTGTACGAAAAACACCCTATAAAGAAATTTAACCCTAAATGACCTTTGTACCAACCAAAACTGGTCCCACTCTCTCTCTCTCCCATAGCAAGGTAATATCTCACCGAAACCAACCGAGAACAACTTTACAGTATAGGAACAACCCCCTATGGTTTTAGTCTACAAAACAATTTTTTAGGAAGCCATGCCGCTGATGCAAATGCGATTGTGAGAGAGGTGGTCTTTTATAAGCCCACAATACAATCGGCAAATTTTAAATATATATAAAAAAACGTAATAAAAAAAGGCCGTTGGCTAGACCAGAACAGCAGACCGCCCTAAAGCCTAAACCCCGCTCTAAACTCAGCTGAGGATGCCGGTTGTACCTCCACACCACCAGGTGGTTACGGGAAAAAACCTCTCTAATCTCTAGGCCTAAAAACTTAATCCTCAAGTTTTATCTTTTCTTTTTAGGCAAGGCCTACTGGCTTTAATAAATAAATAAATTGGTATCAAACTTCACCTAGCTAATTAAAGCGCGGGAAATAGTAAACTAATTTATGATTGCAAATTTGAATATATTTTAGCGCGCGCGTTGGAGGCCCCTCCTTTCAAGGTTGCAACGATGACGTAATTCAAATAATATTTTGTACAATATTTATACACATGTACTGTACCTATACTAAACACTTCGTAATTTAGGCTTAACGCCAGGTAAATATTGCTTAAGCACCACGTGTTTAAATAACTTGTTATTATACATTTTCAAAAGAATAAACAATGAATGTTTACAATAAAGGATTTGTTGTATGACGTAATATATTAGTTACGTTAGGCTAAGGGGAATTTTAAACTAAATTAGGCTTAACGTCAGGTAAATATTGCTTAAGCACCACGTGTTTAAACAACTTGTTATTATACATTTTCAAAAGAATAAACAATGAATGTTTACAATAAAGGATTTGTTGTATGACGTAATATATTAGTTACGTTAGGCTAAGGGGAATTTTAAACTAAATTAGGCTTAACGTCAGGTAAATATTGCTTAAGCACCACGTGTTTAAACAACTTGTTATACATTTTCAAAAAAAAATAAGCAACGAATGAATGTTTACAATAAAGGATTTGTTGCATGACGAAACATATTTATTACGTTAGGCTTAACTATAGGGAATTGAATACTAAATTAGGATATAATCGGGGAAACTCTGATTTATAGGCTAATTAAAATGGATGACTCAAATGTTATGGAGCGTTCTTAGACCCTACTATCATAGATTGCATGATCTAATTAGTTTATGGAAGAGATAACGAGTTTAATCCCTCTGATAAGGGGGTGTTTATTTCACGAACGATGTTCTAGGGTTCTCAATCTCAACTCAACAACTTGGCGGGATTTGATTTGGCGAAAATACCTAGCTTACTAACTTTTCGCGCCTATTAAAGACACCGCCCCCCTTTTCCCCTAGCTGTCAAAATAGTAAAACGTCAAGAAAAGAGGCCAAGTTTTTATTTAATTTTAGCTTTAACCCTAATTAAGCTTGACATTTAGTAAAGTTTATAAAAAATAAACATTTTCCCGCCAATTTCGAAGGTTATAATAATGTTAAACAGAGGTCAAAGGTTACCACTTATTCTATACGAAATATTTGGCGCCAATTTCTAACCCCCCCCCCCCATACCTTAGTCGCATTGGTTTTAATGGACAATGTTACTAAGTTCGTGAATTAGCAATACCATTTAAAATATTAAATGCTTGTGTTCCCTTTTAATTAATTAGGTTAGCCAATTAATGTAGCTCTATTGACCACATGTCCATTATTAAAAGAAAAAAATGTGTATCTATTTCCTAACGTGAATTAAACAAACAAGTTTGTTGTGTTTTAAAGTTATTGCAACTTTTCCCGCGTTTATTTTGGGCGGGAAATAGTAATTTCGGTTAAGTTTAGAGTACTACCGGAGGTCAAAGGTGACCAGATGTATATGATAGAATAATTAAAATTAAGTTTCCTACCGTTCTTTGCTGTTAGGATTATCCTTAATTCTCTTCAATTCGCTCATTTCCAATTCGAACTTGAGTTTGTTGATATCACAAAGTAGGGCATCCCTTTCTTGTTGCAAAGTAGCCACTTCGTTTTCCAATTCTTCGATGCGAATAAATTGACGTATCACTAATTTGTCCTTTTCTTCGACTATTTTACGTAAATCCTCCATTTCTACCCGGGAATCGGGTACCGAATTTTCACTCATCTCACCGACACGAACTCTAAACACACACTGGACGCCATCATCATGATCATAGGCTTTCGAAAACGGAATAGACACTAGCGCCGACACTTTGCGATGACGGCCGTCAATTGAACTAATAAAATCCCGCTCTCTGTCTTGCATCTAGCTCGCGCGCGGATTGGCTGAAAAAAACAACCAAAATAGAGACAATGAGATATGTATTAAACCTAGAGTTACGATTCAAATCGGCTTGCCGCGAAACACATTGTTTTTATCAAGGACGTTTATCAAAATGTGACAGCGCCATCTGTGAGCCTCTAGCGGAACTAATTACAACTTTTACTCGCTTATTTGCAATCAGAAACATCGTTATGATTTTTATTTTTATCTATTTATTAGATTAATAAGGACTAGAGTTACCTATTATTATTTAACTCGCGTATTTTATTTAACACGTTTAAAAAACTATCTTGGTAGCTTGTTACACAGATTATACATAGTTTACAGGCGTGGAGGATTCATACCATTTGCACAAGGAGACCAGGCAACTTAGAGTGTAAAATAGCAGAAGATTTTACACTCTAAGTCGCTTGGTCTCCTTGTGTTAATGGTAGGAATCCTCCACGCCTGTAAACCAGTCTTGGAAATAGCACAGGTCCACAGGTCAAAAACCAGTTTATTAATTGCTCGGACCAGTTTTTTTATTCGAAATCCGGGGGTTACTGGTCCTTGGGACCAGTTTATTAATTGAGAATTTTTATGAAAATTCAGGAGGGACCAGTTTAAAAATTCTAGACATCATAAATTTCTACTCCATGGATATAGTCTCCTAGCCTTGACATTTTCTAATTCTTTCCTTCCTCGCTACAACCACTGCCCACTCGATCACGCTTTGGCTTCACACGTTTTGCTATAGATTATAGAAGCCCCTCCACACAATGTTTTTCCTATGTAAAAGCGCGTGTTGGTAATTTTGAGCTTTTTCGCTCGAAAAATCCAAGGAGCCAGCTTTTAACATGACTGGCTATGGGAGGAACACCGTTATTTTGCCCTAATTTTGAAACTATTGGTGTTAAATTTTAAAGAGATGTGAAAAAACAACGTTTGCTATGTTTTGGAAATTTTGAAAAGTTTCCCTTCTTTTTTTTGTATAAATATTAGAACGAAAATTAGCCCTACTTAAAGGGCTTGGTCTTGGAACGGTTTAATAAGTTTTTCCGTTTCACTTGTTCGAATCTCTTGAAATTTTAGTGAGAGGCACATTGAACGGTTTTAAGTTATGATGCAAAGTTTCAAAGTTTTCAAAGAAACAATTCACTTCCAAAAAATTCATTAAAATTGTGCTTGTGCATAATCCTACAACCTATTTAGTCGCTTAGGGAAATTTTAGGAAAAGGACTATTCGTTTTAAAAGTTCGAAATTTTCCACAATAATTTAAAAACTTTAAATATGCCTTTCACTAAAATTTCAAGAGACTCGAACCAGTGAAGCTGAAAGAAACAAATTTAAACTGTTTGAGACTAAGCCATTAAATTATGGTTCATTTTCGTTTTAATGTTGTTACAAAAAGCTTTGTAAGAGAAAAACTTTGCACAAAAATACCAAACATTATTTTGCAAATCTCATTAAAATTTCAAGAGATTTCAACCAGAATTTTCAAAATTAGGACGGAAATGTTAAGAGTTAACTCTTATTTTTGACATAATTTTGCATCTATAGCCCGATCGAGTGGGCTGTGCGTCAACGAAATACTCCCTTAATTTTTCAATAGGATTAGTAAAAAATAAATTAGGGATAGGGTCACTGGTCCCAAGGACCAGTTTAATATTGTAGACACTGGGGGTCACTGGTCCCGAGGACTAGTTTCAAAAAAATCCTTATTTCCAAGACTGCTGTAAACTATGTATAGAAGCAGACGGTAATAAAAAGGTTCTGCAAGTGATTAATAGGTGGCGCCGCCACCAGTATTTGATAAAGATTCATGCTCGACAAAAAGTATATCGCGAAACGTCGATCTCCAGAATCGAGATCCCACGTTGTGACTCTAGGTTTAATACATATATTCTATCTCATTGAATATAGAATTAAATCGTCTGTCATCCATTTTCCAGCCTTGATGATCCTTCAGTGACCAAGGCTTAACGATTTTTATCAATAAATTAATTAAAAAGCGATAAATAATGCAGTTAATTAATAAAAATCATTAAATTAACAATGTTTAATATGATTTTGATAAATAAAAAGCAGTTTTATCAAGATAAATCTATTTAGTAAACGTTTTTCGCTAACCCTAAAAGTTTAAAAAATAGCGGAAGCCCAGGACCCCAGGTAGTAATCAGTAAACAAAATCACATGACTTCGGATCGGAAATCATTTTATAAAAGGGGGTGTAGACGTGCGTTATATTTCGCGGCGGGGAACTATTAATCAATTTAATTTAATTATGATTAAAGTTTTAAATTACTAAAACTAAATCGTAATAAAGATGAGGGATCAAGTTTATACTGTGCCTCTAATCCCACCTGATTTAAGAAGGGAAGAAACAATACTTCACATTGCCGATACTCTAGATTACTTAGAGCAAATTACCAATGATATTTTCACGCGAATTACATCGCGTGTTGAAGAATATCGAAATAGATTACAAGCAATTAATAAAAGAGCGGAAATCGCCCAAGCAAAAGTCAACAAGATACGTGGTAGCAATAAAGCAACGAAGGTAAGTTTTCAAAACCTCGTTAAACCTTGTTTAAATCTAATTAAAAAGGGGGTATATAGGTCTTTTCAAGCTACAAATACCCGGGTGTTGAACAACCCATAGCCCATAAACCAGTATTTTTAGCGGAGGATGATTTTAAACTCAAACAAATTGAGAGATGTCCCCAAAAAGTCAAATCAAAGCATACATTACCAACGGAGCAAACATTGAAAGAAAAGCTACAGTTTTATAATGTCAGGGCTTCGGAAAAGAGGCAAAGGAATTCGGAAACAGTAGAAGAAGGGTTGGGTAGATTACCAGCGGTTTTGGATTCCGTCAGTACTTTATTACTGTTTAATACAGCGGAAAATCCGTAAGATTTAGATTTCTCGTCTAATTTTGTCACTCAATCGTCTATTTATAATTTAATATATAAAACTGGGTGTAGATATAAGAAATACGTGTTATTGGACCCATTGGGTGCTGTAACAAAAACCAGGAAAAGTTTGGAGGATGAAGCTAAAGATGATGAACTAGGGGATGCTCCGATAACAATGACAAATCAAGATCAGTTGGAAAAACAAGATAAAGAGAACTATTTCTATCATCCTGGCATGGGACAAGTTCCTGATATGGATGTACCTCTAGCCTTGCCTGATTTACCAGGTTACTACTTAAGTTTATTAACCTCTTCCATTACATTTTGCACACAAAGTTAACTGTTCCAGACCTCCATTGACTCCATATTTTGCCTTCTTATTTTATTTTATTTATTTAGGCTTAGCAAATATATCAATAAATATAAATAAATTTAGGTTTATAAAAAGTCAACTTTCCCAATAAATAGGGAGCTGCCAGAAAAAGGTGTGGCTTAAGATAGCTCCTCCCTTTTCCACCAAAATTAGAGAAAACTTCAGAGTGAAAGGCTAGTATTAATAAATCAAGGGAAGGCTCTTGATTGGCTGAGGGAAAGGCTAATGAAGGTGGGGGAAGGCTCTTGATTGGCTGAGGGAAAGGCTAATGGGGGTGAGGGAAGGCTCTTTATTGGCTGAGGGAAAGGCTAATGGGGGTGAGGGAAGGCTCTTTATTGGCTGAGGGAAAGGCTAATGAAGGTGGGGGAAGGCTCTTTATTGGCTGAGGGAAAGGCTAATGGGGGTGAGGGAAGGCTCTTTATTGGCTGAGGGAAAGGCTAATGGGGGTGAGGGAAGGCTCTTTATTGGCTGAGGGAAAGGCTAATGAAGGTGGGGGAAGGCTATTTATTGGCTGAGGGAAAGGCTAATGGGGGTGAGGGAAGGCTCCTGATTGGCTGAGTTAAAGGCTAATGGGGCTGGGGAAGGCTCCTGATTGGCTGAGGGAAATGCTAATGGGTTGGGGGAAGGCTCCTGATTGGCTGAGGGAAATGCTAATGGGGTGGAGAAGGCTCTTGATTGGATGAATGAAAGGCTATAGTTGGGGAAAGCTCTTGATTGGATGAATTAAAGGTAAATGGGGATGGGGTAAGGCTCATGATTGGATGAATGAAAGGTAAATGGGGATGGGGTAAGGCTCTTGATTGGATGAATTAAAGGTATATGGGGATGGGGTAAGGCTCCTGATTGGATGAATGAAAGGTAAATGGGGATGGGGTAAGGCTCCTGATTGGCTGAGGGAAAGGCTATAGTGGGGTAAGGCTCCTGATTGGATGAGGGAAAGGCTATAGTGGGGGAAGGCTCCTGATTGGATGAGGGAAAGGCTATAGTGGGGGAAGGCTCCTGATTGGATGAATGAAAGGTAAATGGGGATGGGGTAAGGCTCCTGATTGGATGAATGAAAGGTAAATGGGGATGGGGTAAGGCTCCTGATTGGCTGAGGGAAAGGCTATAGTGGGGTAAGGCTCCTGATTGGATGAATGAAAGGTAAATGGGGATGGGGTAAGGCTCCTGATTGGCTGAGGGAAAGGCTATAGTGGGGTAAGGCTCCTGATTGGCTGAGGGAAAGGCTATAGTGGGGGAAGGCTCCTGATTGGCTGAGGGAAAGGCTATAGTGGGGGAAGGCTCCTGATTGGCTGAGGGAAAGGCTATAGTGGGGTAAGGCTCCTGATTGGCTGAGGGAAAGGCTATAGTGGGGTAAGGCTCCTGATTGGCTGAGGGAAAGGCTATAGTGGGGTAAGGCTCCTGATTGGCTGAGGGAAAGGCTATAGTGGGGGAAGGCTCCTGATTGGCTGAGGGAAAGGCTATAGTGGGGGAAGGCTCCTGATTGGCTGAGGGAAAGGCTATAGTGGGGGAATGCTCCTGATTGGCTGAGGGAAAGGCTAATGAGGTGGGGGAAGGCTCCTGATTGGCTGAGGGAAAGGCTATAGTGGGGGAAGGCTCCTGATTGGCTGAGGGAAAGGCTATAGTGGGGGAAGGCTCCTGATTGGCTGAGTGAAAGGCTAATGAGAGAGGGGGAAGGCTCCTGATTGGCTGAGGGAAAGGCTATAGTGGGGGAAGGCTCCTGATTGGCTGAGGGAAAGGCTATAGTGGGGGAAGGCTCCTGATTGGCTGAGGGAAAGGCTATAGTGGGGGAAGGCTCCTGATTGGCTGAGGGAAAGGCTATAGTGGGGGAAGGCTCCTGATTGGCTGAGGGAAAGGCTATAGTGGGGGAAGGCTCCTGATTGGCTGAGGGAAAGGCTATAGTGGGGGAAGGCTCCTGATTGGCTGAGGGAAAGGCTATAGTGGGGGAAGGCTCCTGATTGGCTGAGGGAAAGGCTATAGTGGGGGAAGGCTCCTGATTGGCTGAGGGAAAGGCTATAGTGGGGGAAGGCTCCTGATTGGATGAATGAAAGGCTAATGAGAGAGGGGGAAGGCTCCTGATTGGCAGAGGGAAAAGCTGTCCACAACCCAATCTAATTTAACTTCAACATAATCTTTCCTCATATTTGCAGGTATCGCTGATGACATGCTCTACAGTGCAGATCTGGAACCCATAGCTCCCTCATTCCCTAACATAGGCCTCCCTGAAGTTCCCGATTTACCAACAGTCATCCCTGAACTCCCATCACCACTAATGGACTTGGACATTATAGCACCTCCTCCTCCCCCTCCCCCAGAGCTCCCATCTCCTCCCCCGCCTCCTCCTCCACCTCCACCCATGTCAGCTCCGGCTCCACCACCCCCTCCTCCACCCACTGAACTCCAAAAACCAAAAGAAACCACCCAGACTAAAACACCCAAGGAGAATCTACCCCCAGTTCCTGATGCTCGAGCAAGTTTGTTAGAATCTATCAGACAAGCTGGAGGTTCGGGGAAAGCTAAACTTCGTAATGTAACTGATAGAAAGATGGAGGTTAAGAAGAAGAAAGAGGTGAATTGAATTGAATTGAACTGGGGTTTGTGTAAGTAAAGGATGAAATAAATGGAAAATTTTGTTGTAACTAGGAGGAGAAAGTTGTTGTCGCAACTTCAGGGGATTTGATGACTGATTTGTTTAACAAGTTGCAATTACGTAGAAAAGGAATATCTGGTAATTTACTACCTACCAGTTTTTTTTAAAGTTAATTAAGGAAAAGTAATTAAATCCTCGTAATTACTTACCGTTTAGGTACAGTTAAACCAGCAGATGCTGGGGGTTCCGGTGATAACGCAGTTTCAATGATGAGTGCAATGGATAAAGTGTCCGCGATGATTCCACCTCCACCTGCAACAGTTGATAAGGATGAAGTTGATAATAATAGTGATGATTGGGATTAGGCCTAAATGAATGTGATTACCTCAGCCTAATTTTGTACACATAAATAATAAATAAATAACCCTAATCATTGGATTGATATTGATATAATGAAATTAGTGTTAGAAATTATATTTAACTATGTTGAAATTTTGATTTTTCATAAATAAAACATTCCTAAACACCTACTTTTGGTTCTTGATTACTATTTTACGTTAATTAACACCAATAATTAGGCCTAAGCTCATTGTTACCTTTGCCTAATCTTTAATTAAACTGGTTTCCATTTAAAACAGAAATAAAGAAACATATTTACCCACACTGAAGTGTCAATTTTGTAGAAATAAACCTTTATAAACTCTTAAATTACTTTCTAATCATACTTCATTAAATTAATTTAAAATTAATTCATTCAAAACGTCCTCCCAACATCAAAATTATCCGTTCGTAGCCTACGTTATTAACGTAGGCTCCGATCCGTTAAACAATGGCGTGATACTTCACTTCTGGAAACTGGCGGTTTGGCGCTCATTCTCGAGATATGTCACGTGATATATCTAGAGGACTTCTCATTGGTTGAATCAAAGTTGCAAAGAAAAGCGGGAATTAAAGGCGCGAAAGTTATTACCGCGGTAAATTTTAAAGAGCAGCCGACAGATTCTATTATTTGTAATAATAAACCTTTATAAACTCTTAAATTACTTTTCGAATCATACTTCATTAAATTAATTTAAAATTAATTCATTCAAACCGTCCTCCCAACTTCAAAATTTTCAGTTAAACAATGGCCGCTTCAACCCTGGAAACTGTAGGTTTGGCGCTCAATTCCAGAGATAAGTCACGTGATATATGTAGATATTTCTCATTGGTTTAAATAAAGTTGCAAAGAAAAGCGGGAATTAAAGGCGCGAAGGTTATTATGGCGGTAAATTTGAAAGAGCAGACGACAGATTCTATTTTAGCGGTTTTTATTATTTCGTTAGCTTTTTGAACAAAACAATTTTTTTACATAAAAACTGCGCCAAAAACCAACAAACACAAGGGAAACATTAGTTAAGTTAATTTTTCACGAGAAAACAAAAATCTTTTTTAAAAATAGGGTTTTTATGTGCGATGCGTTTTTCCAGTTTAATACAAAACTTGATGTTATGTTTAGTTAGTTAATACATAAAAAGGGTTATAAATGAAAAACACGTAGTAGGAACTACTTTTTGATGAATGTTTTGGTTAGTATTAAAGTTAATTATGGATGGACTAGGGTTTTTTAAATACGATTTTAACTTGATTTAAAGTAAAATCTAGTCCAGTTTTTTTTGTGCGGGAAGCACGAAAAATTTAAGGTACAACTTATAGTTGTATCATCATATAGTTAATTATTAAATATTTTTCCACATTAATTAGGTTTAAATTAATTACTTATCAAAAACTTTTTAAGAACAGTTCTCTAAAAGTCCAGCGCGCGCAAAATAGTTTACTCTGGTTCACAAATTCTCACTCAAAAGTTAAGCCTAAAATTGTCTCTTTTTTTAGTTTAAAAAAACAAACGTTTTTGAGGGAATTTTATATTTTAGTTTTTTTAGAATTTAAAAAAAACTTTTGCGTTTAAGTTTGGTATTAAGTGTTACGAATTTATCGGAAATAACCTATAATTTAATGTCAAATTCAGCTAATAGGCACTTTTTCGTATATTTTCATATATATTATGTTATAAATAATATATCGTAATTGTTTAAAATAAAACAATTCGGAAATAAAAATAAATTAAAAAGAAAAACTCACAGCTGACTTCGGTTTTTGGTCAAGTGAATCCTTTCGGAATTGTCATCCTGCAAAAATTTAATTCCGTTTTCAAACCAAAAAAATTAAAAAAAAATTAAAATAAATAAATGAAATCATAAATATTAATTAACTTAGTCCTTCTTTTAGAATTTCCATATTTAACTTTGTTAATGACCTATAATAAATCTAATTACTTACTAATTTAACTGTTAGAATATCAACAAACTACCGTATTTTACCACTACAGAAGATTAAACGTTAAGCCTTGGTTAAGAAGAATTTCCCTAAGCCTTTGCAAGATTGCTAAGTTAACAATAATTTTACTAAGCCTAAAATTATTTTTGCTAAGCCTTGGTTTAGATAAATTTCCCTAAGTCTTTGCAATTGCAATAGTTGCTAAAGTTAAAAAGAATTTTACCAAGCCTCGGTTTAAATGAATTTCCCTAAGCCTTTGCAAGATTGCTAAAGTTAATAAGAATTTTTCTAACCCTAAAAAGAATTTTTCTAAGCCTTGGTTATGGTTTAAAATACTTTACTTAGTCTAAATGTTAAAAATACCACAAGGAAAAGATTAAAATCCATTCAAAACAGAACAAGCCGAGTTCCTAAAATTCCACCATAACCACAACTACATGGGAGCCGCCATATTGGCAAACGCTAAGTTTTCAGCTAAGCCTTGGTTTTAGGGCTGAAGTAAATAAGTTATATCTTAGCTTTAGCCAAGGGTTAACAATCCCTAAGCCTAATTCGTTTTTCAAAACTAATTTGAGGTAAGCCTTTGTGTTAGGGTTAAGAAGAAGATCGTAAATGCGTATCATAGAGTTTTTTAAACCTATTATTATTTCTCAATAGTAATTCATTAAAGCTAGGATAAAGTTTGAACAGCGGAAAACTTTCAGTTACTCTAGTGATATCCGAAAAACTAATTATACAATTAATTAATTATTTAACTATTGGTTTGGTTTTAGTTATATAATAATTAGTACGCGCGGTATACGGTACGGGTTTCAAAAAACAAAATTGTTGTTTTTTAGAGAAAGAAGAATTATAGAGAGATAGAGAGAGAGAGTTAATGTAATTAAAATTAATAAAATGTGCTTAAACAAAGTTTACATTGTTTCCTCGACCGCTTCCTTGGAACTTGGAGAGCAGGCTTGAACGTCCAGTGCCCGTGGTGACCACCGCGTCATACTGATCATCGTCGTCATCATATATGGCACAGCTTTCCGCCGTGGGCAATTCACCTTCCTTGGAAGTGCCCGACTGAACTAATTTCATGTACTTGTACTCCAATCTACAATAAATTACAATAATAACTTACAAAGGCTTAGCATTTATTCAAGCAAATGTCGGTTCCTGTGGCACCCCTAACATTCTGGCTAAACTTCTATACACCAATTTACCTTTCCAAAGGCAGGAACCAATCGGAACTCATTCTTGAGGGCGGAGCTTAAACTAGCCTTTGCTAAGCATAGAGTAGTGCTGAGAGGGGAGGAGCTACGGGGACGTGACGTCATTATTAGCTGATGACTTCCAATATGGTCGCCAAAAGGGAGGTAAGAGATAGGAGGATGTGACGTCACGAGAAAGTTCGTAGTAGCAGACTATAGAGGACCAGTTAACTTCACCCCTCGACTATTCTTTTATAAAGAATACGGACATAAGTTCATAAGATATGTTCCATAAGTTTGACGCTGGCTACAAACTGGAGCTTGTCATGTAGTGACGTAGGTCATAGATTCGAGGTAAAGCGAGGGAGTCCTGGTGAGGCGCTGTCAAAGGCTTAGTAAATAGACTAAATAGGAATATGTACTGCAAAAGCAACCGAGTGTAATCAATTCTCGATCTAGCTCGAGCTGTAAGTCCTAGCATTACGAGGTATAGGAATAGTCATACTTATACCTTATAAACTTATGATACGGGTACATAGCAAATATCCTTTCGACCTAAACTTATGGAGAGTTTGATAAGCTTATGATAAACCGTCTAGTGTCATACTTTTGTAAAATATCTTATAAACTTATGATACGGGATCATAGCAAATATCCTTATGGAGAGTAAGATAGGCTTATGATAAATCGTCTCGTACAAGAGGTCATTACACAAAATACACGTTAATGAAACTGTTGAAGCGATTAGGCCCGAAATAGAGCGAGAGTGTAACGTGAAGTAAAAAGAGCGTAAAATAATCAATGAATCCCTTACTTTCTATTTTTCTTCCAACAATATAGAAGCAACGCCAATAAAAGAACTCCTAACGCCACACTAGACGCTATCACTGTTTGCAATTCGAAAGGAACAACGGAGCAAGGTTGAGTGTGCTTTTTGGGCGTGTCCTTACCACTAGGCACGCAACCCTTTAAGGCGATGTAATGCAGAGTTTGAACTCCATTCTTACACTCGCCCTTAACGATCTGCAAAAAGAAATAACCACCAATAGTTCATTCGTTTTAAGATGATTAGGTCTAAAGTACAAATGAAGCCTAAAATGTGATTCTTTTAAAAGATAGTAGTAGGCACGTAAGATAGCAAAGGCAAATAGACGTAACAGAAAGTGAGGTACTAAGGAAAGAGGAGCGTTTTTGTCTGTCTGTTAGTAACGCTAGGTATAAAGAAGATATTGAGCATAAAATGTTATTTTTTACACATAGTAGACAAGTAAGATAGCAAAGGCGAATAGACATAAGAGAAAGTGAGGTAGTAAGGATAGAGGAGCATTTTTGTCTGTCTGTTAGTAACGCTAGATATAAAGTAGAAGTGAAGTCTAAAATCTGATTTTTTAAAGACATAGTAGACACGTAAGATAGCAATGGAGAATATAAATGACATAAAGTGTGGTAGTAAGGATAGAGGAGTATTTTTGTCTGTCTGTTAGTAACGCTAGATATAAAGAAGAAGTGAAGCCTAAAAGGGTAATTTTTTTAAACGTAACAGACACGTAAGAGAGCAAAGGTGAATAGAAATAACAGAAAGTGAGGTAGTAAGGATAGCGGAGCATATTTGTCTGTCTGTTAGTAACGCTCGATCTAGTTATACAGGAACTTATCGCCGATGAAACATACAGCTAATAAAAATCATTGTGTAGCCATCACAGTTAGAAAGACGTGAGAATTATGAGGCATGAAGTATAGTAAGTTCTCAAGCCCGGCCCACAAAACCCGCGTAGAAATTAACATGGGATATATTTTTTGGAACAATAATTCCTATTAACTGTATGAATTCCTGATAGGCCTAACAGTTATATTTCATTTCTACTTTATGGATTCTTTAAACGTTTTTCGCGCGTGTTAAACTCAAATTTAGTTGAAAAATAAATTACCTCGTAATCGTCGCTAGTACAAACTCGGCACGCTCTCTGTGTTTTCCATAAGAAATGGTAACTACACCCATCGCAAGTACCATCGACGCAATCAGGTGGCATACTTATTTTACCAGGATCTTTCATAGAAGGGTCACAACGCAAAGTGACAGTCGTGTATCGACCATCAGGGCACGCCGTTGTTCGACTATAAGTTTAATTGTAATTAATTTAATATGAATTGAGTGATTCAATAAATATATGTTTTACCTCGAGGCGATATAATAAAAATGTATATCGTCGGGTGAACTTTCGGGTCCTTTGGCGAATTTGTCGATGACCGCGATGTTTTGGTAGGTTTTTTGTTTCGTCACACCGATTAGCCAGTCGCCGATGCTGTTAAAGTAATTAGGAGTATGTGGTTATTTAGTTACTCGTATCTTCTTTAATATTGTAAATAGGCACATATGGTTAGTGTGGAAAATCGGTTATTTCAGTACCAAATAATTTGCTAAAGTGAATACGCAGACCCATACATAATGTTTAATTATATTGCCAATCGATTGCATCCATATTCAGACAGCTACGGTGAGTATTTTTCTAGCAAAATGTGTTTTAGAATAGCTATATGACAGCCCTAACGAACAGTCAAGCCCTAGCTCGGAACAGTCAGCCTTAAAATGGAACAGTCTGCCCTTAAAATGGAACAGTCTGCCCTTAAAATGGAACAGTCTGCCCTTAAAATGGAACAGTCTGCCCTTAAAATGGAACAGCCTGTCCCAAAATGGAACACTCAGCCCTAAAATGGAACAGTCCGCCCCCAAAATGGAACAGTCCGCCCCCAAAATGGAACAGTCCGCCCCCAAAATGGAACAGTCCGCCCCCAAAATGGAACAGTCCGCCCCCAAAATGGAACAGTCCGCCCCCAAAATGGAACAGTCCGCCCCCAAAATGAAACAGTCCGCCCCCAAAATGGAACAGTCCGCCCCCAAAATGGAACAGTCCGCCCCCAAAATGGAACAGTCCGCCCCCAAAATGAAACAGTCCGCCCCCAAAATGAAACAGTCCGCCCCCAAAATGGAACATTCAACCCCAAAATGGAACAGTCAACCCCAAAATGGAACAGTCAACCCCAAAATGGAACAGTCAACCCCAAAATGGAACAGTCTGGCCCCAAAATTGAACAGTCTGGCCCCAAAATTGAACAGTACGTCAGCCCTAAAATGGAACACCTTTGCCTAATTTGGAACACCCAAATATAAATGCGGGAAATCGATGTTAGGGTGGCTAATAATAAGCCTTTATTAACTATTAGCGATGCTACGACCATCTAACGTTTTCCCTATTAGGCCTAGTCCCAATATTCACTCTTTCCAACAAAAAAGTGGTCCATTAATTTGATTCGAATTTCCTTCGAAAACGACTAAAGAAAGCATCGACACTTACCTGACAGCTTGCGTGGCCATTATCTTGTCTTCATCTCCTTGACCTTGCGGAGGTACCAGAGTTACTCTACAAACGCTGGACCTAATTTCTGAAACTTCTTTCGACACATTGTTGGTGCAAACTGCTTGAGGGTTAGGTTTCCCGCAAAGGCTTATATTAAACAAATGATGGAAACTCATGCCGTTTGACGTGAAAAATGTGCTGGACTGAATTGTCATAGATCTGACAATGAAAGACGAAGCAAATATGGTCCATAATATTGTCGTTAGTCTTAATAGGAATGCATACAGCTAATTGGAATCATTGCTAAGCCATTTTCTCGACGTATCTAGGCGGATTTTGTGGGAGGGGCTTGACTAATCATTACGTATGACGAATTTTACCTAGCGAATTAATAATCTATCTCGCAACCCATTAAGCACCCGTAGGGCCACGCTCTGCTACCAACCAATGAAACAACAGTTAGAAAGACGTTGACCAGAATTATGAGGCGAACTAATATCCCCTTTATACCCACAAAACCCGCATAGAAATGAACATGGGATATATGGGGTCACAATAATTCCAATTAGCTGTATGTATTCGTGCTTTTAATAATAGGTACTTGGGCTTACTTTGGGAGCTTAGAGAAGTCTATTTTTCCATTAATGCCAACTGGTAAGCCGCAATTACTGTAACAAGTTTGTCTATCATCTGAACGGAGACCAGCTCCGCATGGTTTACAAGATCCTCGTCCAAATGCCAACTTATCAGTGACGTAGGTATTCAAAGGACATTTATGGCAACCCGTACCTTCAAAGTATTCACCAGGACCGCAAGGGATACACCTGACAAAGTTAGTTTAATTAAGTTTGTATTTAGTTATAATGGTTAATAAATCATTAAATTTTGTAAAGAACCATTTTTAAATGATCTAAACCTTGGTAGTCGAAATTAAAGGCTAAATAAACCAGGGATAGATTTAATTTTAGAAGTAGGAATGGAGAACAGAGTAATGTGGGCGTGCGTCAAAGTCCCGGACCCCCTTCCACGGGACGGAGGGGTATGAAAGAAGAGGCGGCCGGGTCATAGCGACAGAGGTAAAAGGAATTACGTATTTTCCGCCGTCCCCGTCAGCAACGTCATCAAAACGTAGTTTAAAACTGAGCCAATAAGATAATTTAAACTTTTCGTTACGTGTTGGAGGGAGGGGCTATATACTGGGTGGTCTATGAGTCGGAATGAAGTAAATACTAACCGTTCTCCATTCCTACTTCTAAAATTAAATCTATCCCTAATGAAACTTTAAAGAATGTTAAATGATTCAATTACCCATCAACTGCCAGTCCTTTATGACACTTGATACACTCCGAGGCGCCGCCTTTAATCGTATTGGTGACGCCAATGTCGAAGATTTTGACGTATCCGTCATCAGGGCTTGGGGAACCACTTTCAGTTGAGATGTAGGGGACATCACCTTCGCTGGTGAAGTAAGGTGCCCGGGTAAAGGCCCAAGCAAAGTTGTAAGTGTCGTTGCGAAGAATTGGATACCTGAAATGTTTACGCAATGTCTGTTGGTTCTTTGGGTTAAAACCAGAAGGGGATAATAGAAGAAGGATGACACTCTGTATGCTCTAAATACTTTAGTTATGTAACATGATCTTCTTCCCAGGCGAGGGACCCCTTTTTGAACATTTGCTCTCCCGCTTATCAAACTTAAATTGAGATGGGTAATTATCGCACCATGCTAGGGTGAATTCTATAACTGTTTGGTATTTACTAAATCCTTAGCAATCATATAGTAATGATGAGGGAAACTATTTATCGCGTATGTGCATGATTCGGTTTAGTAACCTTGTGCACTCCAAATGTTAAGGAAATGATGTTGGGAATAATTATGTTACAATTACCCACCCGCTTTGTGGTGAGTACACTTCTCTCGGAGAGAAGTATTATCTACTGGTAAAACTAAGTGTACCCTACTTTGAACCAAAATCTTAATTCTAATCTTAAAATTAACTTGATTAAAATTTAACTTACGAGAACGTTTCCTTTGGCCTATTTCCTTTCCAGGAGTTGATGACTTTGAGACTATTTCGTCCAGTCGTTTCCAACAAGAAAAACTCGCAATTGGCTTGACAGTTCAGTTCAAAACTGAAAGTTAATTCGCCAACTGGTATGGCTTGTCCATTCACAACCTTTTCCTTGGCGCGAAAACCGTCCACTTCTAACTTCAAAATGAGGATAGCGCTGTCACCATGTCCGTGTCCGCTGCGGATGTACTGTCCGGCCGATATCCAAGCCGGGTTTGATCTGCAATCTCTGTCCTGAGCAGCGCTGTTGCACGAAGCCGTCATGAAGGGAGGGATTTCGTTCCAGATTTGGTAATTTATTCCGTAATTGGGTGACGTTGACGCCGGACACGATTTGCAACCTTGAGAAATTGTAAGATATAGTAGACATGTAAGATAAAAAAGTCGAATAAAAATAACCGAACGTGAGGTAGTAAGGATAGAAGCGCATTTTTGTCTGTCTGTTAGTAACGCTAGGTATAAGGTAGAAATGAAGTCTAAAATACTATTTTTTAAACATAGTAGACACCTGAGATAGCAAAGGCGAATAAAAATAATATAAACTGAGGTGGTAAGGATAACGGAGCATTTTTGTCTGTCTGTCAGTAACGCTAGGTATAAAGTGGAAATGAGCCCTAAAATACTATTTTTTTAAACATAGTAGACACGTGAGATAGCAAAGGCGAATAGAAATAAAAGAAAGTGAGGTAGTAAGAATAGCGGGGCATTTTTGTCTGTCTGTTAGTAACGCTCTATCTGATAGTTGCATGAGTTTAGCGGATATGACGCATATTAGGAACTAGGAATCATTTTGTAGCCATTTTCTCAACGTATCAAGGCAGCTTTTTTGTGGGAAGAGATAGCTAGACTAATCATTATATATGACGAATTTCACCTCGTGAATAATATATCTCGCTGAGCGTTGCACCTTAATTGCGCCCCTAGGGCTTCGCGTTATTACCAACAAATGAAATCACAGTTAGAAAGACGTTGGCAAGAATTATGAGGTCTACGTGACGGGGATAGTAAGTTCTCAGTCCCGGCCCACAAAACCCGCATAGAAATTAACATGGGGACACAATTATTCCTAGTTGCTGTATGCATTCCTGTTATGACATAATACTAAATTTCTAAACGATATGGATTTTTTCGTGAAAAGCAGCACAATTTTATTTTCCTTAACAAAGGCTTAGTGATTAAGACTGTGTTACTTACTTGATGATCCCTTGGAGAAGCTATTAGGATCGCAAAAGACGCAGGTACTACTTGACTCTGATTGTTGCATTCCGGGGTTACAAGTCATGCACTTTGTGGTTTCCGCCGAAGGTAAGCTAATAGATTTAGGATTGTTGTCGCTGAGACATATTTTGGGCGCTCTCCATTTGTAAGACACTGTCGTCGTATTGGTGCTCAAATCACATTGGGAATACAATGGGTAGTAGTCTAAGTTGGTGCAAGGTTGGCGTGGGACGCACGTTCCCGAACCAGGAGCTATAACAAAAACAAGATTAAAGATTCAGTTAATTAATTAATTGGAAATAACCTAAACGGGCGGTCTTTATGCTTTAAAGTGAAAGCGTAAGTCTATTAGATACGTTCAGAAGGGGATAATAGAAGAAGGATGACACTCTGTATCCTCTTAATACTTTAGTTATGTAACATGATTCTTCCCCCAGGCAAAGGAGCCCCTTTTTGTTAATTTGCTCTCCCGCTTATCAAACTTAATTCAGATGGGTATATAACTATCGCACCGTGCTAGGGTGAATTCTAAAATTACTGTTTGGTATTTACTAAATCCTCAGCAATCAATTAACCCACAAACCTTTTTTGTCTTGACGTGATGGGACAAAAATGACCACAAGCGCATGCATGCGCCTTGGTTAGCAAATAGTTAAGCAGCGCTAATAGAGTACTTAATGATGAGGGGGAACTATTTATTGCGTATGCGTGATTCGGTTTAGTAACCTTGTGCGCTCCAAATGTTAACGGAATGATGTTGGGGAAGAATCATGTTACAATTACTCAGGGCGCTTTGTGGTGGTACACTTCTCTCGAAGAGAAGTATTATATACTTCTAATACGTTTAATAAGTTTTCTAGTAGTTAACTGAGAGTGAGTCGTGGATTTTCTGGTGACGTTCGGTTAAGGCTTAGCATATAGTTTAAATAAAATTTACTTACGTGAATATTCGTAAGTTGAATTGCAGGGGGTACATACTGCTGAGCCCCGTTTGGAATAAGTATTTTCAGCGCAGGGTGTGCATTTTTCTGCCCCAGTAAGACTTGAGGTTCCCGCTGGACACGGTGTGCAAGTGGAAGTATAAGCTACCCCTAAAATTGAACTCGTTTCTAATTAGTTGCTTCTCCAATAGAGAAAATTTGGAGTGAAAATATGGATAAAAGGATGATTAAGAATAACGTGGAAATTAATTGAACACCAAGTTAAAATATACGTCATTTTACAAGCTTATTTGTTGGATAAAACAAGAACATATTAAAAAAATATTAAATTATTTATTTACCTGTAACTGAAACAGATCTAATTTTAACTGGTCTCGGAACGTGATCAAAATATCCAACGCCACCGATTCCTATTGTTTTCCAATACACTACATTTTGGCCTTGATTCAAATCAACCTGAAACAATACCTCAAAATTAACTAAGATCATACGTATACACCCCATGTCTTTATGTTCTCAGATAGTATATGGGTTCTTAGTTAGGGCTACACAATGATTCCTATTATCTGTATGTATTCCTGGTTAGGGAAATTCTCATATTAGATGAAACCAAGAAGTGATATTTTTAGTTTACTAGGGAGAAGGTATAAGATGCCTAAGTATTCGCGTGCCATAGTTCCAGTCCCCTTTTCAAAATACAAGGGGGGGGCGTAAAAGGAGGCCGGACTATTTCGCCTCTCCTCAGTCGAAAAATACAAGTAATTTTCGTTGTCATTAGCGTCGCGCTGACGTGAGTTTTCAAGAACCAATGAGATGATTGCTGGTTGTAATTTAGAGGCGGCGGGGATTAACTCCGGACCTACTATACGTTTGGACTGGAGATAAAGCTGGAAATGTGGGGGCGAATTTATACCTTCTTCCTAGTAAACTAGATATCACTTCTTGATGAAACTTTGATTTAATATACGTGATATAATTATTATCATATGGGTCCACTCGGACCTGAGCAAAAAATATTTAATTCTTCCACAAAATAATAAGTAATTTATTCATAACAAAATTGACCTCAAAATTATTTCTAGAATTTAACCAATTTCATGTCATTCGAAAAAAAACCTGCGCTTGGTAATTTTTCTCAGTTCTTGATCACCACTAATTACACCATCGGACTACACAATTAATTAAAATAAATTAAATGCAAACTAACCGTAATTGTTCTCCATTCACCTTCATCCGTTCTTTCGGGCCATCTATAGCTCTCGGGTTGTCGAACATTTTGACACCGATCATTTAAAATCTAAAATAAAAACAATTAAAAAGCTTCAGCGAAGCTGAATCTCAGCCTGTAAGTTTGCCTCTGCAGCCTGTAGGTTGTTTTTTCCCTGAACACAAGTGTGTTGCGGGTTAAACATTTCTACAGGCGCTCGTAAGAAATACACAGGGAAGTTTGCCCCTAAATGCGGTCTTTCCCTACCCTCTTCATTTAAGAGAAAATAATATACATTATATTTACCTCAAATGTGAATAAGACCATATCATCCAAACTTTGATATTCAAATGTTAATTTTCCATCTTTTACTAATTTAACCGAGTAACTTAGTGTGACGGAACAAGGCCCGCCTTCCGAGGAAATATAATCACCGTTATAAGATTTCCAAGAATATCTAATATTAAAAATAAAAATAAGAAATTGGGTGGATTAATTTAATTAATTAAAGTAGTAGGAAGATTAACTAATTTCTTTAAAAGAGATCGATCATACAGGGTGAGTATCTTTGCATGGAGCCCATACCAAAATTTAAATTCCTTATAGGAAAAAATAGGAATTTTTTTCCGACGGAATTATACGATTTTATAGGAGAAAACAATCATGTGGTTTTATAGGAAAATATAGGAATAAAAATGATACCATTTTGGATTAAACTATGTAGAAAAATCTGTAGAAAAAATAAATAGCAAATTGGATTTTTTAATTTGAAAATTCAGAGGAACTTAATTAAAATATAAAAAATCCTGAGCGAGCCTTTGAAGCAATTTCGAGGATAATATAGGACAGGTTAAAAAAAACAGGATATTATAATACTTTTCAAGAAATTATAGGATATTATAATACCTTTCAAGAAATTATAGGATAATATAGGACAGGTTAAAAAATATAGGACCTTTCATGAAATTATAGGATAATATAGGTCAGGTTCAAAAATATAGGATTTCATAAAAATTATAGGACCACTGAGCTCCCTACCTTTGTCGTGGTCCTGTCTATAAAATATACTGAGACTTATCATTTAATTCCTCTACTAGCACCTGTATAAATTACTACGGTTGGAGAAATAGGCCTATAGACTGTTTTGGGGGGCGCAAAGGTTTCCACCCTGTATACTAACCATCCAATTTAGTATAGAGCCCTATACGGTCTATTTATTAATTAATAAAATGGAGTGTGGAATAATGAATGACTTACTGCGTGCAATTAACTGGTCCGTCTAAGTTTGATTTTTGGAGAAACCTGAAGCTACTTCCGAACGACTCAAAGGATCTTTTGAATCCTTCGGGTAAGGGGTTCCAATCATCAATTAATTTACCTCCTCCTAATGAGAAGGTGCCCGGCTGGCACGGTTTACATTGAGAGTTTTCTTTGTCTAAAAATGTCCCCGGTTCGCAAGAAGTTGCTGCCAAAAGAAAAAGGAAAAGATACCTAGTTTTAGAAAGAGATTTTACTTTTTAAAGGGATAATAGTAGGTTTTCTTTCGACTACGATTATGTTTTCAGTATAGTTTAAAACATTGAAAATTAACGGAATAAGTTAGTTATGGTTCGTGATGAGCACGATATCGGTGGTATAGGTGACCGATATGGAACTCTTTAACTGATGTATCGGTTCGAGGTTAATTTACCAAATTTTACCGATTAATCGGTTGAAATTAATAGTTGGTAAAAAAATCGACAAATATCTGTCGAAAATCGGTAAAAATCTGTAAATATCTGTCGAAAATCTATAAATATCTGTCGAATATCGGTAAATATCTGTCGAAAATCGGTAAATTTTCTGTCGAAAATCTATAAATATCTGTCGAATATCGGTAAATATCTGTCGAAAATCGGTAAATTTTCTGTCGAAAATCGGTAAATATCTGTGTAAATCGGTAAGTATCTGTCGATAATTGGTAAATATTTGGCGATAAACGTTATATAACTGTCGATAATCGGTAAGTATCTGTCGATAATTGGTAAGTATCGGTCGATAATCGTTAATATCTGTTGACAATCGGTAATTATCGGTGGATAATCGGTAATTATCGGTGGATAATCGGAGGATCATCGGTAAATATCGTTCGATAATCGTTAAATATCGGTTCATAATGGGTCGATAATGATTTCATTCGGATAAATAATAGTTTTTTAAATAGAAAATATAATAAGCAATTTTATTGGGTGATGAAGTCACTACTGCCGTTTAATCTTCTGCTTGGAAAGTATCTGTACCTCGCGACTGGAATTTTCTGCATTTTGCTCTACTATCCCTTTAAGTCCAAGTACCCCCATAGCCAAGTCTGAAAATTATAACGAAGGGTCTGACATTATCCATTTCAAACTTTCAAAATTAGCATAATCACTTTTAACACCCTTAATTTACATATCAGACATTGGTGCGGTCGCTACGAAGTTTTAAAGTGTATAAAAATCATGCATTATTTATGAAGTTTTGGAAACACTCGTATAGTTGCTTAGCATCTAGTAGCGGATAGGTGTCGGTAATTTACTAAATTACACTATAAATTACCCTTATATTATCATGGCTATTAACCCTGTATATTACTAACATTTTTGGTCAGTGTATTTTCGTATTTTTACCTCTCCGAGTGACGTATGTCACGGAGAGGTTCTAATTTCGACGTGTCTGTGTGTCTGTGTGTCTGTGTGTCTGTCTGTCCGTTGTTACACCCACGTGACCGCGTTCGCAGTTTGCAAATCGGAGCAAACGTATATTCAATTTCCAGACCGCATTTACAGTCCCGGAAATTGTATTCGACTTACAGGCTATTACTCCATTGCCTGTTTAACAACTCTGTTCATTTGTCCACCCCACATGGACACTAGTCTGAACTTATTGGCTTCTAAACACCACCATCTTCTAGTTTTTCGCCCATTCCACATGGACGGACACCAGTCTGTACTTACTGGCTTCTAAACACCACCTCCTTCCCGTCTTTGTCCATTCCACATGGACACCAGTCTGTACTTACTGGCTTCTAAACACCACCATCTTCTATTCTTTGTCCATCCCACATGGACACCAGTCTGTACTTACTGGCTTCTAAACACCACCATCTTCTATTCTTTGTCCATCGCACATGGACACCAGTCTGCACACCTGGCTTCTAACACCACCATCATCCTTAAGGTTAAGACATACGCGGCGATCGGCTAGGGTTACGAGAAACGTCTAGCCTTCCATTGACGGGGTCTTCCGCCAAGGTTCACGCAATTGCGATGTTCTTATCCATAGCTGCGATTCGAAACCCTTATATACTACCTATTTGAGTAAGGCGACGCAACGGGCGTATGCTTCATTTCAAACGCCAATATTAGTCAGGTCTCTCAAGAATGTTTAATTGTTCTTTTTTAAAACGATGTAACGTTCAATAAAGCGAATAACTAACGAAGAAAATATTAAATATTAATTATATTTATTTTAATATTTAAGATAATCTTGTTTCTCAATTCAAAATTAATACGGAAATGGTTAAAAAGCAGTCTATGTTATTGTCTGTGTGTGTCCGTCCGTTATTACACTAGTGCCGCAGTGCGCTGCGTTAGAAGTTCGTTTTGTTTTGATGTGTAAAGAAATCCTACAGAACCATAATATTCCCTTTATCCTTAATATAAAGTGAATATGATGAAATATTTTTCGTAATTATGATGCATTTAGTGCTTTGGTGTCTTTAAAGCTCTGTTTCATTTTAATATTCCAAAGAGTTTTACTAATATTATTATTTGAAATGGCTGTTTATAAATTACTAAAGCTATACTACATCTGTATATAGAATAATCCTTGGTTTAGTAATTTTATGAAGAAAGCTAAGAACTAGACTCCGGCGGGTATATCTTAGTGAAATATAGAGTAAATAATTGAGGCCTGAGGTGATGTAAACTTTGGGTTTTGATTTTCGTGTCTGAAATGAAGAGACATGAACGGTTCAGAGTGAGCCGAAAGTTAAATACACTCTTAAATAATCAGGTTAAGATTTTATAATAGAAGAAAAGATCATGTTGGCAATTAGATTAGTAGGGCTAAGCTACAGAGTTTTTATTCTCTTTATGGTGCGCATTGACTATCAGTGCGTCTAGCTACAATTTAGCTTTGGTATTATCATAAGTTAATTATTTAACGTTAACACTCATGTTGGCAAACTAAGAATATTGTTTAGGTGAGACGAGACGATAGTGTTTACACTGCTAACCAGTTGTGAATGTAGCTATCAGAATATAGGGTAAACAGCTGAAGCGTAGACTTCATTTCCTGTTCTTTTTGCCATTAACTGATTTCCATGGGTCCAAGATTTATCCTTATTGGATGTAAAATGTCGTCTGCTTTACTGTATATTCGCTATGCTTGGAATACTGCTTCAATATTTCGAAAATTTTTACTTCAAAAAAGAGAAATAATTCCATATCTAGGTAAATAACTTTGTAGTAGTAGACCTCTTGACTCGGAGAGGTAATATTTTGGTTTTCCCAACTTGTTTAAACCTAGAACTTATATTTAAACCTTAAAGGCCGAGATCCAACAAAAACGGGTTTTAGCCTAGGCGAACTGAGAACTGTGGAGTGGATAGGCGGGGCCATCTGGTGGTGTTTAAAGGAAAACGTTCTGCACGTTACGCCTTAAAATAACGGCCTTTTTCTAAATATAAAACTAATTAAATATTAAAATTAAAATAAATGATCTCTTATTACAATATGATAATTAGCATTTAATTAGTCTTAAAAATAATCAAGGACTACTGCGCTATCCGCCATTGGTTTAGTGGCGTCTGCTTAACCGAACCCCTTACTCCTACGGGATTGGTTAAAACAATCCCGTGCGAGTTCTGGCTAGCAGACGCCTCTAAAAATGGCGGCACAGTAGTCCTTGATTTTTTTAATACTAATTATATGCTAATTATTTTGCAATAAGAGATAATTTATTATGTTCTTTATATTTAATTAGTTTTATATTTAGAAAAAGGCCGTTATTTTAATTAAGGTGTAATGTTATGTTCCCTTTAAATTGTGTTTCCTTTTAAATTAATAAATTACTGATGGCACTTTATACTTGTTCTTATCAAGATGCTAAGTAACTCTAGTCAGTCTGGAATTTAAAGGCAGACTCAATATATCAAAGAAAAAGTATTCCTTACTGCAATTGGCTCTTTCAGGGGGATTTGGCGCTCCTTGTATGCACGTATTAGGCTTAGGCACCGAAACTCTCCATCTCCCGCCAAATTCGTCACACTCCGTGAATTCGTAGTGAAAATCTTCCTAAAAAAATAAAATAAAATAAAAAATATGAATATCGGTTTTTAGGGATAAGAAATTTTTATATTTTGGTGCTGGAATAGAATACAGTAGAGTCATAGACCTATCATACTCTACATAAGTAAGGGTCGAAAGGATGTTTGCTACGAGTACCCATCCTTCATAAAAGGGTGGAGCATGGAGGTAGGGAAAATTAGTCTTTATGGGAAATCGTGAAAAGTCAATATGTCATACCATGTTCCATAAGTTTTTCACTGGTTACAAATCCACCTTATTCCTTTTCGCCGGAAATTAGGCTTATCTCGGGATTCGTGGAGGGGAGTAACGGGAAGAAATTCGTCTGTCGTCTGCTACAGTACATATTTTTGGCCTTTGTAGCAGACAATAGACGAATTTCTCCCGTTACTCCCCTCCAGGAATCCCGAGATAAGCCTAACTTTCGGCGAAAGTGAATAAGGTGGATGAAAAGTCATAGATTCCCCTAAAGCGACACCTGGTGAGGCGCTGTGAAAGGCTTAGTACAGACTTAATAGGAAGAACTAGCTCCAAGTAATTCTCTAGCATTACGAATAGTGAAATAATTATGGAGCATATCTTATAAACTTAAGGTTATAGGTATGGAGATTACTAATCCAAGTACTCAGAAACCATCACAACCTATGACCCACTCGACCAAGGAAAGACAATCAAAGTACACCAGCCAGTGTTTGGCTTTGGAAAGAGAATCTTAACAGAAGATGGCGCTACTGTCCCTTTTAATTTGTCTCGCATGGAGTCTGGGCCCAAACGGCAGGACTAAACTTATGCATTATGGGGTTAGTAGTTAGGCCGTTTCCGAACAGCTTAATGCGATATCGATTTTTCGGTATTTTATATATTTCTTTTAGATCTTTCGTCCTGGTAATAAAGAAAGGCCTTCGATTTTCAGCGTCGTTCAGGGTTTTGAATAGATATGTCAAGTTGCAGTACAGGGATGGCCCCCTTTGTTTAATTAATTACCTAACCCCTTCCCAACATCTAAAAGATAAATTATGTCGATAAAATTCCAAACAGGATTTTTGCGGTATACTGTGCCAATTCCCTTCTTTCAAACACATCGTCCTTTCTCTAAAGCATTGCTTTTTTGTAGCAGAAGTCGTAAATGAATAATTACGACACAGGAAAGTTAATTAAATGCATTTAAAGGGGGTACAAATACCGAAATTTGCCTTATTATTCCTATTCAGCGCCACTGGCGGAGGGTCTAGAAACTACGCCCATAAAGACTTCATAAGTTACCCAGTCTCTATGGGAGTAGTTTCCAGACCCTCCGCTAGTGGCGCTGAATAGGAATAATAAGGCAAACGTAGAGTGAATCATCTAATTACCGCCAGATTTTTGCACCAAGTGGCGCTAGTTACGTTAACAAAGCAATTAAAGGCCGACTTCCGGCGAAAAGAGTTCTAGCGAACTGATAACCGAGCATCGAGACTAACAATGGAGCGACCGTGCCGATTTTCGAATCCCCGCTGGGGTAAAAGATGGAGGGGTTCTAGCTAACTGAAAGCCGTGCAATGTGGAGGTTCTAGCGAACTGAATTTACGCAATAGAGAATTTCCTTCAGGGGAAAGCAAAAATTCGAGAGGAAATAAATTTAAAAGGATTTCTATTGTTCATCTTCAGTTCGCTAGAACCACTGTAACCACATTGCACGGCTTTCAGTTAGCGAAAACCCTTCCAACTTTTGACCCAGCGGGGCTTCGAAAATCGGCACGGTCGCTTCGTTGTTAGTCTCGATGCTCGGTTTTCAGTTCGCTAGAACCCTTTTCGCTGGAAGTCGGCCTTTAAGTCGGGGCACAAAAGTAGTCAGTGCAATTTGGTCATGTAAGAGGATTTAAGTTTAAATACTATATTTTAAAATGATATTAATGAAAAACATAACTTTGTCTGTCTGTTAGTAACATCAGTCCTATAATTACCCTTGCAACACCCTGCATATAAAAACCGTGTTCTTCCTAACTACCAACGCATCTGTTTCGACTAACCACGTGACACCTAGTGCCCATTTTGTATTAGTCAGCAGCAAGTAAGTGTTCAGTTTTTATACCCTCTCCTTTCAACAGTATACTCGGCTACATTTCGCGCCATTATTATACCGCGCAAATTTTTTACGCTAGTCCCGTTCCCATACCACCGGAAATTAAGATTTTTGGAGTTGCAAGCTCAGTTGGTAGGGGTAAACTAAACTACCACTATTTACAGAACTTCTTCCGGAACTGGGAGAGAGAAGCCATGCCATGCAACGAACGTACGAAACAAAAAACAATTAAACCCAACAAATCAATGTCATAAAAGGCAATAAACAATGTAGCGGTACAAATACAAGGCGGGGGTTGTCTTTGGGGTGGGGGCGGGAAGAAGTAGTGAGAGATAAACCAGGAGGTTTTACTCTAGCTCCTCATTGTCTGAAGGAGAACAGAACAAGAGGTGTAATAGAAGTTAATAATTTGAGGTGAATCTGATCTGACACTCAGAACAAATATGTAAACGTAACTTATTTATTTTTAACTCAACATGTTTCACTGATATGTTGAATCCAATAGATGCTTTATATAAGTTCGGGGTAAAATAGCGTCGGGTGTGTTGACCACCTTTTTGTCTTAAGACGGAAAATTAATTTACAACATAGACTATTTAACAACAATAGGGACCGAATTTGGTGGACTGGTAACGTCGAAGTGGTATCAAACAGCTCCAATACCCATTTGAAAAGTGTCTATTTCGAAATCTGTTTTATCAAAAAGTTTGAATCAATTTTAAAAATGGAGCTTATTGATTTCTATGACCTTTTGAACCCTAACATTTCCTTGAATTTTTGGGGTCAAGAGCGTTTGCCAATTTTTCAAATTCTAAACATTTTGGAATAAATTAAAATCGTTCCAACTTTCCCTTACATTTTGAATTAAATTTCTTATTCCCAAATGTTTCCTTGACCTTTTGAACTAGACTTCGCATTCCAAATAGTTTCTCTGACCCTTCAAACAAAATTTGTATTCCCCTACGATTCCCTGACCTTCTGAACTAAATTTCGTATTCCCAACGTTTCCCATTTATTTTTGAACTAGCTTTCGCATTCCCAACGTTTCCCTGACCTTTTGAACTATATTTCGCCTTCCCCAACATTTCTCCGACCTTTTGAACTAGACTTCGTATTCGCCAACGCTTCCCAGACCTTTTGAACAAAATCTCGTATTCCCCAACATTTCCCTGACCTTTTGAACAAAATTTCGTATTGACCCAACATTTCCCTGATCTTTTGAACAAAATTTCGTATCCCCAACTGACTTAAGCCTTTAAAAAGGGGTGTCTGAAAGTTACCAAAGTGTCACTTCAAATCTGTGAACTTCTATTTCCACGAATCTACGAATCTACTAGAAATAAAACGACGTAGTACCAAAGTAGCCAATCCATTTTTGATGAAGTTTTGTGTAGGTTTTTCTCCTTCAAAGAAATAGGGGAACTAGTTTTTTCTAAGCCTTCTTTACTTCCTGAGAACACACTGAGGGGGTAGATACTACCGTAAAAGCGCTCCTATCAAAGCTATACCGAACAAACACAGAAACAAATAGGTGAATATCCCCTTGGAACGTCCTATACCGGTAAATTGAGGGTTATATATTTCAGGTAATGTTTCTATGGCCCTACCTACTAGCTACGTTGAAATCAAAATAGAGTGCTCCTTTTCTAAGCCTAACGCGTAAAGTTGAAAAGCTTCGTGTAATCGCAAAAGATACCTGGACTTATTCTATGTTGACAGAAATAGATAAACACAAAGTTATCATTTATTACCAAGTACGCAATGAGTATTGATCTACCGAAAATGTTGAGCCTAGTTTTAAAATTGAACTTTGCACGATTTTACTTCCAGACGTTGCTTGTCAATCTTTGAAACGCTTTACTAAATGAACCATAATATAGGCCTACTATTTCTTCATCGTAAATGGCTCTCTGTTGTTACCTTTTCATTTATTTATTTTTTTTTAGAAAATAAACAATTTTACAACTTTCAGATTCAAAAGTAAATGATAACAAATTGGGGGTTGTCCATAAAGGTTACGGGTCAAGAATGGAATAGGACGCTCTTAATAGGCTTAATGGTTGGGGGTTCACCTCCGTCCCAACTCTGAGACGAACTGAACCAAACCACTTCTAAAAATTAATCTTAATTTCCCTAGTGTTACCACACATGCATATGATATATAATTTAAATTTATTTAACAGTGTTTTATAAGGTCATAATCCCTTCATTTGCTTTAAAAGAATATATAACGCAAAATTATAGCCTAGTTTTAAAACTAATGCCTATTATAATAACAAGAAGTGATATTCAGTTTATTAGGGAGAAGGTATAAATTCGCCACATTTCCATGCAGCTTTATCTCCAGTCCAAACGTAGGTGCGGAGTTAATCCCCGCCTCTCAATTACAACCAGCATCTCATTGGTTCTTGAAAACTCACGTCAGCGCGACCTACGCGAATGACGAAAATTACAGTCATATTTTCCGACTGAGAAGCGGCGAAATAGCCCGGCCTCCTTTTACGTCCCCCCTTGTATTTTGAAAGGGGGACTGGGACAATAGCCTCGCGCGAATACTTAGGCATCTTATACCTTCTCCCTAATAAACTAGATATCGCTTCTTGATAATAATAAGCTATTAAAAATGTCACAATTTTATTATGTGATAAAATTTACTTCCAAAATTAACAAAGAAAAAATTCTAACAAGAAAAGTAATGAAAATTTTCCACTAATCTACTTCTTTTCATATCATACAGGTAATTTCAAACTCTTTCTTGTAAAATGTGAACTTTATTGCAACCCTATTGTTAAGCCTAACTTATTTTACATAAAATTGTCACTTCGCTAAGCCTTTTCAGTAAAAAAAAATATACAAACTAATTTAAAGTTTGTCCCCTTTAAATTTTTGGTAAAACGACGTTGTTTATAGACAAGCGAAAAGCAGTTAAAACTACCCCTACATTGTTTCCGGTTTAACCAATAGAAAACGGAAGAAGTATAGTGACGTAACATACACTCTACACAGCCAATGATACCTCCGGAAACTCAAGGATATATTTCCTAGACCTCAGTTTCCTTTCCTAAGTTTCCTTATTCGTTTCAAGGAAAAAAAAAATAAACGAAATTAAGGCTGAATAGAGTGGCCTTAATTTGTTACAGCAGGCTACACTACGCATTAACCTTTTTCTCTCTCAAGGATTTATGAGTTTAGGGGGATTTTTATACAAGTTAGGCTTAACGAAATTTACCAAGAATTTGTGTATAAATGCAAGAGAATGTTTGGGGTACTGGGGATTAAAGTTTCTGTGTATCTTCTAACCTAAAGGATTAACCTAGATTACTGAGAATTGTTAAATCTAAGAAGAACCTCGATGTTTTTAAAATTTCAAAGTGTTTGGTAAGAACAAGAAGTGATATCTAGTTTATTTGGGAGAAGGTTTAAATTCGGGCACATTTCCAGCTTTATCTCCAGTCCAAACGTAGGTCCGGAGTTAATCCCCGCCTCTAAATTACAACCAGCATCTCATTAGTTCTTGAAAACCCACGTCAGCGCGACCTACACGAATGACGAAAATTACAGTCATATTTTCCGACTGAGGAAAGGCTGCGAAATAGCCCGGCCTCCTTTTACGTCCCCCCCTTGTATTTTGAAAGGGGGACTGGGACTATGGTGCGCGAATACTTAGGCATCTTGTATCTTTTCCCTAATAAACTAGATATCACTTCTTGGTAAGAAATTGTGCATTAGTGTTTGAACAATGGGGTATTAGCAATAATGTTTGGGTTAACCTATTTTCCTTATGTTAATTAACTATAAAAGGACCTTAATTCCAAAAACCTAGCTAATTGATTTAATGAATATTAAGTATTTGAGCCCAATAACAACTGTTAATTTAAATAAAAAAATTTTGAAAGGTGTCTATTTGTGCATTAAAGTGGGAAAATGGAGCAATAGGATTTAGAATTATTTCCCAGACTCTATTACTGTTAAATTAATTTCAATTAATTACTTGCTTACCATGTTCGTATGAACCCTGAACTATATGTCTACAAATAAAAGCACTCCACTGAATATATCCTTGCAATGTCAATTCAGGAAAAACTGTTTTACAAGCTTTAGAAAAACACCACCGGTATCGTTTTTAGATAAAATGTCGTAGAAATTGCATAAAACCTTATATAAAACTTAAACCCACGTCAACCTAACTTCAGTATACACCCCTACGGATTACATTCGTTGAAAAACATCAAAAAACCGCAGTGAAAGTGCTTTTCCAGGGACAAGAGAGTACCCCCCCCCCCTCCCCTAAAAAATACCATGACAAAAATGTCAAACTAAGCGAGTTTTTTCGCTCAAAATTTTGTGAAAAAATAACCCCAATAGAATGGATTCGGTAGAATCCAGGAATACATAAAACTAACCGGAATCATTGTGCAGTCATTTTCACTCAACGCATTTTTTGTAGGAAGACCTATGTATGACGAATTTTCCCCTACAATAGAGGGGTAGACAGCTGTATTCAGTCTATTTAGTTCTGGATAAATTTTGGGAATTTATTTTTCGACTTTTACGAAGTATGATTATGATTTACAAGGGCCTAAGTCAAATTTTATTTAGCTACTTCCGGCCCTCGGTTAGTTGGTGGACACGTGGTTACCTTTAGTAATCTAAATATCACTCCCCGCCTACATAGAGGATAATACAGTATGGCAGACGCCATTTTTCAACCAATACTACGTCTTGTACAATGGAAAAAAAATCAGAAATTAATAGTAAAAATTTATGTATTTGCAAAGGCTAAAGTATCCACTCCTCTACTGTATATCCTCTATGGACGGGCTACACCTTGGGCGCGCTTAGGATCCGGCGTTACTACCAACCAATGAAATCACAGTTAGAAAGACCTCATGCAGAGGGGAAAGTAATTTCTCAAGCCCGGTATACCCACAAACCCCGCATTATGGGAACACAATGATTCCTATTGGCTGTATGCATTCCTGGTAGAATCAATCTAACAGAACGTGGTACGTGTTTTCATAAAACAGCTTTGAAATAGTGTAGTATTCACCTACACAAACTAGACTAACAGAACTTCAATAACGAAACACCATTTGGTTTTAGTGCATGTATACGGAAACCAATTTCTCTATAAAATTTTATCTTCCATGAAAATGGTGTTTATTTTTTTATTTTTTTTTTTCATATGTAAAAAGGGCTTATTTCCGTTTTTATCTAAAAATATGTTCAATATTTCTAAAACAATCAAGAACCATATACATGGTGTTTCAAAAAGGATGGTATGATCAAAGTACAGTGGGTGGGATGGTTCTATGGGAAATCAATCAATTTTGAGGAGAAAATGTTCTATACTTCTATCACCATTTTGCCACAAGGGGCACAGTTTTTAAAACTATGACTGGAGTGTTTTATGGATGACCCCTTATATTTAATTAGGTAAAAATCTGAAAGACAATGATTTATAATCTAATTTAATTAAGGGATCATGCGTAAAACTCTATAATCATAACTCTTAAACGGTGACCCTTTTTTCATATTTCCGAGGGGCCACTCACTCAGTGTATTTCGTGTAAAATACGGCACCCTTGACATAACCAAAAACGGGTTTACAAGTAATCTTTAAAAGCCCTGCCCTTAACAGTGTAAAAACGTATTAGGTGTACAGTACAGGATACATAAGAGTGATTAGCCCCTCGTATATTTCACAATGCAGATATTCCCTTAAATTAGTAGAAGAACAAATAGATAAAAAAAGCACTTCATCCTCCCTTTAAAGGGATAATGAATGACCAATCTGAGAATTACGACTGTACCATAATTTAAATTTAAACAATATACCTCTAAGTTAACTTTAACTTCAGTGCCATGCTGAGAGTTTAGAGTCTAGAACCGATTCAAACTGAACTACAATCCCGTTTTTCTAACACCGCAATAACAAACTGGCAACACTCATAGAAGTTACCCTCCATCATTGAAAAACTAAATATAATTAACAAAAACTAAACACATAAACCACTCACCAAAAAATTGACCTAACACCTAACTAAAAAACACCTAATATTTCATTTCGCCACGTTTTCAATTCAATATGCAAATGAGACTATACCAAACCAGGCCGGGAACAAGACAAGTGCGTATTACGTCACAGTGCTAAAAATCACACCCGAACAGTAGGACCTACCCGTATTTTTTATTATAGCAGTATTATTAACGTAAGGGAGTCTAAATAATCAATAATTTCGTCAAACAGGGGGGTCTAGTTGGCGGATTAGTCGGTTAAAAGATTAACAAAGACCCACTATAGCTGTGGCCCATAAATTTAGATTAAAACAATACCACGCTACGGATTAAGATAAAAAGAAAACCAGACAGGTAGAAGTATAAAAACACAAACGCAAAAATAAAAACACGTACTGTAATAATTAAAGTCTAAAAAACGGAACTTACTGGTTTACAAGCTGGGTATTTATCCATATAACATGGCTGTAATTTCCAGCAAAATAGCCATAATGTTACGGGCATCCATAAGGCGTAATTAATCTTCATAATTACAGTTTAATAGGTGTGAGCGCTAATTAATTATTTTTAATAAATTAAATTACGACTAAATCTATGTGCCGATAAATTACAAAAAAAATTAAAATAGTTAAATATTTACTGGGCTAACTTAATATAGGATTCATTTGATTTATAAATATATTTATTTATTTATTTATATTTAAAGCACTTTTATTAATTAATTATTTATTTATTATAATATATAGATGGTTTTAAACTAACGAGCATTACCCAAAAGCCGAACAACAACGCGTAGCAGCACACTCCGCCATTTCGCGCTTTACTGTAAGGTTTACGCAGCGCTGTTTAGATCATTTTAGGTGTTGGCTGCGTTACGTTCTCTCTCCGTAGGTTGTTCGATTTTTCGCTAGAGATACATAGAGACTTTGGGAACATGTGTTTAGGGTAGGGGTTGAGTTCATGGCGCCATCTAGGTAGGCCTAGTTAGTACAAGGATTTATAGGATACGCCACGCTCTATTTGATTTTTCCAATCACGACCTTAGTTGATTTTATGGTCTAGTGATTGTTATAAGAATAGATCGATAAATTCGACTGGTTTAGACGAAGATTATAGAGAAGACACGTCACGTGGTTATTAAATTAATTATTTTGAAGGGTGTGTAAACTAAGTTTAAAGGGGGTGTAAAGGGAATAGTTTAGGGGGTGTTTGTTTTCTACGGAAGGTAAGTAACGCCATCTTTATTATAAAAATATGGAATTTTCGGTAGAAATTAGCGGTTGATGGGCAGAAGCGAATAGAGGAAAGTATGAATCAAAGGGGGTTTCGCGAGGCGTAGGGATAATTTTTTTTCGCGCCTTCTAAGAGTCGCGTTTTGGCGGGAAGTCGCGGATGAATACAATTCCCCCAAACTATTTTCTCTTCGTCTGTCGCCCTTGACAAGGGGTGCATCTAGTGGAGCGTTGCCTACGTTAACGTAGGCAACGAGTGGAGTTTGTTTAAAATAAACCTCATCCGGAACTAGCTATACGAAGTTTTATACTTACGCAACATAACCTTATGTAATCGGGATATAATTAGTGAAACTTTCCTAAGCCTAATTGCCTGGCTTTACAAATATTATTTCCGTTGATAAGCATTTTGGAAAGTTTAATAGCTTCTTATAATCGAGCGTTGAGTTGAGAAATTAGCAGATTGTAATCTTAGCTTTGTTTATCGGATGAAGTGTTTCTAGCTTATAACTGATAATATTATATCTTAATTGGCACACGATGGCAAACCGTAACATTTTCCCATGTGTAAATCAAAAAGTACGGAGATACACAAGTTTTAACAACTTCTATAGTCTCGCGCCGCCTATCGGCAATTAAACCGCTCATATTTTGAAAATTTCCCGCCATTTTAAAAGTAGGTCTTAAAAGATACAATTCAAGAGTTTTGAAATAAATAATAAAACTGGAGATTAATAAACGAACGGTTTCCAGGACTATGTTGAAATTTGTTTTCCAAGCTAACATATAACCAGAAGTTGATAATAACTGAATCTTTAGGCAATTAAAGGCACTATATTTAAAATTTCCCGCCAATGCAAAGGTATGCCGCTACGGGGCAGCACTTAACAATCTCTACCGAAGGGTAGGAGCCAGGCTTGGAAATAAGGTTTATTTCTGAACTAGTCCTCCGGACCAGTGACCCCTGATGTCTTAAATATGAAACTGGTCCCGGGACCATTGACCCTTCCCCTATTTATTTTGCTACTGGTCCCAGGACTTGTGGTCCTTCTCTCTTCTAAAAAAATCTCTCTCGGCTTAGGGTTGTATACACAACTGGACTCATGGAGTCGAAATTTATGTTGAAATGAAAATAATTAAAGAGGTCCCCATATCAATTTTTAATAAAAGTAGGAATTAATAAACTAGTCATTGGGACCAGTGACCCTCACGTTCTGAATAAAAAAAGTGGTCCAAGCTATTAATAAACTGGTTTTTGACCTGTAAACCTGTCTTATTTCCTAGCCTGGTAGGAGCGTGCGCAAGGTACACTGTGAGAGTTACGGTGCCTCAGGTCGCCCGTCATCCATCTTACCTCATTTATCCCCGACTAAATAGTCAGGGATTTAATACAACTAGAAATTAAATAACTACCATTTAATTTCAAAGCCATCTATGGCCAATTAAAAGCCCCATATTTTAAACTTTTTGCGCCATTGCAAAAATAGGCCTAAATAGGTCTAAATTAAGTAAAAAACTATGAAATTCAACAGTCAAGAATTTATTAAAAAAAGGTTCTCATTTGTAGGAAAATACAATTTTCGTAATAATACTAAAAAAAAAAAAACAGATACAAACTTAATACTTCATTTTAGGAAAATCGTTAAGAAAATTGATTTTGAATGGTCCGATTACAAATGATATTAAACTAGACGCAAGTCTCGTTCCAATTGCGCGATTTGAGCTTTCATGCTTCTCAAGTTATCGTGAAGATACTTAGACTTGGTCGTAGTTTTATGAATGGTCTCCAAGGCCTCAGAATCAATTTGCGAGTGACCTAACTGAGTCGCAGCCTAATTAACCACACAAAAAGTAATAATCAGGACCCATAGCGAATTTGCAAGTGCAAGTTTGTACAATCATAAGTTTATACGTGATTTGATACATGATAAGTATGACGGGGGATAGATTTAATTTTAGAAGTAAGAATGGAGAACGGTTAGAATTTACTTCAGTCCGACTCATAGACCACCCAGTATAGAGCCCCTCCCTCCAACACGTAACGAAAAGTTTAAATTATCTTATTGGCTCACTTAAACTATACGTTTTGATGACGTTGCTGACGGGGACGGCGAAAATACGTAATTCCTTTTAACCTCTGTCGCTATGACCCTCCCGCCTCTTCTTTCATACCCCCCCCGTCCCGTCCCGTGGAAGGGGGTCCGTCCGGGATTTTGACCATGCGCGCAGACATTACTTTGTTCTCCATTCCTACTTCTAAAATTAAATCTATCCCTGGTATGACGCTACCTATACTTCGCAATACTGAAGACTTACAGCTCGAGATAACTATAGTTCGAGAACGACAAGCGAGACTTGAAGTAGGCCTACTACACTCGGTTTTGTAGCAAAGTGCTGGCAACGCAATGTAAGTTTTACAAAGGATTAAAAAAGGTCTCATTACCTTTGCAAGGGACTTTTCAACTTTGTCCAAATGAGTCTTCAGAAGTTTAATGTCACTCTTGAATCCCTCAATTTCGAATTTGTGACGTTTCTCCAATTGCTTGAATTGAGTACTGAATGATTTCACTTGATTCGCGAGTTTCTCATTACGTTCCTTATTAAAATAAATCAATTCGATATTTAAAACCTTATTAATTAATAACATTGGTGTTAAGTGCGCCAAAAATTATGGAGACGATACCCTAAGTTTATTGTTAAGAACGTACCATTCTAACACCTTAATGATTAACTTCTAATTAATCCGAATTTAATTTAATTTTAAAGTTGCAAAAATATTAGTTTCTAAGGAAAATATAGGCATATAATTAAGAAACCTTTTCCCAGTTTCCAGCACAAGTAAAAGCTTAGCTAATTCCAAAAAAGAAGTAAATAAACTTTACTTACATCCATCAAATGTTTCCCAGCATCCTTTTGTTCACGTAACAACGCCAACTCTTCTTCCAACTTCACACATTGACTCCTGTATGTTTCGCACAATTTTTTGCTCTTTTCTAGATTACGATGCAACATCTACGAACATGAAAACACTTCGATTTTAGGTCAAAGGTTATCTAACTAACACTGTGACTGCGTTTCAAACGTCATCCAGCTCGATTATTAAAATGTATTAACATTATGGTCGAGAAGATGAAAGAGATCAAAATAAAGAAAGAATCCAGAAAAAGTGACAAATATTAACTAATTTTCACATAAGTGACTTACAGTAACTGGAATTTGAAACAAATTTAAGAGGCGATCCCAGAACATTTCATGGGCAACGATCATTCTCAACTCAAAAATGCCCATAGAAGTTCCCACTCAGGGTTCATACAACCAGGGATAGATTTAATTTTAGAAGTAAGAATGGAGAACAGAGTAATCTGGGCGCGCGTCATAGTACCGGACCCCCTTCCACGGGACGGAGGGGGGTATGAAAGAAGAGGCGGGTCATATCGACAGAGGTAAAAATGAAACTACGTATTTTTCGCCGTCCCGCCAGCAACGTCATCAAAACGTAGTTTAAGTGAGCCAATAAGATATGATTTAAACTTTTCGTTACGTGATGGAGGGAGGGGCTCCACACTGGGCTATGAGTCGGACTGAAGTAAATACTAACCGTTCTCCATTCCTACTTTTAAAACTAAATCTATCCCTGATACAACTTTTAGAAAACCGATTTCCCTGACCCTTCCAGGGTTTTTTCCCCATATATTTTCAGGTACAAGACCACCTATTAACTGCGAGAGTGGTTTTTTAAGCAGTAACTACAGGATTGGTTATTTTTAGTTACAGCAACACTGCCAACACTCTTCAGTAAAAACTTACTCAAACCTCAGAAATTTCTCAGAATTTTACTAAAAGTTATTAATTAAATCTAATCTTCCCTGAATTTTTAGTCAACAATTTATTTCCCTAACATTTCCATGTTTGTAGGTACTTACCCTGCCACTGAACTTTAACCTCCCACCATCCTCCCATTTTGGTACAACACCCTTTATACTTGAACCCACAACAACTTATCATATGATATTACCTGTATTTCCGCTCTGGCATTTGTAATTTGAGGCGCCTGTGAAACGGGTTTCATGTTGGGCAAAGTATGAAGCGCGTTCGACGACAACGACAACGAAGACTGAGATTGTCGAAATCCGGGTGGTACCAGACTGACGAGACTCGACGCCTTGCTCATACCGTGAACAGTACTGCCCTCCCTATTTGTAAAACCGAGGCTAGCGGCTTGAGCGGTCATTTGAGCCTTCTCCTTGGCCACCATTCTCCTCAAGGTCCTAATATGCATGGCCATTTCATCCCGTTGAGCGAACCAACTCTGTTCTTCGGCTTGGTGCTTCCTTATCTGTTGTAACGAGTCTTCCGTCATCTTGGACAAGAGATCTTGGGAAATTTTCAACTTCTCATTTAAAGAGGCGATTTTTTTGCTATCCTTTTTGCGTTGACCTTCGGCCTCGGATCTCGTCACCGAAAGGTCTTCGGTTAAATCAGCGATATGTTCTTTAACGTATTTAGTTTGTTCTTCAAGTTCAGATTTTAAACCCTCAATTTTAAGCTTAAATAAGTGAGTATTGTCAAAGTCTTCGACTGATTTAGGCTTAGTTTGTTTAAGCAGTTGTTGCTGTTTGACTGAAAGTAAATTGCGTGTAGATTTAATTAAACTTTCGATTAAAAGAAATTAAATTAACCCTAATTTAATTTATGCGTTTATTTCATTATTGTTGTTGTTTGGTTCAAGCAAGAAGCGATATCTAGTTTATTAGGGAGAAGGTATAAGATGCATTGCCTAAATATTCGCGCGCCATAGTCCCAGTCCCCCTTTCAAAATACAAGGGAGAGCGCACAGCGATTGGTTCAGTGGCGTCTGCTAAACCGAACCTCTCACCCCTACGGGATTGATTGAATTCTAACAAACAGAGGTAAGGATAAAGGAGTTAGCAATCCGCCATCTTAGTCTCTCAGAAGCCTTAATGTGAAGCGCCCATGCTATTTGCCCATAGAACCAAAGTGGTACCAAACATGGCCGCCCACTGCCAAAGCTAAGCCATTAACGTTTTACCTAGGCACTGAAGTGAAATGAGATAGCTCTAGTCTATAGAGCTGTCTCAGAAGGCTTAGTGTGACGTCACCCATGTCATTTGCGCATAGAACCAAAGCGGTACCAAACATGGCCGCCCACTACCAAAGCTAAGCCCCTAACGTTTTACCTAGGCACTGACGTCACAACTGAGATAGCTTTATTGGCGATGCGTGTGCCAAGGCTTAATGCGCCATTTTTCAATTTTTAAACTGACAAATCTGGTTGCGTAGTCTGCTTCAGAGTTAAGAATATAAAAAGCAAAAACCCAGATTTATCAGCATCAGATTGATTAAGGAGAGGGGTTAATTATTTAACACTTCGGTGGTCACATGATCATTCAATAGGAGACTAAAACCAATAAGATAGGCCTAAACGAACATAAATTACATGACAACTTCACAAGCAACAGTACCAAGGCTTACCAAATACCAAAGATTTAATAAAAAAAAATTATTTCTTACTGAAAACTTGTTGTTGCCTAGCAACTGACGTTGCATTTGATTTTGGTCTAAATTTAGGCTGATTTTTACCAGTAGTGCCAACATTTTCAGAAAAATTCTTCAGTACTTCCTCAACATCGAAAGAAGGCTCACTTTCCTCGCAATAATGAATAAGTCGCTGGATTTTTTTACGATCTTCGAGTTCTCTAATCTTTAGCCTATCATTTTCAGCGTACAGCCTCAGAATTAGTTCGCGTTCTTCGAATAAACGAGCTTGCAAATCACTAAGTGATTGACGAAGAGCGGCATTCTCTTCCTCTCGTTCCATCAGATCTTTCTCCAGTTCATACTATGTAAATAGCAGTTTAAGTGATGAAAATTAACCCTAATTACATTTTAATTAAAAACTAAAGCATATAATAGCTACAAGATTAGATTAGATATATGCAGGGTTCATACAACTTTTGGAAAACAAATTTCCCTGAGAATTCCAGGTTTTTCCCCATATATTTCCCTGAGTTTTACCGTATATGGAGCAAATGTTAACGAAGGAGGAGGGACAAATAGGACTATTACATAATCAAAGGACATCCCCGTATCTCTAATATAACCAGAGTTATGAGCCTCCAAAGTATAGGGTAATGTTAATCCTACGGAGGGGAATGTTTCTTTACGTTTTGCTTAATTACTTGGCCCCTGTTTGTCGTAGCCGTACGTTTTTAGTATGGTTGGATGGGGGATAAATAGGACTATAACATACTCAAAGGACATCCCCCCATCTCTAGTAGAACCAGAGTTATGAGCCCCCAAACTTTAGTGTAATGTTAATCCTATGGAGGGTATGTTTATGAACATTTTGCTTAATTACTCGGCTCCTGTTTGTCGTAGCCGTACGTTTTTAGTATGGTTAGATGGGGGATAAATAGGACTATAACATACTAAAAGGACATCCCCCTATCTCTAATAGAACCAGAGTTATGAGCCTCCAAAGTATAGGGTAATGTTAATCCTATGGAGGGAAATTAATGTTTATGAACATTTTGCTTAATTACTCGGCCCCTGTTCGACGCAAATTTCCCTGATTTCCCTGAATTTTACTAAAAATTCTAAATTTCCCCGAGTTTTCCCTGGGGTTTTTGTCAACTATTTATTTCCCTGATTTTTCCAGGTTTTCCCTGTTTTCCAGGTTTGTATGAACCCTGATATGATTTTTTATCTGAGAGATATTCTAAGTGTGTAATGCTAATTAGGCCTTATTAGTCAGAAAATTAGGCTTCACAAATTACGTCAATTAACAGAATTTATGATTATGATTTAATAAATTGTATCAGCATTCAAGAATCAGACTAAATGTGCACCCGTTTTTGTTATTATCAAGTTTTAACAACTAAATAAATTTCACCCTTTTCCAAAAATTTTATTAAATTTGATATTTTTAACCCTAAATATTGCTACTTTTACCTAATTATAGTTAATTAGCTTGTTAATTTATTGTCGCCTTTTACGCAATGTTGCTATTTTAATTTCTATCTACCCTAAACTGAGGCAAACTTTTAGTCACTCGTAGAATCAGAACTAAAGTTATTAATTAAAGATATTTATCTTTGAGAAACCCTAATTAGGGTTAGATACTGCACGAATTAGGCTTAACAAATTAATTAAGTTAAAAGAGATGACTTATAAATTAATAAATAGATTAAATTTAATTATCTTACCACATTACTACACGTGTGTTTGAACTCTGAAAGCCTTAAAAACTAGCAGTAAGGCAACGATTTTCGAATCTTCTTTTTCGAAAAGTGAAAGCCTGTTTCGATAGAAATCAAGCACTTCTTTCGAAGGTTCGAGATCTTTAAGCCTTTCGGCCACAGTAGGCAGATTTATGTTCGTATCCATGGCGTTAGAACCTTAAAATAAAGTTTTACCACATCGGTAATTAATTTAAATATGGCGGTGTTGAATGAAGAGAGTTAAGCCTCGGCTATAATTCTCAAGAGAAAATGCAGATGAAACTGAGGAACGGTTCTGATTGGCCCAAAAAACCCGGCCCGGCTTCGTAATAAACAAGGTTGAAGTATCGGGGTTAAGACATATTAAAAAATCCCAGAAATTTCAATAATTTCTAAAAACTATGTTGGATTTAATCTTATCACTATGTATTTAATATATTTAAGAATTAAATTTAATTTTTTCACTGATGATCAAAATAAGCCTATTGTAATACAATCGACTACATATAACAAAACTACAAACTCAATCCTACTTTCTTAGCCTGAATTAAATATCCTTGATTTATAATATACAACACTGTTTTTAGACAGCGAGTACAATGCTGTTCGCTATACACATTTTTAATATATAATAGGGACAAGTGACCTTGGTATATCAAACTTACTCCCGTTAGATGATAGGCCGTTCCACTACTGCAAATCTGCAACACGAGTTTCACGAGAGGCTTTTGTTGCCGCGAACCCGCGTTTCCTCGATGAGAGGCTAACAGTCAGCCAAGAAAGCTCCGTTTAAAATGTGAAAAACATTCGATGGGATCCTTGGAAAAAAGGCAGAACCCCCGCGCCCTCTGACCACAGGGTTTTCACGTGACTAACCACCTAGGTAGGGGAGTAGTGACCGACCCCAGCTGGATGCTACGCAGGGGTAGTACGGGAGGGATATAACACACACCCCTTTTGGAGCGATTCCGCCACTTTAAGCCTACTACACACTATACCGTTTTGCAACACGGGCGCGGCGTGCCGTTTTGACGGTGTCAACAACGTTGGTGATCAACTCAGCAGAAGGGTGGGTGGGGGTTTGGAGATTCTACAAGTCAAGCTTACCTGCTTTCTTTTATGAACATTGCCGCGGGTTAGCGGTTTCCCCGATTCTATAACAATAGAGGGCGGGAAATGGGCTGAAATTCTTTCCTCCTACCCCAATTACCTCCCACTAATCTTCAACAAAATTTCTCGGAACTCGGAATTTCTCCGCCACTTTAAAGGGGCTCTCTCCCTCTCCCTTTTTACCCATGGCTATGCTAAGCTCTATGAGGATGATCGTCCTTTGTCCCACATCCTCAACAGGCCCTTCAAGGGAAATTAATGGGGTAACTTTTAAGAATAGAGCTATCTCAGAAGCCTTAGTGTGACGTCACCCATGCTATTTGCCCATAGAATCAAAGCGGTAACAAACATGGCCACCCACTGTCAAAGCTAAGCCCCTGAGGTTTTACCCAGGCACTGACGTCACAACGTTTTCCTTTGGGTTCTCGCGGAGCGCTACCATGGAGGAATAAAACTAGGAGATCCTATTCTTCAAAAACAGTCTTTAACAAAGCTGGAATCTACTACTAGGCCTACCATTTTTATTGCTCCTTGGGAGCGCTCCGCGAGGACCCACAGGAAAACGATGCGTCTATCTGCCCTCTCCAAATAGCAACTTTCAAGCCTTGGCACATGTATGAGGAATAAGTTGGATTGCAGCAAATTAGGCCCACACTTAAAAGGACCTACAAATGTATCTAGCGGCATTTTAATGCTACAGAAGTATCTCAGAAGCCTTAGTGAGACGTCACCCATGCTTTTTGCCCATAGAAGTTAAAGAAAGCGGTACCAAATATGGCTGCCCACGTTTTACCTAGGCAATGACGTCACAACTGAGATAGATCTATTGGTCCCATTTTGAGGCTATTTTGTCCCTACCTCTACAAGGATCGCGTAAACACCAGAAAAAAGTCGGCAAACGCAATTAAAACTCTTGAAATACTTTAATTAATAATAAACTTTTACATTAAACACTTTCACAATTCAAATTTCTGGAGTTTCTAATCTACATTAGAAACAAATAAATATATTTTGAACAAGTTCATTAGGGTCAGAAGTGGATCATATTACAGCTCCCTAGAAGTACTGGACGTTATAACATCGCCGTGCATCAGCATTGTCTCCTAGCACTGAAGAGAAAAGGGTATATGCGAAACGCAGCGGCGAATTTGTGAACTAAATCAGAGGAATGATTTTGGCGCGAAAGTAATTTTTAATAAGCGGGCGAAGCAAACGGAAGTAAGTGTTAGACTGATAGCCAATGAGGAAAGGTTTGAGAGAGAAGGAAACAAGTTGTTCCATAAAAGTGTTGGGTTGTGAATATGATAGTAGAAGTCCACTTTATTTTTCCGATTTAAAAAAATAATTGGCGGTCTATAGGTATTTTTTAAACGCTTGTGTTGAAAAGGAAATTAATATGAATTCAAATGATCAAAATAGACTTCATCATGCTAGAATATTTCTAATGTATCCCTAGTACAGTACAACACTGAGCTAAGCTTCCACCGATCGATTTAAAGGCTAGCGGGGATAGTTGGACCGATTTATTACTAATTAAAGGTTATGTGCGTCGACATAGAAATTTGTTGTCCTTTTTTAAGTGTGACAAATTTTTTCAATGCTTTAACGTTTTCCGTTTGCAAAAGATGCTGGTCAATATTTTTTCAGTTTTACAAAACGTTTTTTTAGTTTTTTACGGTTAAGTGCTTTTAATATCACATAGATCGTGTTCAGATGTCTCTTTAATGTGGGCATGCAACCATTGCAAATAGTTACATTGATCCTTACATAAGCCATTCTAAATCAAAATTATAACGCGATAATAAGCTTCACACTAATCACGACACTGACGGCGGTCTGACAGCCATTATCATCAACCGGAACTTCCGTAGGTTAACCTAACTCAAGATCCGGGTTAATGGGAAAACTATACTTGTAAAACTGAGCTATAGATGGCGGGCTTGGATGTCTTGGAAGAAAGCGCTGTTTACAAAAGCATAACCTACGTCCAGTACTTATAGGGAGCTGTAATATGATTCACTTATGTTAGGGTCTAATTAATTTAAGTTAATGATTATATTATAACAGCTAAATACATTCTGCGGCAGCTCTATTTAATCTCTATTCTAAATGATTGTATTTATCTTTTCTTTTCTTTTAGCGAAGGAAAAAGGCTTAGGTTTTAAGTGTTTTTTTTTCTTTCTTTAGACCAGAGAAGAATGAGCTTGGACATCCTTAATGATTGATTTCGCCACATCAGCGGTAGTTGATTGACCACCCAAATCAGGGGTGTGCAATTTCAATTTGTTAATCGTCCTATCGATAGCGTTTCTAACAATTTGCGCTTGCTTTTTCAAACTAGAAAGATTTAAAGTAATAGAAAAAATTCAAAGTTTGAAATGAAATACCTAAAAAGAAAAAAAAAAATTGTGGTTTTTGGTCGCCATTTGCAATTTAGGCAGACAGCGCCATCTATTTTAAATGGTATAATTAAGTGTAAATTATTAATTTGAAATTCTAACAATTTGCACCTGCTTTTTCAAACTAGAAAGATGTAAAGTAATAGAAGAAATTCAAAGTTTGAAATTAAATAAGTAAAAAGAAAAAATAATAATTGTGGTTTTTGGTCGCCATTTGCAATTTAGGCAGACAGCGCCATCTATTTTATACGGTATAATTAAGTGTAAATTATTAATTCGAAATTCTAACAATTTGCGCCTGCTTTTTCAAACTAGAAAGATGTAAAGTAATGGAAGAAATTCAAAGTTTGAAATTAAATAACTAAAAAAAATATGGTTTTTGGTCGCCATTTGCAATTTAGGCAGACAGCGCCATCTATTTTAAATGGTATAATTAAGTGTAAATTATTAATTTGAAATTCTAACAATTTGCGCCTGCTTTTTCAAACTAGAAAGATGTAAAAGTAATAGAAGAAATTTTCAAAGTTTGAAATTAAATAACTAAAAAAAATAATAATTGTGGTTTTTGGTCGCCATTTGCAATTTAGGCAGACAGCGCCATCTAGTTTATACGGCACAATTAAGCGTACATATCTCGTTGTTTATTTAGCTAGCAGACGCCACTAAACCAAAATGGCGGAATTCAGGGCCGGAAATAAGGATAATTTCTTATAGGACATGTGTCCAGCGACCCCCTGTTTGACTGGAAAATTTATAGGACATTGTCCACTGGAGTGTGTAAAAATTGTATGGCACCTCTATAGAGCTATTTCAGTGGGGGAAAAATTTCGTCTGCTACGAAAATTGGGCCTGCCTTTGAGTGTAGGGCGGTCATTTTATGAGGGTTTTCTCTATGGGCAAATAGCATTGGTGACGTAGCCATTACCCCCTCTGAAATAGCTCTATAGTCAAGCTATCAAAACTTGGGAAAATTTATTGGTCAAACTGTCCAGTGACCCCCTTAGTTTTTAAAAAAATTATGGGACATTTTAAAATTTTATTGGACAATGTCCAGTGTCCTGTGCTTATTTCCAGTCCTGTGGCGGATGGCTCAATTAAATGCTAATTAATAAATTATTTTGTAATAAGAGATAATTTATTTTCATTTTAATATTTAATTCCTTTTATATTTAGAAATTTCTAACAGTTTGAAGAAATTCAAAGTTTGAAACTAAATAACTAAAAAAAAAGACTATGGGTCGCCATTTGCAATTTAGGTAGACAGCGCCATCTAGTTTATACAATATAATTAGCCTTATTCCTGATCAGCGCCATCTACCCATAGCGGTGACTTTGAGAACTACCGTAAGCGGCAAGCCAATCAGATGTCACTAAAATCTGGTGACGTCATTTTTGGTAAGACCCGAGAGTGCCAGTCAGTGACGTCACCATATTTTAGCGACATCTGATTGGCTTGCCACTTACAGTAGTTCTCAAAGTCACCGCTATGGGTAGGTGGCGCTGATCAGGAATAAGCTACGCTAATTAAGCGTAAATTATTAATATTTTCTTATTTAAAGTAATTAAAAACGTATTTCGTTGTTTATTTTGCTAGTAGACGCTATTAAACAAATGGCGGATGGCTCAGTAGTCCTTGATTTGTTTTTTAAGACTAATTAAATTCTAATCTAATTATCATATTGTAATAAGAGATCATTTATTTTAATTTTAATATATTTAATTCCGTTTTCTATTTAAGGCTTAATGTTATGTAACCCGAACTTTTCCTTTATAAGGTTCACACGAAATAGATAGAATTAACGTAAACTTACCCCAAATAATCCAACAAATCTCCACTCGCATTCAACATAGCAATAGGATTAGCGATATTTTTACCGACGATAGATTTTCCAGTATTACGAGTTCCCTAATGAATTTTGATTAATTAATTATAAAATTTTTTCCCTAATGAATTTTGATTAATTAATTATAAATTTTTTTCCCTAATGAATTTTGATTAATTAACTATAAATTTTTTCCCTAATGAATTTTGATTAATTAATTATAAAATTTTTATCCCCATTAAAAAGTTCTATTTTAAAGAATCAACTTACAGTCTCGAAAACAGCGTAACTATGACCATAATTCGCACCCGACGTAATTCCAGGTCCACCGACGATTCCACAAGCCAAATTGGTCAAAATATTTCCATAGAGATTCGGGAGAAGCAAGACATCAAATTGATGAGGATTAGAAACCATTTGCATGCTGCAGTTGTCAATAATCATATTATTGTATTCCAATTCGGGATATTCTTTGGCAATCTCCGTGCAACATTCCAAGAATAATCCGTCTGATAGTTTCCTGAAATAAAAAAGTTAAAGGAGTGTTGAAGACTTATGCCTAGTGATGATGGTCGAGATCATTAATTAACATTTGGCGATATTGATATCAAAGTTTTAATGGAATTAATACTGATTTTAACTGATTATTTATTTAAACTCCGCGAGATAATCAATTATTTAAGGCAATGATACTGATATCAACTGGTTTTTATGGATTAACGACAGATTTCTAAGGATTATCGTCTGTTATTCGCGTGTTATCGACAGATTTTCGAGTGTTATCGACATATTTTCGAGTGTTATCGACATATTTTCGCGTATTATCGGCCGATTTTCGCGTATTATCGACCCATTTCCACGTATTACCGTCCGATTTTCGTGTATTATCGACCGATTTCGACGTATTACCGTCCGATTTCGACGTATTACCGTCCGATTTCGACGTATTACCGTCCGATTCCGACGTATTATCGACCGATTTCGACGTATTACCGTCCGATTTCGACGTATTACCGTCCGATTTCGACGTATTACCGTCCGATTTCGACGTATTACCGTCCGATTCCGACGTATTATCGACCGATTTCGACGTATTATCGACCGATTTCGACGTATTACCGTCCGATTTCCACGTATTACCGTCCGATTTCCACGTATTATCGACCGATTTCCACGTATTATCGACCGATTTCGACGTATTATCGACCGATTTCCACGTATTATCGACCGATTTCCACGTATTATCGACCGATTTCCACGTATTATCGACCGATTTCCACGTATTATCGACCGATTTCCACGTATTATCGACCGATTTCGACGTATTATCGACCGATTTCGACGTATTATCGACCGATTTCCACGTATTATCGACCGATTTCCACGTATTATCGACCGATTTCCACGTATTATCGACCGATTTCCACGTATTATCGACCGATTTCGACGTATTATCGACCGATTTCCACGTATTATCGACCGATTTCCACGTATTATCGACCGATTTCCACGTATTATCGACCGATTTCCACGTATTATCGACCGATTTCCACGTATTATCGACCGATTTCCACGTATTATCGACCGATTACCACGTATTATCGACCGATTTCCACGTATTATCGACCGATTTCCACGTATTATCGACCGATTTCCACGTATTATCGACCGATTTCCGCGTATTATCGACCGATTACCGCGTATTATCGACCGATTTCCACGTATTATCGACCGATTTCCACGTATTACCGTCCGATTCTCGCGTATTACCGTCCGATTTTCGCGTATTACCGTCCGATTTTCGCGTATTACCGTCCGATTTTCGCGTATTACCGTCCGATTTTCGCGTATTATCGTCCGATTTTCGCGTATTACCGTCCGAGTTTCGCGTAATACCGTCCGATTTTCAGGTATTACCGTCCGATTTTCGCGTATTACCGTCCGATTTTCACGTATTATCGTCCGATTTTCGCGTATTACCGTCCGAGTTTCGCGTAATACCGTCCGATTTTCAGGTATTACCCTCCGATTTTCAGGTATTACCGTCCGATTTTCAGGTATTACCGTCCGATTTTCAGGTATTACCGTCCGATTCTCGCGTATTACCGATCGATTTTCACAACTACTTTCTCCCTTTCTCAGTTACTCACATGATATTAGCTTTGTGAACAGCCGTCACCTTCTTGCGTCCATTATTTTTGGCATATTCAAATCCAAATCGAGCAATTTCCTCAGATTTCTCGCGTGTAATGACTTTAATGCTTTCTACAACTCCGTGAACGCTCTGAATGAATGAAAAGTCTCCGTATTTAAACAAATACCAATCAATTTTCGGCCATTTTGAAGGAAAACATACTTCATGCTCTAAACAACTGTACTCTCCTTCCGTATTCTGACGAATCAGAACCAAATCGACATCCTTGTGTCGTGTTTTGATGGCGTCTTGACTCTTACAATGAATGATGTTGGCGAAAAGGTTTAACCTGAGTCTAAAAAACAATTTAAAATTAAAAATAAACAATTACACTTCCGTTAACTTGCAGTTTTTTTAACCCTATGCGCGTGCCAAGGCTTAAAGCTGGAATTTTAACTGACAAAATGAAGCGTCGTCTGCTTTAAAGCCATAAATACGCGTACCAAGGCTTAAAGCTTGAATTTTAACTGACAAAATGAAGCGTCGTCTGCTTTAGAGCCATAAATACGCGTGCCAAGTCTTATAGCTAGAATTTTAACTGAAAAAATGAAGCGTCGTCTGCTTTAGAGCCCTAAATAAGTAGGTTCGTCTTAAGCCTTGGCGCGTGCATGGGGAATAAAGTGGATTGAGGAAACATTACAGGTGTGTTATTAAACTTAAACCTACCTTAGTTCAACATTTCGCGAACGAAAATGTCTAACATTTTCCCTCGTTTCAATGTTACCTGTTTAAAAAACTTGAACGTTAAACTTTATTTCACCTTAGTGATCCTTGTGCCAAGGCTTAACTTTAGTGATTCTTGTGCCAAGGCTTAACTCGTCCTTTATAATTTTAACTATTAAATATGGTTCAATTTCAAAATGATGTGGAGTTGAAAACAAAACGTTTCAACTCCAGATGCGTCATTTAAAAAAAAAAATCACGCGTTAAGCCTTGGCACAAGCATTGGGAATAAGGTCAATTATTTTAATTTACAAAAAAATCTCTCTTACCTTTAATAGCAACACCATTACGTCTTATGGAAGTAATGGCTTCATTGACTGCATCAGCATCCTCCTTAGTAGAGTCAAGGTTAATGATTTCAAAATCGACAGGGAAACCTCCAACGCTAAATAATTAACCTACAAGTCTAACCTAATTTCAATAATTAAATATTAATAATTAAACTTACGTGAACATTTCTCGAATGTAAGCCATCATTTCAGGTCCAATTCCATCCCCAGGTAACATGCTAACCATAAAACGTCCTCCATACTTTGCTTTTTTAAATTCAACCTGGAAAATTTTATCGGAGACAGATGAGTTTTTGTATAAAACGTAAGATTTATAGTCTACACACTAATTTTAACAAAATTATACGTGTTTTCTCATCTGGCGGAGTGGCAAAAAAAGCAATGCAAGCATAAGAGTGAACCAAAAATTTGCATATTTTTAAACTTACCCAGGCTGTCTTGTCTATTTCGCTGAGAATGTTGCTTACAGAGTGCAAGCAAGCCACCTAAGGTCACGGAGAAATGAGAATTTAAATATTTTAATTGTTAAGCCTTAGCCTTATTAGGCTTAATATATATACGAATTGTTTAATTGAATTATGGTTTAAATGCTTACATGATTGTTCGGGTGCAAAGCGGTTTTGGTTAAGTTTAAATTAGCATTATTAATTAATTTACTACAAGTGCGAAAGGGGAACGATCTAATAGCCGCCATCTTTATGATTGGAAATTGAAAGGTCACAAAAGGTCAAACCAAGGAGGATCGAAGCAGTGATCACGAGTGGCTAAAAGACGTGCGCCTTTAAGAAACTATTATAATAATATTGTGGAAATGGTGGCAATAAACAACAATTAGCAATAATTTGGAAAAAGGGGGGCAATATTTAGGAGTGTTAATAGAAACATATCAAATTTTGTAACATTTTGGAAAAGGCGGGTTAAGTTTATCCAGTTGATAATGATAATAAAACCAAAACCATAGCCGCCAAAATCAGGGCCGGAAATAACCACAGGACAGGACACTGGACATTGTCCAATAAAACTTTAAAATGTCCCATAAATTTTTTAAAACCTAAGGGGGTCACCGGACAGTTGACCAGTAAATTTTTCCGAAGTTTTGATAGCTTGATTATGAAGACGCGACACAATTTTTGCGGACTCCAGTGGACACTGTCTGAAAGAAATTTTTCTTATTTCCGGCCTTGGCCAAAACAGGCCTACATTTAGCGGCTCATCTTTGAACTCGTTAAACTGAACTGAATTGAAAGTATTCTCCCTAAACCATAGATATTTTAAACATATATAGATTAGAACCTTATATACAGGTATAAAAGGTATCAATCCGTGTCTGAAAACTATATATTAACATTTCTATGACATAAACACGTTTCGTCGTAAATTTCCCTTCTTTCGTTAGGTTTGTTTCTCGTCCTCTCTTCACTAAAATTAAATTTTCAATATGTCTGGACGTCAAGGTTTGTATTAATGAAGTTTTAATTAACAATATTAATAGTTAAACTTCAAATTTACAAGCGTATTTTGTTTTTAGGTGGAAAGAAAAAGCCCCTAAAGGCTCCAAAGAAGGATGGTGGAGACCTCGATGATGTAAGCCTTGGTTTTAATTTTAACTATGCTTTATCTCATTTTTAACCGCGTTTTAATTAATTTAATTGGGTTGTAATTAGACTGATAAGGAGTTTAAGCAAAAGCAGAAGGAAGAGCAACGATTATTAAAGGAAGCTGCGGCGAAAGCTGCGCAAAAAGGACCTTTAGTTGGAGGTGGAATTAAGAAATCGGGAGCTGGAGGTAAAAAGTGACACTTGCTGCTTTTGGAATGGGCTTGTGATGGTACGTTAATTATTAAATAGTTTAATTACTGATTAACTATTCAATTAATATTACTAAATTTCTGTAGGAACTGAAAATGGAAGGCTAAGGGAACTCTTTGTACAGATATCTTGTTTTTTTATAATGATTTAATTAAAATTATCCCAAGCCAATTTCTTTTACTGTTTTCATTGTTCTGCCTAGTTTTCAAAATTTCTTTTTATCTTCTGTAAAATGTTGACTAATAAAAATTCTCCTTAAAACTGTGTTTTTGATATTGGGTAGTTTACCAGTGTTGTGAAAGGGCCATAGGGACTTGCCATTATGGCATGTTTTTTTTTAACCACAGCCCACTCGATCACGCAAGTTGCACGCGCTATAGAATAAAATCTATACAAGCCCCTCCTCCTGGTATGTTTTTTAGCACTAGTGGAAGGTAGCCTATGACGTAGTACTGCCAAGTCCCTATTGGCAGGGTGGGAAATAAGGATTTTTTCAAAACAGGACATTGGACCAGCGACCCCCCCTGGCCTGGAATAAATAAACTGGTCCATGACCATAGAGTAATGTCAGTTCTACTAGGCAAACGTCATACCATAGAGTAGTGTCGGTAGAGGGGGGAGTAGACTGTGTATCCCTCCCTCTAGGCGCGCTTTTGTAAGAGGGGATACTGTACGCGCCTAGTAGGGGGGATGACACTTAGCTAAGAGACAGAAGGGTATGACGTTTGCATACGTAAAACTGACATCTAGCTCTAGCTCAGTGTCATCCCCCCTACCAGGCGCGTACAGTATCCCCTCTTACAAAAGCGCGCCTAGAGGGAGGGATAAACAGTCTACTCCCCTCTCTACCGACACTACTCTATTGACCATGGCGCGTCGTCTGCTATACTAAAGAAGTGTGTAATTAAAATAGTTGAGATAATGTCTGGACTCTGGTTACCCTTGAATTTTCCCGTGGACCACTGACCCCCCTCCGATTTAATTTTTAAACTGGTCCAGGCAATTTTTAAACTGGTCATTGCCCTGTGCCACCGCCTTATTTCCCACGCTGCCTATTGGTGAGCAATGCAAGGTTTCCCACAAAGTCCCTATTTTCCTACAAGGTCCCTAATTCTCTCTATTATAATAAAAAATAAAACTTCTGACATAATTTTCCTTAAAAAAAGGCCCCAAAGTTAAAGCTGGAGAGTAGGAACAAACGGAACCATCTTTACAAAGAAGTTCCGTGATTACTACCATAGCCCACTCGATCACGCACTCGACAATGTAAGCTGCTCGCGCTATAGAAGCCCAATCAATCGGCCAAAAAGTGCGATTTTTGGACTATCGCCGGGGAGTTCGAAGGAACCCAAAATTAACATTAAGTTCTATGGGAGGAGATAGGATTTTTGGCCAGATCCTTTGTCCTATTCATCCAAATGACCTGAAATTTTAATGAGACGTGTGTTTAGATGTGTTCTATTATTCTAAAAAGCTTTTAGAGTCGATAGTTTTTTAATGAAAATTAATTTCCAATGTCAAAATTGTAAATTCAGTACTTAAAACCGTTTTCCAAGATAAAAAACCCAACCCCAGCTGAATATAAAAGGGGGGAACTGTATCATATTGCAAAATAAAACCCAAATCTTAAAATTTTCGAATGAAACTTTTTTCATTACATTAATGCTTATATATTACTAAAAAATGGGAAAAACCATCTATGGGACCGGATCTTTTCTGAATACCAATATTCGTAGACTAACGTTTTAGGATTCATGCCTGAATCCGTGTAATTGGCCGTTTAAATGGTCTACTTCATGCTGCGTAATTCGAGCTGGCCAGCCTCTAACTTGCCACGAAATTGGCTTCGAATATTCATCATTAATAAATAAAATTACCTTGGGTCTAATTTACTCTCGAGATTCAGTTTTGTACCAATTAGTTTTATTTCAAGAAACCAAGGAACGCTTTTGCTGTAACTTTTGAAGCTAGCGCACATCTCGGGGAAACTAACCTTAGTATTATCAGAAGGGGATAATAGAAGAAGGATGACACTCTGTATCCTCTTCTATCGTCCGCTGAGTCGTGGAACATGCCTACAGTCACGTGACATTGCCCAATCACTATTCCAGAAAATAGTAACGCTACTACTTGAAAATATAGTTCTTGGCACGACCCTAGGACCTAGGTAACGAATTGTACATCCCTTTAAGTATGGGTCTGGATAAAAAGCGATAAGGTACAGAGATTAAAATAATCCTGGTTGGTTAAATCGAAAATGTAATAAAAACCCCGTTATCAGATATGACAGAAAGCGGGAAAAAGAACATTGTTGCAATCCTAAAACATTCGAATTTGCATCGCATTACTTCACAGATCGTCGTAAACGAACTGTAAATTTTTTGTTCCAGATTATAAAATGTATGAGTAAATCAGTCGTTAATTTAAACAACTTTTTAATTCTAATTAAATTACAGGGCTACGTCTAACCAAAACGAAATACCTTCATCCCCACAAAATGTTCAAGGTTAGAGTTACTTTATTATTAGATCATCTTATTTTTAAAGGCCGACTTCCATCGAAAAGAGTTCTAGCGAACTGAAAACCGAGCATCGAGTCTGCGACCGTGCCGATTTTCGAATCCCCGCTGGGACAAAAGATGGAAGGGTTCTAACTAACTGAAAGCCGTGCAATGTCGTTCTAGCGAACTGAAGATACACAATAGAGAATTTCCTTCAGGGAAAAGCAAAAATTCGAGAGGAAATAAATTTAAAAGGATTTCTATTGTTCATCTTCAGTTCGCTAGAACCACATTGCACGGCTTTCAGTTAGCGAGAACCCTCCCAACTTTTGACCCAGCGGGGCTTCGAAAATCGGCACGGTCGCTTCATTGTTAGTCTCGATGCTCGGTTTCCAGTTTGCTGGAAGTCGGCCTTTAATGTAATCATAATTAGTGATAATTAGATGTTGCCACATTAAATGGGTAACAATGATTGGGTATGTGAACAACAAAGACGTTAAATATGGCTCCTAACTGGTGACGTTGAAGCTCTATCGAACGAGTTTGGGTTCATCAACAGTTTGATGCCTCTTTTTGGCATCTTTTATTCTTTATTATTACTTCTAATGGTCAGCAAGCCACGCCCCAATGCCCGTGTTCCTCTCTATACAATATATAAAGTTTTCTAACGCTAAAAATGCATTTTTTCCAGAAACTGTTGCACCCCCTGTTGATCAAACAAGAAACTCCGCGGCTCCAAGCGGAAGTCAACCCTTTACAATAAGGTGATAAATATGTTACTATTTTGTGGAAAAGTCCATATAATCAGAAGCATATAATACTTCCCCTCGAGAGAAGTGTATCACCACAAAGCGGGATGGGGTAATTGTAACATGATTCTTCCTACCCAAAATTATTTTACATTTGGAGTGCACAAGGTTACTAAACCTAATCACATACGCGAAGGATAAATAGTTCCCTCTCATCATTACTCTATTAGCGCTTAACTCATTTGACAAGGCGCATGCATGAGCTTGTGGTCATTTTTGTCCCACGTCAAGACAATCAAGGTTTGTGGGTTAATTGCTTGCTGAGGATTTAGTAAATACCAAACAGTTATAGAATTCTCCCTAGCACGGTGCGATAGTTACCAATCTGAATTAAGTTTGATAAGCGGGAGAGCAAATTAACCAAAAAAGGGCTACCTTGCTTGGGAAGAATCATGTTAAACATAACCAAAGTATTAAGAGGATACAGAGTGTCATCCTTCTTCTATTATCCCCTTCTGATATGAAATAAGCATGTATATTATACTTGTGAAATCCTCTGACTCACTGATAACAGAGAGAATTTAGAAGAGGAGTGGAAGGGGTGGTTCGGAATGTAGCGCAACGTCGTCTGCTAAACGTTATCTAGGCAGGTCGATTTCCGGTATGATGCGTTTGTAACAGAGAGATTTTAGAACATGTGACCGGAAACTCGCCTACCCCAAAAAGTCAAAGGGGGGCCTTCCGCTCCCCTTCTAAATTCTCTCTGCTGATAACTGTCTCTCCAGAACAGTTCAGATATTATAGAGTAATTTCTTTCCCATATACGGCAACGTCATAACCCTCTATCTCTTACCTTAGTGATATCCCCCCTCCCCTTCCTTTCCAGGGGCAAATAGTATTCTCTAGTACAAAGTTGCTCCTAACGTAGGGGATACACAGTTCACTCCCCCTCTCAACCGAAATTACTCTATTCTCAACCAGATTTGCACGGAGATTAGTTGATCTTAAGAAAGATTTATAATCTAGATAAATTACTAAAACTATATGTAGAAAATGCAATATATTATAATTTGATGCATACGATTGGTTATCGTATTTCTCTTTAAAAACGTAACAGATTTTTATCATTTTGCTTTCATTTTATTATCTTGCATTTCGCGGAAAAAATGTCATAAAGAATTATTTATATCACCGTGTTGCGTAAAAAACTTAATTGGCGATTTTAGAAATGATGTTTCATCAGGTGCGTGCGCAGAAACGAGGGAGTGAAGTGTGCTTCCCCTCGCTACATATATTTTGTATTTAGGACAAGGCTTATTACTTTTACCAGAAGTAAGATGAGACTAGAAGTAATGAGCTAACCAAATTCTTCACTTGGCGAAAGTGAACCAACGGTTGGCCCTCTGTCAGCGGTTTCTGAATTTTCCCTCCAAAACGTCAGACGCTCGCGGCGGTAGACGGCCGAACTAGATTCAAGCACCCGCGTCCGTGTTCCGCGGCTTTAGGTTGAGGGGAAGGGGATAGGAAAAGTTTTTGGAACACGACCAATTTTTTTCTCTCTAGTGTAGGCGCGATGGAAGCGGCATAAAATCCTCAAATTTGTTCAATAGTGCCAGGATCTATTACCAATGCTAGAGCTCTTTACTTCTAGTCTCATCTTGCTTCTGCCTGTTTTCAATGTTTATGAATCCCACTAAGTTTAGTGGCCCGTGATCAAACAGAATGTTAGGGTTGCCATAGCAGCCGACAGTTGATTTAAGCCTATGATAAGGGATGAACCGGTACCGATACCATATCGGTATCGGCACCGATACTCGGGGTTTCCCGATAGTATCGGATCGGTTGGTTTAATATGATACTAAACCAATACTCGTTTAAAATGCGTTGTATGGTGCAACATGACATTTTTAGGTCTTTCAGTAATGTATTGATGGTGATAATATCTCATTTCTATGAATGTCAAGCCGTGATATTATTTTGGAAGTACCTCTAAACATTGTACATGGTAGTATAATTCATGAAATTACTCTATAATTATTTAATAGTATTTTTAATACATATGTAAATGGCACTGTACTACTAAAAATATCGGTATCGGTTGAAGTATCGGGTTTTGGATCATAGTGAATAAATATCGGTATCGTTCGGTTCATGTTTACACCGGTATCGATCGGTATCGGTTTAAACCTGGTATCGGCCATCTCTATAAATTCTGATTGGTTTAACCTGTAATGCAGCAATCCCAACTTAACGGAGGAACAGGTTAGAGAAGCTGTTCTGGATTTCGCTACCAAAAAATCTTGCTATGGCAAGAAAACAGCAAAACAAATCACTGTGGAAGAAATAACTAATAAATGTGCTTTTCGTGTAAGACAAAAATTAATAGTCCATCTTTCAATTAAGCCTAATGGTTTTTTTGGTATATTTTCATAAAGTATACTTTAGAAACCTTTGCGGAGAAACGGGAAATATCCTATAACTACTGTTCTGCACACCCAAGTAAAGTAACGACTATTTGAAAAAATGTGAACAAATGAATGAGGGGAGTTGGTAGTGCGATTTTGTGGACACTCTGATGCCACACTAAAAGTTATACCCGAAGTAAATAGGGGGAAGTACGTAACAGATGAAGTTTTGACGGAAGTCGCGGATGAATACACTATTTTCTCTTCGTCTGCATCCAGGGCTCCAGGCTGAACGATTTTTGTTAACTTAAGGACCTATAAGAAACCTGAAAATTTCTCTCGATAACTTGCCTCTCTCTGATTGGATGAATTCAAATTTTGCGCGGCAAACCGTGTTTTTTTAAGGGACACCTAGCTTGCTTAAGCTGGAGATACATACTTCGCCTATTTACTTCTGGTTGGTTATACCAAGTTTTCCTGCAGCATCCCCCTTTCTCTCGTTGTGGCAGTTCAGATGCGCGTACAATTTGTCCCCTATTCTACTACTCCTTGTAGATTATGAATCAAACAATGAAGATCCTCCGGAAATATGGGAAATACCAGCCGAACCTGGCGAACCTTTCGTTGACGAAATAAAAGTTCTTGAAGTACCTAACAGTAGCACAATCGAAACTTGCCCGTTTTGCGATGGAAGTGGGAAGGGAGATTGCTACATGTGCAACGGAGATGGAGAGGTAAGTTTTCCATTCTTCTCTGAGATTACCATAGAGTTCGTAGTATGAACCGGATGAACATGGTGGTAAATGTAATTCGGTTTGCCCGTGTACTCGAGCTGGTATTAATACGCTCATTCATTTTGTGTTATTTAAATTTAAATTTGAATTTAGCAAGAGAAAATAGAAGAGCTTGGCTAAAAATTTAACTTTAGCCCCGCTTTCTACCGCGTTTGATGGTCGTCCTGTTTTTTACGCCCCCCCCCCATCTAGAACTTAAAGTAGCCAATCAGGAGGCTAAAGATTAGATATTGTGTTTTTGGAAAGTAGCGCCAGTGGCCCAGTGAGCACAAAAAATTGGATTTGTGCTCCCTGGTAGCGCTACCCAACAGGGATTATGGGAGAGAGAGCCGCTCCTCATCTGTTTTGCGGGGACTTCCTGGGAGGTGGGGGGGGGGGGTCGCTAGAGCGGTTGTAGAAGCGACCAAATCTAACCCCTCAAACATAGATAATAAATAATAAATATTTATTATCTATTATCTATTCCTCAAACCAGGAGTTCATACTCAGTTCAGGTATGAACTCCTGCTCAAACGAGGAGCAGTACGCGGAGGAAGAAGTATTAGGCCTATACTCTCTTCGATTTTCTCTTGCCTTTAGTCATAAGTCTAATAAATTAGCCAAGGAAGTAACAAAAATGTGGGTCTGGGTCCTCTCCTCTGTTGTGAAGCAGTACTGAACAAGCGCGACACATTCACCACCTCGCGAATCTCAGATCTCCGGTTTAGGTGCGACACGTCACACGTACGCCAAAATTTACCCTTGGGAGGGAACCAGATATTGGCTGTAGAAGTGAAGAAAGATTTCCGTTCAGGCTAATTTAATGGACTTCTGTTTTAGTGCACACAAATTTGGGTTTTGAAAGAAACTAGTTGCCGGTTTGATTACTTTGTTCTTCATTGACTTATGATTAAATACGTAGAGATCATGCATGCTTTGCGGAGGAGGTCGTTTTGTGTTTGACTATACAACTAAAAGCATGATTAGCTGTACGTCATGCTATGGAAGGGGAACTAAAAGCTGTCATTATTGTAGTAGCACGGGTAAAACGGAATGTAACCATTGTTTTGGAATGGAAAAAATCATAAAATTCATGGAACTGACAATTACGTGGTAATAATAATAAAAACCTCATTAATGGATACCAGGGATAGATTTAATTTTAGAAGTAGGAATGGAGAACGGTTATTATTAACTTCAGTCCGACTCATAGACCACCCAGTATAGAGCCCCTCCCTCCAACACGTAACGAAAATTTTAAATTATCTTATTGGCTCACTTAAACTACGTTTTAATGACGTTGCTGACGGGGACGGCGAAAAAAAGTAATTCCTTTTTACCTCTGTCGCTATGACCCGCCTCTTCTTTCAAGGGGAAGGGGGTCCGGGACTATGACGCGCGCCCACATTCTCTGTTCTCCATTCCTACTTCTAAAATTAAATCTATCCCTGAGATACGTCAGAAGTGAAACGCTTAAATGTAATCAGGGAGAAGTTGAAAAGGGGAGCGATACACAGTGGGAGATAGGATCTTCGAATATGGTTATATTAGTGCTTTCTCGTCGCGTGGGTTACTGTTTGTATATTTATTTATTTTTTAATTTACTATTTTGGGCCCTCTCTCCAAAACAAAATGTGTGCGTTGCTACCGTCCAATGAAATCACAGTTAGAAAGACGTAGAAACTAACACGGTATAATGGGGTTGCAATGATTCATTTCAGCTGTAACAGAAGTATATAATAATACTGCTCTTCGAGAGAAGTTTACTACCACAAAGCGGGGTAATTGTAACATGATTCTTCCTACCTAACATCATTTTACATTTATTATAGCAACGTTACTAAACCGAATCACATACTCGAAGGATAAATAGTTCCCCTCATCATTACTCTATTTACGGTGCTTAACTATTTGCCACGGCGCATGAATGCGCTTGTGGTCATTTTTGTCCCACGTCAAGACAATCAAGGTTTTTGGGTTAATTGTTGAGGATTTAGTAAATACCAAACAGTTATAGAATTCACCCTAGCACGGTGCGATGACAATCTGAATTAAGTTTGATGAGCGGGAGAGTAAACCAAAAGGGGATCAGCCTGGGCAGAATCATGTTACATAACTAAAGTATTAAGAGGATACAGAGTGTCATCCTTCTTCTATTATCCCCTTCTGATGTATGTATTCGTGTTTATGTTACTAATAATTCCTGTGTTTGAAAAGGACCAATCACATTGAGGAATATGTATCAGATACAAACGACTTTCCAGGAGCGAAAATGAAACAAGTTACTGGGGAGATAGCATTGTTGGAGAGATCTCCTAAGGTTTGTTGAAAGATTCAACCAAGGCTTAGCATCGAAGAATAACAAACAAAACATTTCAATAGGCACAACCAGTGACGGGGTTCCCAGTTGAATCTGTCAACACCGCATCACAAGAAATAACTTCCAAACACGAGACTGAATTTCCATTGGAAAAAATTTTGGAACAAGTGAACTTAAGCCTAAAACAGGGATAGATTTAATTTTAGAAGTAGGAATGGAGAACAGAGTAATCTGGGCGCGCGTCAAAGTCCCGGACCCCCCTTCCACGGGACGGAGGGGTATGAAAGAAGAGGCGGGTCATAGCGACAGAGGTAAAAAGGAATTACGTATTTTTCGCCGTCCCCGTCAGCAACGTCATCAAAACGCAGTTTAAGTGAGCCAATAAGATAATTTAAACTTTTCGTTACGTGTTGGAGGGAGGGGCTCTATACTGGGCTATGAGTCGGACTGAAGTAAATACTAATTAATCGTTCTCCATTCCTACTTCTAAAATTAAATCTATACCTGTCAAGAATTTAAGCCTAATGAATATTTTATATCTAACCGGAAGTATTAATTCATACAGCGTCAGACACTCAGAATCATTCCCTTAACAGAAGTGTCCTACAAATGGCACGAAAAACCAGGACGATTTTACATTTATGGCTTAGAAAATAAAGTCTACTTTCCGGATTTCCCGCAACCCTGTTGTTGGGGTTGCAACATTATTTAAATTCGAAATTTTAAAAAAAGCCAAGGCTTATATTCATGGCCACCATTTTTCTATTTATTTTACTTAATTTATAACTGACTAAGTATTAATGATAATTAAATTAAATTAAATAAAGAATCAAGTTTTGCTCAATACGTTTTCCAATAAGTTCATAAGATGTGTTCCTCCATAAGTTTGTCACTGGTTACAAACTGGAGCTTGTCATAAACTGATTGAGGTAGGTCATAGATTCGAGGTAAAGCGACGTACGCCTTGTGATGCGCTGCTGTCAAAGGCTTAGTAATGCAGACTAAATAGGACTAGATGGAAGTCCTGCAAAATTAACCACCGACTGTAGTACTTCAATTCTGGCTTCCGTCGTTCTCGAACTAGTTATCTCGAGATGTAAGTCTCTAGCATTACGAAGTATAGGAAGTGTCATACTTATGGAACATAACTTATAAGCTTATGGTTTTCCGTTGTGTGATTTTGAACATGCCTACTACTTACTAGTAACGTTCCTGCAAAACTACTTTCAGCCTTCTAGCTAAAACGGTTTGATCTGGGCGTTAATCATCAGTCAGGACTTTGACTCATATAGATAATTTTTAGACAAGGAGGATTAATACCTTTTACACCTGGAGACCAGACTATGCTAATGCACTTTCCCCGCCATGTAGCCTGCCTGACCTCCTGGTGTAAATGGTACTACCAATCCTCCTTGTCTGTAAACCATGTTTAGACATAGATTTTATTGACTCTTTCAAAATAAAAATAAAATTTAGTTTAACCCTTTACTTGAAGAGTGACATTTATCATATATCAAATTGCAAAGTGGTAGTCGCATGAGCTTGTCCGAACGAACTTTGAGAAACCAGTGATAAATGAGGTAAGATGCATTGGAAATGATAATGGGCGACGTGCGGCATGCACTGAAACTCTCCCAACCAGTGTACCTCGCGCATGCCCCTACCCTTCGGAAGAGGCAGGCGATTGTTAAGTGCTGCCGCCTAGCGCCATTGTATTTGTATCGGAACTAGCTTCTATTTTTGATACAGAAGGGGCGTCCTTTACGTACCATTCCGTACTGTACGACCCTACCTAAACGCCACTGAGGATGCTGGGAGGACTTCGGTGTCGTTTCATAGATGGGGGTACAGAGGCAACGTTGTAGCTATCGGGGTTGCTACTCCATGATCTCTCTCCTTCAAGGTGAAACTATTCTTGAACCTGAATAGAACAATGGCAATTTTTCTTCACTAAGGTAGATAAGATGATACATTTAGGCTTAACGCTTATCATCCCTTATCAGTTATGTTTGCAAGCCGACAATTACTACTACCAGTACTTCACTAAGATCCCTGGAAGCCTAAAACAAAGACGCAAAGAACAAATTGGGGCGTGTTATATTTCAAGTTTAACCCTGTTGTCAAATACTTAATTTAAAATGAATTACGGGTAATTAATTAAAGTGATTAATAAATAAATTAACATTAATTATAATTAATTATAATTAATAATATTAATTTTAATTACAGGGGAGCTACAATTAACGATGGGGCTTACTCCAATACCATACCGTATTCTCCGCATGATCCTCAAGGTTATTTAAATTATCATTATTATCAAAGTTAGTGCCATTACTTAAGCTTAATTATTAATTAAATTGTTTTATAATTAATTAGGTTCAAGCGGAATTGGTCCACCACCCCCTCCTGATTACGCCACAGCTGTTAACGTTCCAACAACTCAAGAACATATTGAGGATTTTAAAAAGATACCTATTAATGAGTTACAGCAGATACCCGGTTATAATGAAGCTACGTTTGATTCAAGCAAGTTACATGTTAATAAGTTTATAATTTAAGTTAGAATCAAAGTATTTAAAGAAACTTACAAACTAGAGTATTTTCTATAAATACATGTACAGGGTGTTTCTGATAAGTCTGGTGGCATAAATTAAGGGGGAAATTTGTTCTTTGGGAAATCGATTTTGAGTCGAGAATGTTCTATGCTTCTATATATCCATTTTGTTTGCCACAAGGGACACACTGTTTTCGAGTTATGATTGGAGTGGTGTTTTAGGAATCACCCCTTAATTAAATTATTAATTAATAATTGTCTAAATCAGTTTCTTAATAAAATTTAAGGGGTCATCCGTAAAATACTCTTAACAATCTTAACTCGAAAACAGCATTGTCCCTTGTGGCAAACAAAATGGCGATAGAAGTTAAGATATTTTCGACTCAAAATCGATTTCCCAAAGAATAGACATCCCCGTTAATTTGTCACCAGACTTATCAGAAACACCCTGTATTTAAAAGAGCATAAGGTATCATAATGAAGATAAGTATAACACTCCCGTTGTATTTCTTCTAAATAGTGGGGGCGTGGTATCGTCTGCTTGACTTAGGGTTAAGACGTATCATTGATTGGGTGTATGTGGATGTAAAGACGTTAGATAGGGCTTCAAAGTTACCAGTCCTGCACCAAATTTGAATGGTCCGTATTGTTTGAAGAGATATCGTCTTTGTTGACAAACATACCCATCAATGTTTCGTCTTCAGACAACCAGGTGGTCTAAACACCAGACTCTATTTTAATTTTACAAGTCTAAAATGTAATTTATATTAAAATGCATCATTTAATGTATTATTTCAGTGGCTACAGCGCCCCCTGCTGACCTAAATCGAAATTACACACCACCCACCGAAAGAAACCAGTTACTAAGGTGAAAATATGTTTATAATACGAAATTTTATGGCTACGGTGTAGGGATTTTTTTTTCATATCAGAAAAAAAGTAAATTAACTCGAAAGTCTAATAATAAACTAGCAATTTTATCTGTCTGTTAGTAACGCTTGATATATTAGCGGGTAGATAGAAAATCTGTCTTGCTCTCTACGTTAAACCATAGAAATATGATAACCGCCGTAAGCATAAGTCCTAAAGATATTTGGTACTAACAACTTTGTCTGTCTGTTAGTAACGCTTGATCTATTAGCGATGTAGATAGAGTATCTGTCTTTTCTGAGTTAAACCATAGCAATATAAAAACCTCCATAAGCATGAGTCATAAGTATATTTGGTACAAATGTGCATCTTCTATATCTATACAAGGTGTTTGTGACGTGTCTGGTGGCATAAATTAAGGGGGATGTTCTCTGGGAGTCGATTTGAGTCGAAAATGTGTCAACGTCTATCGCCATTTTGTTGGCCCCAAGGGACACTATTTTCGAGTTATGATTGGATGTGTGTTTTAATTAAATTAGAAACTATTGTCTAAATCAGTTTCTTAATTAAATTTAAATGGTCATCCGTAAAATATTAAATTACGCTAACTTCAGATTTACCTTCTTCGTATAAACACCACGTATAATTTGATTTCTAAACATTGCCGATAATATACTACACTTTTTTTCCATCTGAATTTTTAACAAAAGATAATCATATCGTGGGTTACACTTAAATTTCTTTTTTTTTTTGGTATGGTAACCTTGGTATAACCAAGAAGTAATATCTAGTTTATTAGGAAGAGGGTTTAAACTAGCCACATTTCTAGCTTTATCTCCAGTCAAATTTACGTAGGTCCGGAGTTAATCCCCGCCTCTAAATTACAGCCAGCATCTCATTGGTTCTTGAAAACTCGCGTCAGCGCGACGCGAATGACGAAAATTACAGTCATATTTTCCGACTGAGGAGAGGCAGCGAAATAGCCCGGCCTCCTTTTACGCCCCCCCCCCTTGTATTTTGAAAGGGGGACTGGGACTATGGCGCGCGAATACTTAGGCATCTTATACCTTCTCAATAATAAACTAGATATCGCTTCTTGGTATAACTAACCGAGTTATTAAAAATATCTTAACAAAAGAGTTTTAAAAAGAATGTAACGGTTTAACTCAGAACATCCGCGTATATTACAGCATTCCTAACATGACAGAGGAACAAGCCAGGGAAGCTGTGCTGGATTTTGCATCCGAAAAATGTTGTTACGGTACTAAACCGGCAAAAGAATTAATCGTGAAAGATATAACTTATAACAGCGCTTTTCATGTGAGACAAATAATTAATTCAGATTTTTTTTTATATCAAGTAGACCTAATTATTGTTTGTTTGTTTTCTTCTTAAAAGTACACTTTAGAAACATTTTGTGAGAAACGGGAAACAGCGCGGGCTTTTAAACCATATAAAGGTAAATAAACAACAGTAAACATCTGGACCAAGTACAAAAATATACAGCAATATATGTTTCCCCCTATCTATACTGATTACGTAATCAGTCTGTAATCCTTGGTAATCCTGTCATAATCCGTAATCATTCGTAGTAATGATTAGTTATTACGTAATCATGTAAATCATTATGTAATCATGTACAATCATTATGTAATCATGTACAATCATTATTTAATCATGTGCAATCATTATGTAATCTTTTTTTTTTTTTTTTGTTCCGTTTGAGGGTGACGAGCTAGGGCTTGACAAGCCTTACAGCTCCATAGGGAGGAAATGGGGGGCTAGGAAGAGGAGGGTGCGAAAAGTAATTTTTTGAGGCCTAATTTAAAGTTTGTTAGGGACGTGAGGGAGGCGAGGTCTGAGGGTAGGGAATTCCATAGGGGAATGGACCTTCGAAAAAACGAGTGCTTCAGCGGGTTTTTACGCGAGGGAGGTAGGAAGAGCTTGAAAGAATGACCCCGGGTGCAATCATTATGTAATCATGTGCGATCATTATTTAATCATGTGCAATCATTATGTAATCATGTGCAATCATAATGTAATCATGTACAATAATTATTTAATCATGTGCAATCATTATGCAATCTTATGCAACCTACAAAATTTAGCCACGGAGACACGGGTTCCCAAACTTTTATTGGCCCTTATTGGAATAAAATAGATTATTTCAAAATGCGTTCGATTACTTTAACTTCGACAAAATTAACCCAGAAAGATAAGCCTTGGCACTAAGCACTAAGCCCAATTATAGGTACACCGATCTCGGTTGGTTACGCTCCATTACCGTGGGAAGTATCAGCTCATCCTAAAGAAGCATTCAAGAACGAAGTGCAAATAATTGAAATCCCTAACACGGAAGAAATCAGAATATGCCACATTTGCGCTGGAGTTGGACAAAAATGTTGCACCAGATGTATGGGAGCTGGAAGTGTAAGTTTTAAACATCATTAGACCCTTTCGACGGTAATAGACCCTTTTCCAAAAGGAGGCGAAAGGCGTAGTATTGTCTGCTAATATACAGTATAGACCTTTTCGATGTAAAAAATGAGGTAGGCAACTGTCTGTACTGGAACCATGGAAGAAGAAGGGTATGGAATGGTGAGGTGAATAGGCAGACGGCTACGCGAAATGTAGGGTCACGTGGAAAAACTCTCCTCTCCTCTCGGCACTAGCTGTAACGCGATTACTGCTCTGCGCAATATTGGCGCGCAAGCAGAGAGAGGGATACACTGTTTAGATCCGCTCTCTACCGCCTCTGCTACAGCACGCCTGCGCGGAAGCTTTCAACGTTGGTGATAAACTCGGGAAGGAGGGAATGAAAAGGGGGAAGTTACGATTTTTCAACGCGCTCTCTTTAACACTATAGGACCCTTCCATACCCTTCTTCTTCCATGCTGGAACGTACAAGGGAGTTGATACATTGTCATCCGTCTCTGCGCTCTCTCATCGAGATGAAAGGCAAAGTTTTACCCAAGTGTCTTTCGCTTTTAGTTACATCGAAATGGTCTATTCTTGTTAAGAAGGAAAATTGATAGGGTATGTGCATGCAAAGACGCTAGTTAGGGCTTCAATGTTACTAGTCCACCAAATTTGGATGGTCCGTATTGTTTGAAGTCATATCTTAATGTAAATCTTTGTTGACAAACATACCCATCAATGTTCCTACCGTCTTAAGACAGCAAGGTGGTCAACAAACCAGACTCTATTTGACCCCCCGACCTTTGAACAGTGTCTATTAGGGTGTAGGCAACATTTAGTATCGTGACATACCACAAGGGCTTCTACGCCAAACTGGTCTACCATATATTTGACCAGATTGAAATGGTATTAAAATGATTTCAGGTTTGTTGCTCATGGTGCAATGGAAGTGGTCACAGACATCGTCACGGGGAAAGCGAACATCATCATAGCCACTGCCATCATTGTCACGGTAATGGTCGCGACAGATGTTTCACTTGCATGGGTAATGGACACGTGACGTGCCAAACTTGTAAGGGAAAGACCCAGCTTCGATTCTTCATAGAACTGACGGTTACATGGTAATATAACTTGATCCAAAGAACACTCCCTTAAATTATGGCAATATTTATCACCAACACCCTGTATAAGAAATATATGAATATGATTAGTAATTAATTACCCTTCGTTCTTGAAGGACCAATCACGTTGAGGACCATATCTCCGATACAAATGACTTTCCTAAAGAACTGATTAGAGAAGTTAGTGGTCAGATTGCCCTGGATGAAAGATACCCAAAGGTTTGTTACTAAACCCTATTAGACCATTCCAATAATGTCATTAAGAGAAGCAAACACCACAGGGCCAGGGGTCACAGCGCGAGTTCCCCCCTGTGTGTTGTTTTCTCTGCAACTAATTAATCAAACGGTCTATTTATCATCAAATAATGTCACCTAAAATATTTGAACAGGTATGGCCAGTGACACAGTTTCCCGATGCTTCAGTCAACATGGCGTCACAACGCATAATTTCCAAACACGAAATAAGCTTTCCAATGGAACGCGTTTTGGAACAGGTAAATTTTAGTCTTAAATTTAACCCTAATCAGATTATAAAGGGTGTTTCTGATATAAGTCTGGTGGTATAAATTAAGGGGGATGTTCTTTGGAAGTCAATTTTGAGTCGAAAATGTTGTAACTTCTATCGCCTCCATTTTGCCACAAGGGACAATGCTGTTTCCGAGTTAAGATTGTTAAGAGTATTTTACGGAAGACCCCTTAAGTAAATTTAATTAAGAAACTGATTAAGACCATGATTTCTAATTTAACTAAAACACCCATTAAATCATCACTCGAAAACAGTGTCCCTTGTGGCAAACAAAATGGAGATAGAAGTACAGAACATTTTCGACTTAAAATCGATTTCCCAAAGAACAAACATCCCCCTTAATTTATGCCACCAGACTTATATCAGAAACACTCTGTATAATAAGTATTCATTTTAGCGCCAGCGAATCAGAATCGTTCCCATAGCCGCGGTAGAGTACAAATGGCAGGAAACACATGGACGATTTCACGTTTATGGATTTGAATCCAAAGTCCATTTCCCGGATTATCCTCAAACATGTTGTTGGGGTTGTAACATTATTTAAAGATAAGGTTTAACTGGTGCGAGAAATGTTCAATTAAACTGAGTTATTTCACTTTGGAATTGGTAAAACTAGTTCAAAAGAGTTAATACAACTCAACAAGTATTAAGAGTAAAAGATACTACCATTATTATAGTATATCATTAAAGTAGTGTCATACTTATGGAACATATCTTATAAATTTATGGTTTTATCAGGGATAGATTTAATTTTAGAAGTAGGAATGGAGAACAGAGTAATGTGGGCGCGCGTCAAAGTCCCGGACCCCCTTCCACGGGAGGGAGGGGTATGAAAGAAGAGGCGGACTGGTCATAGCGACAGAGGTAAAAAGGAATTACGTATTTTTCGCCGTCCCCGTCTGCAACGTCATCAAAACGTAGTTTAAGTGAGCAGCCAATAAGGTAATTTAAACTTATCGTTACGTGCTGGAGGAAGGGGCTCTATACTGGGTGGTCTATGAGTCGAACTGAAGAAATACTAACCGTTCTCCATTCCTACTTCAGAAATTAAATCTATCCCTGGTTTTATAAATTGTTTTGACACTATTGTGTAGCTAAAAATTTAATAAAATATGTGTGTACGAACCTTTCATACTCCAATTAAATCTAAAACATATGTATAAATGGGGTAGTAACAAGTAACGTGATTAAGACTGTGATTTGTATAAGCAGCTGTGAAATAAAGACATATTTGATAAACAAACGGTAGCTAAATCACTCCAGTTTTCATCAAACGTTCATAGTGTCGAACCCCATCTGCGTGGGATTCTATTATCCTCTTCTGAATTCACCCTAGCACGGTGCGATGCCCATCTAAATTAAGTTTGATGAGCAGGAGAGCAAATGTTCAAAAAAGGGTCCCTCGCCTGGGAAGAATCATGTTACATAACTAAAGTGTAAAGAGGATACAGAGTGTCATCCTTCTTCTATTATCCCCTTCTGGTATAATTGACCGGTTCAGAAGTGTAAATAGTCATAAGTCAGACGTGTATGTTTGGTAAATACTAAATACGTTTATTAACACATCAATATTATTCAATTTACAAAATATAAATCGCGCATACTACCAAATACTGAAATTTCTTTGTAATTTGTATAATGACATTGTATTGCTTTAAAATATTTAAAAAAAACGCCTTTGGCTGTACGTTTATTCAAATGCGAGTCGATGTAATTTACCGTTTTAACAGAGAAAATTGTACTGGAATAGAAAGTAGGGACTATAGTGGTTACGACCAATAGGGAGCTAGCTATCAATTCTGACCCTGAAACGTCACACCCTTCTATCTCTTACTGGAGTTTCATCCCCCTAACGGTTGGAAACAGTATTCTACGCGCAAAAATGCCAACCAGAGAGGGGCTGAGTGACGTCAGACTATCTCTTCCCCCTAGCCAGTTATTAGGTCCCTATATCGTTCTTTCTCAGGTGCAACGCGTGCATAAAGGCACGACCCTCTATTCCAGAACTATTATCTCCGTTTGTTTTACGGATTTTACAAGAGCATTGTGGCTGCCACATGGAGAAAAGTGGGTAAGATGGAGTGGAAAAGATGTTGGGCGACCTGCGGTATGCATTTAAGTGGGGATTACCACTCCATCCCTCTGTCTCCTTCAAGGTTTTACCCTCGTGTCTTACTCTTTTAGTTATATCTAAAATATAATTTAGTCGGTAGATGGCGGTTTTTAAAAATAACGGTATCAATTCGCATCTCTACGTTGCTTCTTTTCAAATATTAACAGATACCAAAGGCAATGAGACACACTGCGCTGTTTTTTTATTTAATTAAAATGGTCCATTGGATACGTATAAACCACTATATTTGTACAATACCATATTTGTTCATCATCTTTTCATATAGAGTAGCGGCACTACGCTTTAACTACCCATAGAACGTAATACAGTCAAAGGTAGGTAGGTGCCATTACTCTTTTCAGCAAGCATAAGTTCCATAATGTTCCACGAATGTTGTCAAATTTATGGAACATACTAATTCATAGATTACGTTTAAAAATATATATATATATCTTTTCTTCCAATGGGAGGGGGTCAAAAGTTCAAATTTCCAAAAAATATAAAAAAAAAGGTCAAACTTTACAAAAGTGGAGCTATTATTTGGCATCTTCAGGTATTTGGTTCTATAATGTTCCAAGATACGTTAAGGCATAGCTAACTATAATCTAACTATACTAACAAATGATTCGAAAAAAAAAATAAAAACAACTTATAGAATATTAATTTTAAGTTTATAATTATCTTCGTAATTATTTTAGTAATAATTATATTAAAAATAACCGATATTTATATATATATTTTGTTTGTTTTTTGGCACGATGTTTATAGTGCCTATTTGGTAAGTTGTACGTGAGGTTCTTTAATACCAGAAGTAAATCAGCATCCAGAAGTGTGTCATTTCAGTTTCTATAAGGCTAAACTGTACGACTACGTTCAGCCTACGCTCTGACGTCACAAGCGAAACGGTTCTATGTTATAGATCTATCAAAGTTTCAACAAATTCTCAATTTTTAAATTCCTTGAAATTTCCAAGCATTTTCCCATTTCCACAAATTTCCACGTTCTAATACCGTCCATAACCACTAGCCTTTTCTCAGTATCGTCTGCTGAATTTTCTACCAATTGCCAAACTCCTTTACCGATTTTGACCGAGTATTAACCGATTTTGACCGAGTATTAACCGATTTTGACCGAGTATTAACCGATTTTGACCGACTATTAACCGATTTTGACCGAGTATTAACCGAGTATTAACCGATTTTGACCGAGTATTAACCGATTTTGACCGACTATTAACCGATTTTGACCTACTATTAACCGATTTTGACCGACTATTAACCATAACTTTGCAACGGCTCGGGTTTGAACCCTACGTGTTACCAAGAAGTGATATCTAGTTTACAAGGGAGGTCTATCGAATCGAAACTGATTTAGACAATGATTAATTAATAATTTAATTAAGGGGTCATCCCTAAAACATCAAATCATAACTGGAAACAAGAAGTGATATCTAGTTTATTAGGGAGAAGATATAAATTCGCCACGTTTCTAGCTTTATCTCCAGTCCAAACGTAGGTTCGGAGTTAATCCCCACTGCCTCTAAATTACAACCAGCATCTCATTGGTTCTCGAAAACTCACGTCAGCGCGCAAGGCAAATGACGAAAATTACGTATTTTCCGACTGAGGAGAGGCAGTGAAATAGCCCGGCCTCCTTTTACGTCCCCCCTTGTATTTTGAAAGGGGACACTGGGACTATGTCGCGCAAATACTTAGGCATCTTATACCTACTCCCTAATAAACTAGATATCACTTCTTGGTGTTACAACTTCAAACTACTACAGCTGACAGTCCAGATTTCTGATTTCACCCAAATTACGTATGGTGACGCCCCTTTTGATACTGACACACTTTTGGCATACTTGAATCAATTCAATCTACTTCTGGTACTCAAAATAGTTCGAATGCACAACAATGTTCGTTTAAAATTACTGTTCCCGCACAAATCAACCAATGACCAATCAAATCAAGATATTAAACAATTTTTATTGGCGGCATCTTTGGATCGATCATGCGCGGAAGAACGTTCATGGTGAGCAGCGGGCGATCTAGTTGCGGGCATACTTCCGGCTCTTTGTTTAGCGGCTGCCAACGCGTCATTACTGACGTAAGAAATACGTACACCACCGTAAGCCTTGCGCGGTGGTAATTGGTAAGGGTCATCATCGTCATCTGAACTGCTACTCGAGCAAGTACTACAACTCTCCCCGTCATCGTGACCATGATGACTGGCGTAATTTCCAGCGGCACCACGAGTAAAACTATCATTTAATCTGGATTTTCTATTGGGATTTGAAGTGGCTTCCGAACCTCCGTAGCTACGACTTCTGGGTAGATTTTTCGATATTGTAACTGTCTTTTTAGGCTTAGGAGTATTGGTACTACCACTGGTGTTAAGGGCGGGTTTAGGCAAAGGCTTAACGTCTTCAACAGTCGAACTATCGGTGCTACTACGTTCGGCTTTGCAGCTAGTGTTCCTTGACGCGCTACGTTTGGGTTGGGTTGTCATCTCACTGTCCGCACTGCATATACTCGTGTTAACCGATGGTGGGGTCACAGTGTCCGATTCTTGTAAACTACGAGGGGTCAATTGTTGTTGATGTACAACATTGTCCTCCATGGTAGCGGTCATGGGGTCGCGTGTAAGGTCAGGCATACTAAAGTGACCACCGGATAGCCTCTGAGCCGCCACTACCATGTTGCGGTTTCTACTACGTTCACGGATTTCTTGTATGACTTCCACGAACATTTCGGAGTTGGCCAGAAGCGTGTCCAAGGTGAATTCAGATAGGTTAATAGGGACCCGACACCGGCCTTCCACCGTCGAAGGTACGAGGCAATTCCCTGCCTCGCCATTGGTTGAATTATTGTCTCTAGGGCTGGAGTTACCCAAGGTTTCAAGTTCGTAACAAAGCTTCGATAATACTAAAGCCTTTTCAGCAGCGCTGACGTCAGCGGATGATGTTGAACCCTTGTCAGAGGTGTTGCCATCGCTTTGTTGCTGCGATGACGGGGATTGCGTCAATGGATTACGGTTGTTGTGAGAGTATTGGTCAATAGCTGGCGCTACAGGACCTTCACGGATGCTACGATTGGCTGTTGGCGGTTCGCCTGGACAACGTTGATTCATTATTAGAAAATATTTTGGAAGCAATTGGAAGGAAACTAACGGAAACCACGTGGTTATTCAAAGCGCGTGCAATCATGCATCGTACCGTTTAGGTTAAACCAAACCAAGAGTGTCGTTCGAAGAAGGTGAAAAAGTTCCAAAACCAAAACAAATGCATAATAAAGAAGTGAATACAAATCTAGACGATAAGTCTATCTATGCAGGAATTGGACCCAATCAAATTGCAAGGGAATGAACTACGAACGTGCAATGGAATCACGCAAAAACTGCTAAGGCAAGCCCTAAACGCAGGTGAAGCTCTAAACAGCATTAAAAATGCTCATAAAATCACTACTCGAGCCAAGGAATTAAAGCAACTCGTTGTCGAACCAACTGAACACGACATAACGCCACGTTATATAACCAACGCTTAACGCATAAATAAACATGCAACTACCAACCCAGAACTACAAGTTCTATATTTTAAGAAAAACTCCAAATATCAAGTGCAAGGCTTAGCAGAAACATTCAAATATCCAGGCAAGAGCTATCAATAAACGCTCTAAAGGTTAGGTTATCTAGATTATCCACTCCCCAAAAACCAAAAACCAAAAAATATCAAACAAAGGCAGCTAGTACAACCAGTTCTTAAAAATTCACGTCATAAAACCAAGTACCAAGGCTTAGATTTTATATTAAAAATACATGAAACTCAATCACTCACCCCTACTGCATTGTATGGTACAATATATGAGTCCACGTCTAGGTAGAAACGGTCGTCCCAAGAGCGATATCTTGCAGGTATGACAGTTGAAACATGCTTCAGTTGCGTGCCAATGTTGACCTTCGTGTGACATTTGACCTTGATCAACTCCTATGGCTTCTCCGCACGAATCGCAGTATTCGGCAAATAGGGCGTCGAAACAGTGCAGACAGTAGGGTCGACCTTCCCGCATTATGTACCGCTGACCACCCAATTGACGGTCGCATTCGAAACAACTGAAATGCTTCATGTGCCAAGCTCGACCTTCAGCTTCGGTGCACTCGTCAGCGAAGATTATCTATTTTAGGGGTCATACAGAGGTTAATAAATATAATTTTATAACAATTTTGTACTAAGTGTATTTGGTTAATAAGTTTGTTTTGTTATCAATTCCAGGGATAGATTTAATTTTAGAAGTAGGAATGGAGAACAGAGTAATCTGAGCGCGCGTCAAAGTCCCCTACCCCCTTCCACGGGACGGGACGGGGGGGGGTATGAAAGAAGAGGCAGGTCAGAGCGACAGAGGTAAGAAAAAATAACGTATTTTTCGCCGTCCCCGTCAGCAACGTCATCAAAACGTGGTTTAAGTGAGCCAATAAGATAATTTAAACTTTTCGTTACGTGTTGGAGGGAGAGGCTCTATACTGGTTTATGAGTCGGACTGAAGTAAATACTAACCGTTCTCCATTCCTACTTCTAAAATCAAATCTATCCCTGTTAATTCTAAAACAAAATCCGTTTATATACGTTGATAAAATGGCTGGTTACACAATGATGTATTGGGATACCCTGATTACTCTAACACAATATTTTTAGAATAGTTTTACTTCCGATGTAAGAGGGTCAAAGATCAAATGTTTACATTACCTCATCACAAGCGGCACATCGTGGTTTGAGGCTTTCGGCATGATGTCGTCCGCAATAGAGTTTACCTTCCCGGAAGAAGTAGATTAGGTCGACAAGTAGTTCATTGCAAACGGAACAAGTGAAACAGGCTGGGTGCCAACAGGTCGAGGGTCCGGCTCGGGAAGCAAAGACGCAAATATCGCCAGCTCCGATTGATTCTTCACACTGAAATTTAATTTAAATAATATTTTCAGAATTTTCACTTCATATTATCAGAAGGGGATAATAGAAGAAGGGTGACACTCTGTATCCTCTTAATACTTTAGTTATGAAATTACATGATTCTTCCCAGGCGAGAGACCCCTTTTTGAACATTTGCTCTCCCGCTCATCAAACTTAATTCAGATGGGTAATTATCGAACCGTGCTAGGGTGAATTCTATAACTGTTTGGTATTTACTAAATCCTCAGCAATCAATCAACCCACAAACCTTGATTGTCTTGAAGTGGGACAAAAATTTAATTACCACAAGCGTATGCATGCGCCTTATTATTATTAATAATTAAGCAGCACTAATTGAGTAATGATAATTTGGGAACTATTTACATGGCGTATGCATGATTCAGTTTAGTAACCTTGCAATAATAAATGTAAAATGATTTTGGGAAGAATCATGTGACATTAACCCGGCTTTGCGGTTGCAGATATCAGCCCACGTCACAAATGACAGGCAACACTAGTCAGTACATAATATCTATTTATAAAATATGTGGTGTCCTATTCCCAAGATATAGTGAAATAAATGATGATTACTAAGACTACATTATTAAAAGGCCAAGTTAAAAATATCCATGTATGAATCACTTTAACCATTAGGCACCTGAACATCTTATCAGGCTTCCCCCGACCCCGGGAGCCAATTCCATTCCATCAAGCTTAGTTTAACACAAATCAAAGGGATAACGACCCTCTCCCCTAACATGATGACTAAACCAACCTCCCTCGACTTCCCCACACTCTGCTACCGCTTCGCCGGTTTTAAAGATATGGGGACATTGTTATAGATAAAGTGCACTCTTAAAATAACGCAAAAACCTTATAGAAAACTGTTACATTCTCTTGAAAGTATGGGGCAAATAAAGATTGTGAAAAAGAACAGACTGAAATTCTGTCTGTATGTAAATGTCTCAGAAACCAGAGGTGTCGGATACTTTCAAATAGATAGCTTTATAGGTCATTTAAAGTCCTGATTGACTGATAATCAAGGCCCAGCCCAAACTGCTTCAGCTAGAAGGCTGAAATTTTGCAGGGATGTTACTCTTAAGTAGAAGGCACGCACTAAGAAAGATTTTTACAATCCGCCGCCATCTTGAAAAATGGCGACCAAAAATGTAACCTAAGTCTTCTTTACAGAATAACGTCCGTGCATTTCAACAGATGTCTTTGTTATTTAGTACATTGGTTTCCCATATACTATAGACTAGCTTTATAGCTTTTGTGGATAAATTTGCCGCCATCTTTTAAAATGGCGACCGGAAATGTAAATATTAAATTTATTGAGCTTATTTTGACGAAATGTATCAAAATAAATTTTGATGATCTTATTTTAAATCTAATTCAACTCAATATTTAAAATTTGTGGTGGTAATGAAGAACCAAGAAACGTAAGGTGTTTTTCATTTTATTTGGCAAATATCCAACCCCTTCTATAACATCATCCTCATCACGGGATGAAATGAGGGATCGAATTCTCCTCTTCCATAAACGTGAGTTGATCTCATAACGAGATTTCAACACGCACCATCCCCAGTAAAGGGAGGGTGAAAAGGAAAATCAAGAGATTTCTTTTTGTTGATCATTCTACTAATTATAAGACCAATCTGCATAGTTAAACAGTTATACAGGATATACCTCCGAATGATTAACTTTAAAATTCAATTTAGTTTCATAGGTTTCATGGATAATTTGAAATTTGCACCTCTGACCAATCGCGTAACGCCCTCCCTTCTTGTTAACATAATTCCCGTGGAACGTTCTACATCTCACGCCATGATTGTCAAATCATTTCATTTGACATGGAGCGTGACACGGGAATTTTGTTGACAAAATGTCAGGGCGTTACGCAATTGGTCGGAGGTGCAAATTTCAAATTACCTACGAAATCTGAAACTAATTTTAATTTTAAAATAACTCGGTGTCTGAATTTCCTGGATATTTCACTACAATTAATCAGAAGAATCGACATTTCGAATAAAACGTTTCAATTAAATACATAATAACTGTACATTTCTACACTGGCTACTAAACACTATCCCTTATAAAGAATTCTGAATTATTATTACACTCATAAACAATAACATATAACAGCACAGCACACAGAAGGTGCTTAACTTCACGTTTAAAAATCCCAGTTTCTCGTTACACCATTACGTGACACCCCTACCCGGAACTCCTGCCCTGCTCGAGTCGGTGTCGAAAAGCCGAACTCTTGCAGTCCAGAGCAAGTCGGAGTTTGATTACATTGGAGTACGGGGTGATGGAGATCCATCCCCGTTCTACTTTTCAAGGGGAAACTGGTTGGCTTTACAGGATTACACATAAGGATATTATCATTCCTTCCATTCTCCTCCAGAACTTCTCCTACATCTGAGTCACGTGGTTATCGATGTGGAAATTCTACCCCCCTCCAACCCGGCTCGTGTATTGGATAAATTTATGTCCATGACTCGACTCACCAAATGCATGAATATTTTAATTTGTATAAATATAAGTATATACAGTATGTGTTTTTGATAAGTCTGGCTGACATAAATTAAGGAGGATGTTTGTTCTTTGGGAAATCGATTTTGAGTCGAAAATGTCGTAACTTCTATCGCCTCCATTTTGTTTACCACAAGGGACACTGTTTTCGAATTATGAGTTGATGGGTGTTTTAGGCATGACCCCTTAAATCTAACTAAGAGACTTAAAGACCATTCTAATTCAATGGGACATTCCTTTAAAATACCTTAGATGAAAAAATAAACAAACATTTCAGGGCTTTCGAAGGCGCTAAAAGTGTATATATAACCATAAGTCCATAAGGATATGTTGCTACATAAGTTTGTCACTGGTAACTTAGAAACTGGAGCTTGTAATTTTGAAGTGATTGAAGTAGGTCATAGATTCGAGGTAAAGCGATGTACGCCTGGTGAGTGAGGCGCTGTTAAAGGCTTAGTAATGCAGACTAAATAGGAGCTAGAAGTCCTGCAAAATTAACTAACCATCCGAGTGTAGGACTTAATTCTCGCTTGTCGTTCTCGAACTAGTTATCTGTAAGTCTCTAGGTAGCATTACGAACGTGTATAGGTAGTGTCATACTTATAATGTAACATATCTTATAAACTTATGATATAACACATTTAAAAATGCCCTGGTGTTGGTGGCATGGATTTATCTTGAATTTACTAACAAGAGTAATTTGAAACCATCGAACCGTTGCGACGAAACATTATATAAAAAGACCACCCTCTTCAAGACAAATATTTCCCACGAATCTTACCATCAACAAGTTTGTACTCTACGTGTTCTTAAGGTTAGAAATGTTTAGATTTATCATAGCCCTAGCTGTAATGCATAAGTATGGGTCTACCGACTGGCCTTTGTTTTCCAAAAAGGGTGTTAATAAGGCAGTGGTTCTATGGAAAAACAATTTTGAGGATCGAAAATGTAATCTATACTTCTATTACCAGTCGATTATGCCCCCATAAGGGATGCACCCCCAAAACTAGTTAAGATTGGAGTATTTTACGGATGTTCCCTTAAACTTAAGTAATAATAAACTGAATGACAATGTTTTCTAATTTAATTAAGAGGTCATCCCTAAAACACCACTCAAATCATAACTTGTTTACCGTGACCTTTAGGGCAAAATGGAGTTAGAACATCTCGGATCTTCCAACCTCTCTGGAATTAACATCCTGTAGTATCGGCCTTTATCCTTTTATTTAGAAAATAACTTTTCTACGCATACTTTGGTTAGTATGATAGAATTATGATTTTATGACTGTATTGTTGGTAAAACAATCAAATGGATTAAAATTCTAAAAGCAACCGAAACCACCAACCGGAAACATTTATCGAGAATTATATAATGGAACCTAAATTGCGCAACAATCAACCTACAAATAGACCGCTTCAAATTCATTTAATTTGGGTAAACGCATTAAAATCATCGCGAGAAGCTATGTCGATTTACCAAAACATAAGTTTATAAGATATGTTCCACAATAAGTATGACACTAAATATACTTCGTAATGCTAGAGACTTACAGCTCGAGATAACTAGTTCGAGGGAAAACAGCGGAAGCGAGAATTGAAGTACTACACTCGGTGGTTAATTTTGCAGGACTTCCACCTAAGTCCTATTTAGTCTGCATTACTAAGCCTTGGACAGCACCGCCTCACCAGGCGTCGGTTTACGTGAATCTATAACCTTCCTCAATCACTTCAAAATTATACGCTCCAGTTTCTAAGTTACCAGTGACAAACTTATGCAGCAACATATCTTATGAACCCATCAAACTCTCTTTATCACATTACAAGTACTAGTTCGAGAACGACGGAAGCGAGAATTGAAGTCCTACACTCGGTTAATTAACTTTGCAGGACTTCCATCTAGCTCCTATTTAGTCTGCATTACTAAACCTTTGACAGCATCGCCTCACCAGGCGTATGTCGCTTTACCTCCTCGAATCTATGACCTACCTCAATCACTTCAAAATTACAAGCTCCAGTTTCTAAGTTACCAGTGACAAACTTATGCAGCAACATATCTTATAAACTTATGATACAATCCATGAAATTCTCGTCATCACATTACGTGTACCAGTTAAAAAAACAACAGACAAAAACAACATCTATGCCCAACTTTCGTCCAAACAAAATTAAAATCAAACATAGAAAATAAGAAAATAAATATTTTTTCAAACTCACATTATCGCAAGTAAGCGCGTTGTTTTGAGCATGAACAGGAACTTGTCGAATGGTTCCTCTTCCTAAAGCTTCCCTCTTCCTCTGTTTGGAAAATAGGCGCAATTCCCTTCGTTCTTCCTCACTGAGGGCGCTACAGTAGCGAACCTCATTGTCGTGCGGAGGCAATTGATGGAGCAACTGCTTTATACGATACTTTTCACCAACACTGTTCACGTAGGGCACTTTGGCTTCCGGCAACCCGGCAAAGTACAAATGAACCTGAAATAAAAGGTAAGAGATATATAACGGGATATCAACACCACTAGATTAAAATCAAATTTAAAGAAACAAAAATAAAAAAAGATGCCCGTAAAACAAATGTTAGAACAATTAAAGTGATAATATAATAGGCCCGGGTATATTATGGTTTGGTATGCTGCCCTAGTTTATAGATTCATTTTGGTATTTTTTTTTTTTTAAAATAATAATTTATAAAATGGAGGTCAAGATTATATCTTCGGGTGTCGGGCTCAATCTCTCTATACAGGGTGTAAATTTCTTTAGATATTCATAAAATGTTCAATAATTAATACAATACAGGGTGCTACAAAAAAAGGTAATTATAGGAACGAAGAACAGTGGTATTGTTCTATGCTGGGAAATCAATCAATTTTGAGCAAAGAAAATGTCGCAACTTTTGGGACCGATTTTACCATTAAGGGCCACAGATTTCAAGTTAAGATTCGAGTAGTGATTTAAGGATGACCCCCTTTAATTTAATTAAGGGGTCATCCCTAAAATAATCTAAGCATAACTCGTAAACGGTTCATAGAAGTTGCATTTTGAGACTCAAGATTGATTGTCCATAGAACCATGCACTGTACTTCGGTTCTATTACCCTCTTTTTTGAATACCCTGTATAATTGTAAAAGTCCAAGATGACTGATCATTAACGCCCAGCCCAAACGCTCCGCTTTACCTACTAAGGAAGCTGAAACTAGTTCTAGTAAGTCGTTATTATAAATTAAATACTAGGTGCTCAATAGATAGTTTGTCGACAACTCTATTGCCAATCATTTGAGAGTGCAAACTGAACAATTGAATCCGCAGCCATTTTGGAAAATGGTGCCCATATAATATACATGTTATTATTAATAATACCAAGATGCAATATCTAGTTTATTAGGCAGAAGGTATAAATTCGCATCATTTCCAGTAGGTCCGGAGTTAATCCCCGCCTCAGGAGAGGCAGGCGAAATAGCCCGGCCTCCTTTTACGTCCCCCCCCCCTGTATTTAGAAAGGGGGACTGGGACTAAGGCGCGCGAATACTTAGGCATCTTATACCTTCTCCCAAATAAACTAGATATCACTTCTTAATAATACTTCAGATTAATTCACTTCTGTACTATTTACTTCTAGAAATATTAAACCTAAAATAATACTATGTCAAGGTTAATAAACTTCGAAACAATAGACTATAAAAATTTAAATTTTGTCACCCGGAACTAGATTAGACAATGTTAGACCCGTAACAATTAAAATTAAGGCTACATTAAGTTAATTACTTAACTTAAAAGTCCAAAATTATCATCAAAGGTAAGTAACCTTAGGGAAACCTACACTGTACAATTAAAAATGATTCTTTTTATCCCCCTCTCTTAAGAAAATTTCAATGAACTTGGCAAAAAGGACCTCATAAAAATGAGTAATTTCATCTCAGTGGCGTCACGGCCCTACCTACGAAGAAATATCGCCGAAAAAATGCCTTTGGAGATAACATTTTCAATGAAAATAATACGTAGGAAACACTAATTACTATTTCGGAACCCCTATTTAAAGGGATAATAAAATGCTTCATCTGTTTTGGTAATAGCACATATTAGTTTGCAAAATATTATTAGAAAATTTGTCATGCATATTCAAGTAAATAAGTGGGTAGTGATAGTCCTCTCGACTCGGAGAGGTAATATTATACTTTACCAACTTGTTTCTATTTTGACACTGAAAATTTAAATGTGGATGCGAAAAATCTCACGAAACAGAGTTTTGGGACACACTGATTTAGCTCCCTCGTAATGAATACAGGGTTGCTACGAGAGTTTTATGTTCAAATTCAATGGCTCTTCCAGGTTTTCCGGTTTTCCCTGACCTTTTTCTACTATTTTCGCAAACGTTTTTAGGTGCAGTTGTTATTATTCTAAATATAAGAAGGGGTGATATATAAATTTTAAACATTTTAGTTTAAGTCGTATGTAAAACATTGCGAATTTCGGTGTCTGGTCAAACATGATCTCGCCAAAACGCAATTTAAAACGTCACACCATGCTGGAGGGTTTAACAGCAGATCTTTTAGCAACTTTAATCAAATTTCCAGACTTTATTGAATTCTTATCACTACACTACTTTTCCCTGACCTTTTCGGCCAATTTTGAAATTCCCTGACTTTCCAGGTTTTCCCTTACCTTTTCAGCCCATTTTAAAATTCCCTGACTTTTCCTAGCTTTCCCTGACCTTTTCGGCACATTTTAAAATTCCCTGACTTTCCTAGTTTCCCTGACCTTTTAAAAAAGCCAATTTTGAAATTCCCTGACTTTTCTTAGTTTCCCTGACCTTTTCGGCCCATTTTAAAATCCCCTGACTTTTCCTAGTTTTTCTGACCTTTTCGGCCCATTTTAAAATCCCCTGACCTTACCAGGTTTTCGCTGTCCTTTTTGAAAAGCCCATTTTGAAATTCCCTAAATATTATCCGAAATTTCTTACAGAAACACTTCACAAACCCTTGAAAACGAGTTTTGTCACACCACGTGTGTCAAGTTACATTGACTCGGAAATCTATATTTCCCTGTTAATTCAAGTCTAACGAGGCTGAATATGACGACTGTTTAGCTTGTTATAAGAACACACCGCGCGTTTTGTGGCCCTCCGGTGCAGAGGGTTCATTCCTTGTAAAATGTACGAAACTACAAAGTGGAATGTTCATTTTTAGAGAACTGCTTGGCCAGAGCCCAGAGGCCGAATACAAGACGCTGCTGAAATGCACGTACCCTGTAATTTTTGTGTAGAGTGCAAGTTACTACCATATCTCCAAAAAAAAATAGAATGGTCTTTTTCTACCAAAAGTTTATGAGAGGGCTATTATTTTTAAACAGTATATTTTTAACACACAAAATATTTTAGTGAAATTCTTTGTCGGCGGCAGGCTAGGCAGTACACCGGACTTTGAATCTTGAAAACTTAACAATGCGTTTGGTTTTATGATGACACTGTCTGTTGTTGTGTTTTAGGCTTAGAAATATAAGTCGAGGCTTCAGGTTATATTTAAATATATAAAGTTTTAAGGTTTGTTGTTTAGGTTTAAGTTTAAAGAAACTTGTGTGACAAAACAAAACTGTTCATTGTAGGGCTGTCATAGTGAAATTTGAATTGTTTGTCAAATTTAGCTTAACACAATGATATCTCAAACTTAGTTACAGAAATTTTAAACAGTTTACGTTAAGTTTAAGGCAGAGAAATTTCAAAATGTTTACGTTAGGCTTAAGGTAGAGAAATTTCAAACTGTTTACGTTAGGCTTAAGGTAGAGAAATTTCAAACTGTTTACGTTAGGCTTAAGGTAGAGAAATTTCAAACTGTTTACGTTAGGCTTAACGTAGAGAAATTTCAAACTGTTTACGTTAGGCTTAACGTAGAGAAATTTCAAACTGTTTACGTTAGGCTTAACGTAGAGAAATTTCAAACTGTTTACGTCAGGCTTAGCGTAGAGAAATTTCAAACTGTTTATGTCAGGCTTAGCGTAGAGAAATTCCAAAACTGTTTACGTCAGGCTTAGCGTAGAGAAATTCCAAAACTGTTTACGTTAGGCTTAACGTAGAGAAATTCCAAAACTGTTTACGTTAGGCTTAACGTAGAGAAATTCCAAAACTGTTTACGTTAGGCTTAACGTAGAGAAATTCCAAACTGTTTACGTTAGGCTTAACGTAGAGAAATTCCAAACTGTTTACGTTAGGCTTAACGTAGAGAAATTCCAAACTGTTTACGTTAGGCTTAACGTAGAGAAATTTCAAACTGTTTACGTTAGGCTTAACGTAGAGAAATTTCAAACTGTTTACGTTAGGCTTAACGTAGAGAAATTTCAAACTGTTTACGTTAGGCTTAACGTAGAGAAATTTCAAACTGTTTACGTTAGGCTTAACGTAGAGAAATTTCAAACTGTTTACGTTAGGCTTAACGTAGAGAAATTTCAAACTGTTTACGTTAGGCTTAACGTAGAGAAATTTCAAACTGTTTACGTTAGGCTTAACGTAGAGAAATTTCAAACTGTTTACGTTAGGCTTAACGTAGAGAAATTTCAAACTGTTTACGTTAGGCTTAACGTAGAGAAATTTCAAACTGTTTACGTTAGGCTTATCGTAATGATAATACAAAACCATCCTAGCAAAATATAGTTGCATCAGTTTTAAACTGAATGAAATTTTATATTACATTTTAAAGATAAACGTATCAAACAAGATCATAGCATCTAGGCCCCCTACGTTTTTCTCACTTTATTTTAAAAAGGAAAAAATTCCAATTTGGCTAAGGCTTAACCTAATTGAAAATTGTCATTTACGTAATCTGTACGAAGCAATTACTCCCACAGATGCTAGCTAGAACCCATGGCATCTTAACCATTTTTCAACCCTAGTTTATTAAACGAGGCCTAGCTTTTCTTCCATCCCCTTCTCAAAAGTTATCTCAAAACTAAATTTCTTCTAGAAAACGCACTAAAACTATCTTTGAAATCCACGCCCTCATTTAAACTTCAATGAATATGAATGAATTAGCTATAGCTAACCCTCTTTCGTTTAAAAAAAAGCATCATTTTCAAATTTCAATTTCCATAAATTACTCGTTAGCCTTGGTTTATCATCAAAGCCCAAGTTGGCGCCAATAAAACTTAGGCGCCAAAATTTAGGGGCACATTTGAAGCCCGCCTAAATAAACTATAGTGAAGTTAAGAATAGAGGCGAAATGTTCTGAGATCAAGAAAGCCCATACCAAAACAGGTAGGCCTAAGGTCAAGAAATAGAACTGTGTAACTTCTATCTCCATTTTGCCACAAGGAACAATGCTGTTTTCGAGTTAAGATTGTTAAGAGTATTTTACGGATGACCCCTTAAAATTAATTAAGAAACTGATTTAGACAATGATTAATTAATAATTTAATTAAGGGGTCATCCCTAAAACATCAAATCGTGTGGCTTATAACTGGAAACAAGAAGTGATATCTAGTTTATTAGGGAGAAGATATAAATTCGCCACATTTCTAGTTTTATCTCCAGTCCAAACGTAGGTCCGACTCCGGAGTTTATCCCCGCCTCTAAAATACAACCAGCATTTCATTGGTTCTTGAAAACTCACGTCAGCGCGACGCGAATGACGAAAATTCCGTATTTTCCGACTGAGGAGAGGCGAAATAGCCCGGCCTCCTTTTACGTCCCCCCCCCTTGTATTTTGAAAGGGGGACCGCTGGGACTATGTCGGATACTTAGGCATCTTATACCTTCTCCCTAGTAAAATAGATATCGCTTCTTGCTGGAAAACAGTTTTCCTTGTGGCAAAATGGAGGCGATAGAAGTACAGAACATTTACGATTCAAAATCGATTTCCCAAAGAAGATGCCCCTTAATTTACGCTGATCAGACTTATCAGAAACACCCTGTATAGTTGGGAACTTTGTTAATAGAGCTTAATTTTCGCGCTAAATATTTTGGGCTCATAAGGATAATAATATAACTTTTGGCGCGAATTCAACCACATTAACAGCGCCAAAGAAAGAGCCAATGTGATTTATTTATAACAAACCAATCAGATCTGTTAAAAATAAATGTGACATTTCTTAACATTAAAATAAATGAAAAATAAAAAAACTTTATAGAAACGTTTTAAAAATGAGTCAACATTCAGATCGGACATATTCAACGCCCTTGTACATGGAACACACACTTCCGTCATAGACTACCTACTCCAATTGTAACAATACGTAAGCCACTCCCGTGTCACGTCAATTCAAATGCGAAGCGTTAACAAAGGTACGAAACAGACTTTTCATAAGTTTTTCTGTAAATTCCCAAATTCCCATTTGTCTTTTTAAAACCACCATCTCCCCACGCGAACCTATAAAAGAAGGTTGGACTGCTTTCTTTTTTACAAGTTTTATCTTAATCTACTGGATAGATTTTTCTCTAGTGCTAACATAAACCTATGATACTCTTCTTAAGTATGGGTCGAATTGATATTTGTTTGTTTGTACGATTGTTCTACATGATCTACGAATAAAAAGCAGCTTTCGTCGTCGAGCGCGTGATCGAGTGGGCTTTGCTTCTACACACCAATTTTACCTCGCCAAAGGCAGGAACCAATCGTAACTCATTCTTGAAGGCGCTGCTAAAGCTAGCCTTTGCTAAGCATAGCGGGCCAGTTAACTTCATCCCTCGACCATTCTTTTATATAAGTTCATAAGATATGGTGCATAAGTTTTATCTGGTTACAAACTGGAGCTTGTCATGAAGTGATTGAAGTTGGTCATAGATTCGAGGTAAAGCGACGTACGCCTGGTGACGCGCTGTCATAGGCTTAGTAATGCAGACTAAATAGGAAGATGGACTACAAAATTAACCACCGAGTGTAATAATTCAATTCTCGCTTGTCGTTCTCGAACTAGTTATCCCGAGCTGTAAGTCTATAGCATTACGAAATATATTTAGTGTCATGCTTATGGAACATATCTTATAAACTTATGGTATAACCTGATTCAGATATTTCATACGGTTGGGCACAAAGGCGCAGTACTTAAAACGACCTGGGCCGCTGGGCAACCCTGGGTAGGTAAGCCCAAGCCTTGGTGGAGGGATGTTTCTACGAAGATGTCGCTGCAGTTTCCTGAACTTCTTCATTCATTCCCCCATATGGCAGACCCATACTTATGAAAAGTATTACAGCATTATTTCACAATTTCTCTCAACTAAGAAAGTCTCTTTCCCGTTTCGAGATCCGAGAATTTTCCAAGTGTTCTTTAGAAACTGTGACACCAAATAGATTGATCAATGCTAGCGAAGATTTAATTTATGACCTTGTGTGATAATTTTTATATAGGTATGTACCTACATGTACCTCTCTCTAGTGAAAATGTTTTCCATGTTTCCAAGATCAAAAAGGTTTCTAGACTCTAGAGGCCTTAAAAATTAGTCAGAACTTAATCTATCAAAGAGTACGTATACTTGCAATCTTGATTTATAGCAAAATTCATAAAACTACGAGCAACATTACAACCATTTCTTCGATTTCTACTGAAGCCACCCAACAAACGAACGAACGAACATATTTAACTAGATGCATTTCGTACTGATTATATTAAAAACAAATCGGTTTTTAATTGCTTATTTGCATTCTAGGAATTATAAAATGTTTCTTTTTTGTGAAGTAAATAAATGAAACCAGAGCTTCTATTTCGTTCCGGTTATGATTTGGCTAAAAAGACTTTTACAAATAACAGCCCAAAGGCTTAACAAACAAAAAAGCATCATCATTGTAATTTAAGCCTTGGTTTGTTATACATATAATCGCTAAGCCTAACTCGATGGCAGCTTCAAACTTATAAACTTTCTACAATAACTGTTAAAAGGGTTAGGAAAACAGTAGTATCATTGTAACTTAAGCCTTGGTTTGTCATATAATCGCTAAGCCTAACGAAACGACAGCTTCCACCTTATTAACTTTCACAATAACAGCCCAAAAGGCTTAACAAACAAAAGAGCATCATCATTGTAATTTAAGCCTTGGTTTGTTATATATAATCGCTAAGCCTAACGCGACGACAGATACAAACTTATAAACTTTAAAAATAACAGAACTTCAAAGGCTTAAGAAAACAGTATCACCTTTCATTGTAACTTAAGCCTTGGTTTGTTACAAAAGGCTTCACAAACTAAAGAGCATCATGCTTGTAACTTAAGTCTTGGATTGTTAAATTATCGCTAAGCCTAATTCGACGACAGATTCATTGACCTTGAATCTGAATAAAAACGAACATCAGAGTTCCTCTGGTAATATTATTACAATCATAATTTTTGCAGCGGGTCCTCCCGTTTCTTTTAAGACTTTTTACGCACAAAAGGAAAAAAAAAATAATAAAAAATTAAAGCTAAACCTCCAAACAATGACTTCATAGGCAGGAAAAAGTAATTAAAAATATAGAAGGAAGGCAAAAATAATCCTTCGGGGCAAATGACCTTTGAACTGAATGAATTTTTCGCGTTTAGTTACGGTGCCTCAAACTCAACAGATGATGGGTAGAGAAAGAGGAGGAGTTTTAACGTCACGGGTAAAGTTATCGCGTCAGTTTGATGGAATTAGGCTTAAGGATTTTTATACATAAAAAAAATTGGCAAATATTTTAATTGCATAACGGAGATTTTTTAATGAGTTTTTGACTATCTGGGGAGTCTTATCGGATGTTAGGCTTAACAAGAATGGTTCTAGATGAAGCATCCTATGCTAATTAACTGAGCAAAGGCTTAACTGCTAATTTACAAAGGCGCTATGTAAGCGTTCCCATAAGAATTGATTTTCGATTCAAGCAGACGACGCTTGAAGTCTAGATGTTAGTCAAATATCGCGATAAGCCTTAGCCAAACATTATCTAAAAGCTAGTTTGAAAATTTAGGCTTACCTGTTCAGATTTTAATCCAGGTGGAACCCAAGTATACTCTTCAAGAGCACACCCACTATCATCATCCGATTGACTTTGTCGCTGATTGGCGTCCGCCGTGGGAGCAAAGGGCAGCGCCATCCTTTGGGTCAAAATAGAACGTTCCGTTTCGCCCGATAGGGTGGGCGTGGCTTGGGTAATCGTCTCGCCATTGGCTGCCACCGTATGCTCGTCTCGCGGACATTTGCAATTTCGACAAACTTTTCTGTAAAAATAAGAAGAAAGTGGATTAGCATAAAAATTCGTTTAGAAAATTAAATAACTTTAATTAAAATATAACTATGAACTCTGTTCCCATAAATTAAAAGCTCGCTTGAAAAACCGCGCCAAAGCTCGCGTTACAGCGACATCTGGCGACGCTATTGTCGCGGGAAACAGCACAACCTACGCTCATCACTTCAAAAACCGCTTATGTGTTGTAAGCTTTAAAGTAGCATTTTAATACCCCTTTAACTTTGAATAATCTACTATTACGGTGATATAACTTTCAGTTTCGTCTCATAAAATGTCCTCGAGAGAATCAACATTCCAAATGGAGTAAAATTATGATAATTCGACTATAATAATGAATATTAATAAGGAAAATTCAATACCGCCTACCATAATGATAAAATATTGTTTTAAAATGTATTAAATCTGCTTAAAATTGTATGGTCGCCACGATCGCTAAAGCCCAAAGGCCAAGGAGCTTACCCTATTAAAACCGAAGAGGAAAGAAAATAATATCATTCCCCAAGGAGTATACAGAATTTATTTGATAGTTTAAAGTAATTTTCCCTGACCAGGGATAGATTTAATTTTAGAAGTACGAATGGAGAGTGGTTAGTATTTACTTCAGTCCGACTCATAGACCACCCAGTATAGAGCCCCTCCCTCCAACACGTAGCGAAAAGTTTAAATAGGCCTTTACATAAAATCCGTATGTTGCCGGGGGAAAAAGCAGAGACGAAGGCTATTCTTCCCTCCCGCGAAAAGAAAATGTTGCCGGGGGAAAAAGCAGAGATGAAGGGCGTTCGTACCCTCCCGCGAAATAATTTATAGAAAGGCCTATTATCTTATTGGCTGCTCACTTAAACTACGTTTTGATGACGTTGCTGACGGGGACGGCAAAAAATACGTAATTCCTTTTCACCTCTGTCGCTATGACCCGCCTCTTCTTTCATACCCCCCCCCGTCCCGTGGAAGGGGGGTCCGGGACTTTGACGCGCGCCCACATTACTCTCTGTTCTCCATTCCTACTAATAAAATTAAATCTATCCCTGGTATAGCTAAGCTTATAAGCTTCTGGTAAGAATAATACTCCATAGAAAAAAGGGGTAACATGTTTCTCCTGGCTTTAAGCTTTGATCCTAGCCCTAGATGATTACCTACTACCACCACGAGTAGCTATTGCTAAAGGCTTTTTTTTAATACATACGGAATTCCCCCTAAACGAAAGTATTATAAAATATTAAAACCAGATAAAAATCGCCTATAAACAGTCGTTGCACCCAATATATATAGAGCTCCCATCACCGACTCTTCGATTTCAAGCCTAGATAAACCACAAAAATTCGGTTACCTAGCCTCTTACGCAAGAGATAAGTTTGATATTGTATCGATTAGATAGAGTATAACCTGTCTCCCTTCGTCTATAACTAGGTATAGGGTCGCGTTTAAAATCGTGATAATGAAAAAAGTCAGAGGGGGTTTTCTCAACATGTTTTGAAAATACAGCTGTATACGCATAATAGGATTAAATAGACCAGATTTCTTATCATTTTAAGTTATCTTAAACATTTCAGTAGTAGTTTTAATACCATCATAAGTTTATAAGATATGTAACGTGATAAGTATGATACTACCAAGAAGCGGTCTATAGTTTATTAGGGAGAATGTATAAATTCGCGCCACATTTCTAGCTTTATCTCCAGTCCAAACGTTACGTAGGTCCGGAGTTAATTCTCGCCTCTAAATTACAACCAGCATCTCATTGGTTCTTGAAAACTCACGTCAGCGCGACGCCAATGACGAAAATTACAGAGTATTTTCCTACTGAGGAGAGGCGAAATAGCCCGGTCTCCTTTTACGTCGCCCCTTGTATTTTGAAAGGGGGACAGGGACTATGGCGCGCGAATACTTAGGCATCTTATATCTTATCCCTAATCAACTAGATATCACTTCTTGGCATTACTAAGCCTTTGACAGCGCCTCACCAGGAGTCGCTTTACCTCGAATCTATGACCTACGTCACTTCAAAATTACAAGCTCCAGTTTGTAAACAGAACTTACGGAACATAACTTATGAACTTATGATACCATCTCGGTATAATATAGCATAAATCGAATAATCCTCTTTAAAATAGAACATTTTAGGCTCAAAAGAGACCATAGAACCATTATACTTCGGTCAATACTACCACCCTTTTTCGAACTCCTTGTTTAATGTAAATTTTATGAAATATTGAAATGTGGTGTCTCTTTCACAAACACCAAAAAAGTACGCATATCACAAGGAAAAATTTGAAAACGAAGGCTAAAATAAATTTATTTGCTTATTTTAGTGTAAAAACGCCCCATTTTTTAAGGAATTTCGTCGCATCATAACAGGTTACAAAATTCAAAAAAGTGAGGGAGAAAGTACTCAGTCATTTAAATATAAACTCTAAATAACGAGACAACTTGACTTTGATAAACGATATACAAATTCCAACAAGTTTCTCGCCGGCCAGTAAATAAAAGAAAGTTAAAGAAAACACACTTTTCTGGTTTGGTGCTATGATACACATCGTAATGGCACCGCGTGTAATCCTTCCGTATACACCTAACACCCTGAACGGCAGTCAAACGCCACTTCACTTTAAAAATAAAACTTCATTCTGAAGATATTTTTCAACAGGGAGACTCGATTGGTGTGGAGACGTATTGGTTATAGGCTAAATAAACGTCCCTACGCTACTGCTACCCTCTATGGGGAAAACTCAACTTTCGCGCACCTTTCCGGGCATCAGAGATCAAAGTTCTCATTCGTGTTTACGATGTTGTATAGACCTTTTCGACGTAGAAAAGGGGGGTAGGCAACCCTCAGTATCGGAACGTACCAGGGGGGGGGGTTGATACGTTGCCGTCCGTCTCTGCGCTCTCTAAAGATACAAAAATACTACAGCGCAGGCTACAAAAAGCGACATGCAAGGCAGAGTTTTATCCCCTTTTAATTCCATTGAAATGGTCTATTATCCCGAATTTTTAATAACTGGATCACGTGACGCGATGACGTCAAACGGAATAGACGTTTTAAAATCAGGTAAGATGGCAGTATCGTCTGCTTGGAATAGGGTTAATACGTAACATTGATTGGATGGGTGGACGCAAAGACGTTAGATATGGCTTCTAAGTAACCAGTCCACCGGGGACGTGACGTCAATAGTCTCAACTGTATGGCCTAAGCTGGCTGACGACTTCCAATATGGTCGCCAAAACCGAGGTAAGAGATAAGAGGGTGTCACGTCACCAGAAAGTTCGTAATAGCAGACTATTCAGGATTGCTTAGCCCTCCCTCTTCACTTTCGACATGGTACATTTAAATTCACCCTTTTATAATAAACTCCCATACAGAATCTCCCTGATTCAAAAGATAGAAAAAAACACAAGCGTTCAATCTAATTCTCGTTTTGGCCCATTTGTATTTTATAAGAAGGGATTGACCTTTGAACTGCCAACATTCTATCAATATTAAAAACGTATCTAGCGGTGAAAAGAAATTCTTTCTAAATCTTGTTAACGCGATTCACAATAGGAACCAAGTTAGGGAATTTTAACGGAAACTGAAAAGCTTTTCTTCTGTTTCCATTTGTTGCGAAGTTGATTTATATATTGCGTACCATTCTTGGTTTGCTTATGATTTAAAGCTGCATTTAAAGCGATTTAAATTAAATTTAAAGGTAAAGTTCAGGTAACATAACATTATACAGGGATAAATTTAATTTGAGAAGTAGGAATGGAGAACAGAGTAATCTGGGCGCGCGTCAAAGTCCCGGACCCCCTTCCACGGGACGGAGGGGTATGAAAGAAGAGGCGGGTCATAGCGGCAGAGGTAAAAAGGAATTACGTATTTTTTTGCCGTCCCCGTCAGCAACGTTATCAAAACGTAGTTTAAGTGAGCAGCCAATAAGATAATTTAAACTTTTCGTTATGTGTTGGAGGGAGGAGCTCTATACTGGGCTATAAGTCTGACTGAAGTAAATACTAACCGTTCTCCATTCCTACTTCTAAAATTAAATCTATCTCTGGTATAATGTTATGTTACCTGAAATTTACCTTTAATCAACATGGTAAGGAAAATTGCGATTGAAAATATAACTGACAATAACAAGGACTATTATTTTGTGTAAGTTTTGAAACAGCGCATGCGTTATCCACCGCGTCGTGCGCAATTTACAATTTAAAATGGGGGACCCAATTTTTACGCTTCGACTTTGAAAAATGATTCCTTTTATGATTCGAAGGTATTTTTTTCTTTATTTTTTTCTTTAGAAATAAATTTGAACCATCATCAGTTTTGCATCATCATACCCGAACCGTCTTGACTAGCTAAGCCTTTTATGGGAATCTAATTTTGATGTGGTATTAATTTTCAAGATTTTGTAGCCCAGAGTGAAAGTTTAATGACCTGAATATTTGGTTGTTTGAGCGATGTTTAAGTACCCTTTCTAGATGAAGTAAATTATTGGTGAGAACTAGTCTTCTAAGACAACTAATCGTGATTTGTTCCCTTAACTTACTGTGATCATAGTTAGAATTGTTTTAAATTGTTGCAGTTATAGTGGTAAATTAATCATTCCTGTAATTTATAGTTACAGTGGTTTTGTTTAATTTGCATTGTGGTTAAAATGGCGTTAATTGCATTTAAATTACAGTCAAAGAATCAATATAGAGCAAGTTAGTTTCAATTACAGTAAATATTAAGTAAAATTCCTTTAAATTACAGTAAATATTAAGTAAAATTCCTTTAAATTACAGTAAATATTAAGTAAAATTCCTTTAAATTACAGTAAATATTAAGTAAAATTCCTATAAATTACAGTTTCCAAAATTACGTAAAATTCCTCTAAATTACGGTTTCCAAAATTACGTAAAATTCCTTTAAATTACTGCCAAAATCCCGTAAAATCCCTTTAAATAATAGCCAAAATCCCGTAAAATCCCTTTAAATAATAGCCAAAATCTCGTAAAATCCCTTTAAATAATAGCCAAAATCTCGTAAAATCCCTTTAAATAATAGCCAAAATCTCGTAAAATCCCTTTAAATAATAGCCAAAATCTCGTAAAATCCCTTTAAATAACAGCCAAAATCCCGTAAAATCCCTTTAAATAACAGCCAAAATCCCGTAAAATCCCTTTAAATAACAGCCAAAATCCCGTAAAATCCCTTTAAATAACAGCCAAAATCCCGTAAAATCCCTTTAAATAACAGCCAAAATCCCGTAAAATCCCTTTAAATTACAGTCAAAAATACGTAAAATCCTCTAAATTACAGCCAAAACCCGTAAAACTCCTTTAAATTACAGTCAAAATTCCATAAAATCCCTTTAAATTACTGCCAAAATCCCATAAAATCCCTTTAAATTACTGCCAAAATCCCGTAAAAATAAATACATTCAATAAGGTGTTCAATTCCTTTGAATAAATTTACCCCACAGAAAAATACGTCAAATATTTTAAATTTGCCTACAGTTAAAACTTCAAAATTTTTGGGCCCAATTTAGCACCAAAGCCAAAGGGTAAAATCGAGCTTAAACTGGTTTCATTAATAACGCATTGTAGAAGCCTTTGGCTTTGCTACAACCAACCAATTCGTACTGGTCAGGAAATAAAAACACAGTCGTTTTAAACAGGTTGAATTTCACTCTAAAAATTGCTTGAAGATCTATACGATGCGTTTTGTTACTGCATGCAGGATTTATGAATTTATTTTTTTATTTTTTAAATATATTTCAACCCTCTCTCTCTCTCGAAAGAGAGAGAGAGAGTCAATTGGAAATGACATTGATTTACAAGTTTAAAATCCGGGTTGAATTACTTCCAACTAACTGTCAGGTTAAAGTGGTATATGGAAGTAGAAAGTGCATTACGGTGTTGGGTTTAGATTAATGTACTATGATGTCAGGCGTTAATGGGGCCATTTAACCGTCTCTTGAGTCTACGTATTCATAGTTATAGTTTCATAAGTAACATACAACAATTAGTATGACACACAATGAATGTTTGTTTACGACAAGAAGCGATATCTAGTTTACTAGGGGGAAGGTATAAATTCGCCACATTTCTAGCTTTATCTCCAGTCCAAACATATAGAAGGTCCGGAGTTAATCCCCGCCTCTAAATTACAACCAGCGTCTCATTGGTTCTTGAAAACTCACGTTAATCGCGATTTCCGTCAACAGACTCGTTATTTGCCAATAATTTTATATACAGGGTGTTTCTGATCGACATTTTTCCGTCCGGGACACTGTTTTCAATATTTGAATATTTTACAGATGACTCCTTAAATTTAATTAAGAAACTGATTTCAAGACAATGACTTCTAATTTAATTAAGGGGCCATCCCTAAAACACTATTTAAATCATAACTCGAAAACAGTGTCCCTAGTTGTGGCAAAATGGCGATAGAAAGTTAAGACATCTTCGACTCAAAATCGATTTCCCTTAATTTCTAAGAGACATTTCAGAAACACCCTGTATGAAGAATGTTATGAGAGTCACGTGACTTATATCCTTCAATCTATTAGCCCATGATTCTCATTATTACACGAGGGGCCGGTCACTCTGGGTAATCGGAGTACACGGTTGTACCTTTGACTGTACTAAAGCCCTGCCCTTGACAGATTACACGTAATCAGTAATCGGTGTAAAGGAAATCTGACAGTGATTAGCCCCTCGTTATTATATACCAATTCAGAATTACGTTAGTATCTGTCCCCTCGGATGTCTGAAAACGCGGTGGAGCAGCAAAGTGCCCATTGTTTTGGGAGTGACCATAATTTATGAGCCCGGTCTAGACCGTTTTTGCCCTCAAGCAACAAAATACATTTTGGGTTTAAGACTTAACTTCACAAACTTGCATTACAACGCAACGTTAGGCAATTCTAAGTACCCGATTTACCGAATGCATATTCATGAAACGCGATCGCAATGAAAAAGTAAAAGCGCTTCCTTTCACCTTATCTCTCATACCTTGAATAACTAAACAAAGCTGCTAAGGGAGAAAAAATATCATAGGGGTTTCACCTAAAGTTCGGTTGTTAAAGAATAGAGAGTGTGAAATTACCTTAATTTTTAAACTGGGTATTAACTGGGTAAATTACCGATAAATTAGTATCATTGGACAGGCAAGAATTTGGGCTATACTCAATGGATTTGCAGGAATTCACCACCCAAAGTTCCAAGCCACGTTTACAATATGGTCTGTCTGTCGTAATTGAAGTTCTAATTTATAAGTAATTCTAAGTGAAAAGTAATTAATTTCGCATAAAAATCTTGGAAGAAGTTGGTAGAACGTTCTTTACAAGGTTAATTGCAACAATTTCAATTTTCAGATTCAAATTCCCTGACTGTTTACAATCATTGTCCTTAACCGCTTTAGGCCTAAGTTAACAGTATATTTTCAACAACTCATATATTATAGCACTCAATGCTGAAACATTAAAGTTGAAAGCTTCCCCACTAAAATCAAATTTCCTGACTATTTCCAACGATTTTCCCTGACTTTTTAAGGGAAAAGTTTTTAATAATAACAGAATATTATATTCAAAATACCATCTTCAACTTACGTTATAAACCACATTTATTGTAAACATGTGCAACTCTGTAACATAACATTCAACGCCGGAATTTCACCAAATAAAACCAAATTCCCTGAATTCCCTGATAAATTTATGCCAACTCTGTTCTATTCGCGCCTTACAAGTAAATGACATATTTCCGTTGAAATGAATTTTTTCATAAGAAAACTTAAAAATTCAAAGAAGTTTCTAGTAAATCACCTTTGCCTCGAGGCTAATGACTCGTTTTAATTTTCACCTATAATTATATATTTTTATAAATACCAGTCACACACATAAATTTTGACAGGATGTGCTTGTGCCCTTTCCTTAGGAAACTAGGTAGTTTTTAACCTTTTTTTTAAGTTTTATTATTTCATTTGACAAGTGTTGAAGAATTTTATCCTTAATCCAAATTTACGATCTGAATAATCCGGATTAATTTTCGAATTTATTTAACTTTTTTAAATCTTGTAAAATATGGTAGACAACATTGAATGGAAAACCTTCCGTTAGAGGATATTATTTTCTTTGTTATGTAAAATATGTTTAAATATATTGGGGTTTTAATTTATAGACCGAGTTCGGATTTTTATTGGAAAACACTATAATTCTTTTTATATAAAGGATTTAGTTGAATTAGAGATAAATTAAATCACCATATTTGCAATATCCGGACTCGTTCGAACCAGGGATAGATGTAATTTTAGAAGCAGGAATGGAGAACGGTTAGCCCAGTATATAGCCACTTCCTCCAACACGTAACGAAAAAGAACATCTCCCTTAACTTATTTATCAGACCAGAAGTAAGATGAGACTAGAAGTAAAGAGCTCTAGTATTGGTAGTAGATCCTGGCACTAGTGAACAAATTTGAGGATTTTATGCCGCTTCCATCGCGCCTACGCTAGAGAGAAAAAAAAACTGGTCGAGTTCCAAAAACATTTCCTACCCCCTTCCCCTCAACCTAAAGCCGCGGAACACGGACGCGGGTGCTTGAATCTAGTTCGGCCGTCTACCGCCACGAGCGTCTCGCGTTTTGGAGGGAAAATTCAGAAACCGCTACCAGAGGGCCAACCGTTGGTGTGTTATCAAGACTATTCACTTTCGACAAGTGAAGAATTTGGTTAGCTCATTACTTCTAGTCTCATCTCACTTCTGATCAAAAACACTCTGTACAAAATTAAGGTTTATTAATGACTTCTGTATTATTTTATCAACACACACAAATAGATTAAATTAAAAAAATAGTTATCAGACCATTTCATTACCCCTTTAATATTAATCGTAAATAAATAAACAAATAAAGTTTAAAAAATTATAATTCCATACTCTTTTAAAAATAAATGAAAAATAAAAGATAAAAAAATCTATCATAACCCTTTCCTTCAAACTCAAAAATTTGAGATATTTCGGATACTAAATATAACTTTCTAACTAAATTAATTTACATAAAAAATTGGAACTAGACTCACAAACTTCAAAGTTAAAAAAAAAAAAAAAAAAGTAACCCATAGCATATATTTTATCATGTAGAACGTATGTGCAGTATTTTTTAAACTTACCTGGCTATATAATTACTACCTGTCAATTTACCTCCGTTCACAACGAAAAACCTTGAATGTGATGCTATGCTAAAGGCCTAATTTTAGAGAATGGGCATTACCATAAATATCTTTACACTGACTAAGGTAAAAGGTGCCTATACTCTGTAAATTAGTACCTGAATTTTCTTGAACAGAGTCGACTCTATATTGGTATCATTTCGAAAAAAGAAGGGACTAACTTAATCATAGGATAGGCTCTGGTTTTATATTACTTTGAAATAGAAAAAAAGGGTTAACTTGGATTCTTATCTACTTTCTAGAGATAACCACGTGTTACGGACACTCGAATTAAATTTGGAATTTTAAAAGCACATTCTGTTAAGTGTAAATTTAGTTTTTTTTTATTATTAAAGGGTCGTAAGTAAAAGTTCTCGTAGTTAAGTTTCGAAACGTGTTTGTAATTTAAAGTTACTTATTTAATATTAAACAAAAGTATATGTATAACTAAATTTCACAGTTTAGGTGAGTTTTATGCATTTTTTTGACATTATTATGCTAATTAAATTTGAGAACAAAAAGGATTATGGTGCGATTATTACTGAATTTTGATTATTTTGATGATTTTCATGAAAATCTCGAATCATTCGAAGATTTTTTAATGATTTTCATGAATTTCTCGAATTATTCGAAGATTTTTTAATGATTTTCAAGAATTTCTCGAATTATTCGAAGATTTTTTAATGATTTTCATGAATTTCTCGAATTATTCGAAGATTTTTTAATGATTTTCATGAATTTCTCGAATTATTCGAAGATTTTTTAATGATTTTCATGAATTTCTCGAATTATTCGAAGATTTTTTTAATGATTTTCATGAATTTCTCGAATTATTCGAAGATTTTTTTAATGATTTTCATGAATTTCTCGAATTATTCGAAGATTTTTTTAATGATTTTCATGAATTTCTCGAATTATTCGAAGATTTTTTTAATGATTTTCATGAATTTCTCGAATTATTCGAAGATTTTTTAATGATTTTCATGAATTTCTCGAATTATTCGAAGATTTTTTAATGATATCCATGAATTTCTCGAATTATTCGAAGATTTTTTAATGATATCCATGAATTTCTCGAATTATTCAAAATTTTTTAATGATTTCCATGAATTTCTAGAATTATTCTTAGAATTTTTAATGATATCCATGAATTTCGTAAATTATTCGAAGATTTTTAACGAATTTTTGAATATTTTTGTTCAATTCGCAGAATTCTTTGATAATTATTAAAAAATTCAAGAAAAAATATTTTAAAAGTAGGTATTTTACTAAATTATATTAATTATTTGAATCTTTTGTGTGACTTAAAGTTAAAAATAAATAAAAAATGTGAAAAAATTTATGAATTTTATAACTTAATTGAAGGCAATCGTTAATTTAATTTAAAATTAAAGAATTAAGATAAAATATTAACGATCTCCATAAATTAAATTTAAAACAGCAAAGAATTAAAGTGAAATATTAAGGAGGTTCATAAATTACATTTCAAACCTAGCCAAGAATTAATGTATTTAAATTATAACTAAACTTCATGAATTCCAAGCATTTCTAAATCAGATAAAAAATACAGGACTTGCTAATCTGCCTTTGGGGGAAAACTCAATCGTAAAAAAGGCGTATATTTTCTTGAGTCAAAAAAAAAAAAAAAAAAAAAAAAAAAAAAAACTATAAATATTTGAAATTTGTAATTTCTGTCGAAGTTACGGAACTAAATTAACCTTAGAAGTAATAAGGTCATTAAATAAATAAATAACGTACACTTACACTGATTTAGAGTTCGACATAACTTCGAGCTTATCAACTTTACAACTAATCTCCTTTATGATAAATGATATTAGTTCGCGAACTTGCCAAGTTTTAAATTTCAAACTTTAATTGGTTGAACCCAACCCTTTTTACTTTTGACGAATAACCGACCAATAATTTTAATTTAAAAAAACGAGAGAGAGAGAGTTCCCTTCTACAATTTAACTTTCAACGCAATTAATTTTTCAGTTGAAAGTAATTATTAATTTCTATTAGTTTTAAATCAATAACTTTAAGTTGGTTTAAAATTGGTTTATTTCGTCCATGTCTAGGAATTTAACTAATAATACTTTCCCCCTGAGTCTTCCAAAATAATTATGATTTTTGAAGTAATGATTTTTCTCCTATTTTTGAAATATTTACGATGTTTCGAATTATGATTTTTCTCCTATTTTTGAAATATTTACGATTTTTCGAATTATGATTTTTCTCCTATTTTTGAAATATTTACGATTTTTCGAATTATGATTTTTCTCCTATTTTTGAAATATTTACGATTTTTCGAATTATGATTTTTCTCCTATTTTTGAAATATTTACGATTTTTCGAATTATGATTTTTCTCCTATTTTTGAAATATTTACGATTTTTCGAATTATGATTTTTCTCCTATTTTTGAAATATTTACGATTTTTCGAATTATGATTTTTCTCCTATTTTTGAAATATTTACGATTTTTCGAATTATGATTTTTCTCCTATTTTTGAAATATTTACGATTTTTCGAATTATGATTTTTCTCCTATTTTTGAAATATTTACGATTTTTCGAATTATGATTTTTCTCCTATTTTTGAAATATTTACGATTTTTCGAATTATGATTTTTTCTCCTATTTTTGAAATATTTACGATTTTTCGAATTATGATTTTTCTCCTATTTTTGAAATATTTACGATTTTTCGAATTATGATTTTTCTCCTATTTTTGAAATATTTACGATTTTTCGAATTATGATTTTTCTCCTATTTTTGAAATATTTACGATTTTTCGAATTATGATTTTTCCTTGATTTTCCCCTTATTTTCAAACATAATTATGTTTTTTCCCCTGATTTTCCAATATAATTATGTTTTTCCCCTGATTTTCCAATATAATTATGTTTTTCCCCTGATTTTCCAATATAATTATGTTTTTCCCCTGATTTTCCAATATAATTATGTTTTTCCCCTGATTTTCCAATATAATTGTTTTTTCCCTGATTTTCCAGTATAATTATGTTTTTTCCCTGATTTTTCAATTTAATTATGTTTTCCCAGATTTTCCAATTTAATTATGTTTTCCCTGATCATTCAATACAATGTTTATTTTTCCCTTATTTTTCAATATAATTATAATTTCCACGAATTTCTTCCCCTAAAATGATTTCCCAAATAACCCCATATCTTCCCTTACAAATTCTCCAAACTATTCCAAACACATAAAAGTACACTGTTCCAATTAAATTTTTTAATTATTTTCATTCTAAAACATCAACTCATTCAAGACACACTCATGCTTATCGTGATCTAGACAGGTTAAGCTTCGATACAATTTCTCAAAACTTATCAAATTAGATAGTGAGGCCTTAGATAGCCGCGTATAGACAAAGCGGTCTTTGTAAACAGTTATAACAGGGTGTGTACCCCAAAAAAAGGGGCGTGGATCATCCAACCTCCCTAGCTTTGAAATGAAAATTGAAGTTTTCGTTTTTTTCGGACCCTTCAAAATAAAAAACACACGAAAAAATTTGGAACAAAAATTTGCCGGCCAGCACTCACTTCAAATTTGAAGGAGGGGAAAGAAACATTAAAGTAGGTCTAAAGTTGCACACTAAAAACAAAGCGAAGTTAATGCTAAATAATGTAGTTAATCTTGGTGTGAAGTTAAGTTGATTCATTTCAAGTGTCATCAACGAGAAATATATAGCGATTCACCATTGTTAATTAAAAATTAAAAATTTATAGTGAATGTATCTTATGTCTGTCTGTCTTTTAGTAACGGTTGATCTTGTCAAGTGTGTGAGGCCAGCTAAAAATTTAAATTCCTTATAGGAATAATAGGAATTTTTCTCACCGGAATTATAGGATTTTATAGGAGAGAAAAATGTCCTTTTATAGGAAAATATAGGAATACAATTACTAATATGTAATACTATTTTGGCTTATACTATGTAGAAAAATCTAAAATAAAAAAAATAATACTAACAAATTGGATTTTGAAAATTCAGAGGAACTTAATTAAATTAAAATATAATATATAAAGAGAATCCTGAGCGAGCCTTTGAAGCAATTTCGGACATGTCTAGTCAAATGTGATCTCGATCATAAAAGAGCCAACTAAATTTTGGTAAATTTGATGCTAAACTATACGAAAACTTTCCAAACCATAAGTCAAAAATATAGGATATTATAGGACCGGTGGGATCCCTTTAATTTTTGTTCGTTTTCTTTGAAAGACGTTATGTACAAAACGAATAAATAAACTAACACTTGTTTAGCTATCCACAATCACAATATTTTTTAGCATATCTTTATGCCCACAACCAGTCAAGCACAATCCACAACTTTCTAAATTTTTGTCCTATTTTGGCGCATTCGGTCTTCAAATGAAGGTCTCTGCAAAACCAACTGTACTTATTAACTACCTTCAAATATATAATTTTCTCAATATTTAGGTTATAGTAGAGTGTATTTATTTTTCAAAGGGTTTTGTGTGGGATTTCATCCTTTTCCGCCGTTAAGAAAAAATATGGAAATTTAAATGCCCATTCAGACTCAAGACTAAAATCTTACGTTCACTTTGTCGGTGAAGTCGCTTCACTTGCTTAATTAGACACGTGTCAACGTACGCTTAAGCAGACGATATTATGAAAGGTTTTAGGATTCTTGGCGTGGTATTTGTTTATCATTTTGGATGAGCAGCTATTTTAGTATTCACAAGAAGCGATATCTAGTTTACTAAGGAGAAGGCATAAGATGCCTAAGTATTAGCGCGCCATAGTTCCAGTCAACCTTTCAAAATACAAGGGGGACGTAAAAGGAGCCCGGGCTATTTCGCCTCTCCTCAGTCGGAAAATACGTAATTTTCGTCTTCGCGTCGCGCTGACGTGAGTTTTCCAAGAACCAACGAGATGCTGGTTGTAATTTAGAGGCGGGGATTAACTCCGGACCTACGTTTGAACTGGAGATAAAGCTAGAAATGTGGCGAATTTATACCTTCTCCCTATTAAACTAGATATCGCTTCTTGGTCTTTAAAAGTCTTAGTTGTAAAAATCACCATATGCGCCGCTGGTTTTAACTGAAAATCGTCTGCTCTTACGTCTGAACAGGGAAATGAACGTACCTTCGACGCGACCGAAATCAAACTAACGAAGCGACCGACGGGAATGTATGAGATTATATTTACTCTAGTCTGAATGGGCCTTTAGAAGAAAAATATAAAGTCCTATTTATGATGACAAACTTAAGAAGCATAATTACAGGGAGTAGTACTTTTTGGAGTCCTAAGGCGGCAATGCATTTCTTTTTAACTTGGTTTTTCACGATCTGATTTACTTTACGATGTAAATAACAATAATACCTATGGTGGGCCGTACACAGACACAGACTCGAGGGAAATTATTTTTTAAGTCATAAAAGATACCTGCTACACCTTTTTTGGAAACCCAAACACTATTATCATATTTTGGATCATTATGGATGGTGGTTTTAAAGGGTTACTTAAACGATTGTGGAATTAGTAGATCTTTTGAATTCAAAAGGGGACAGGGGCGTGTTATCCTCTGCTTATATAGGGGTTAAGACATAACATTGATGGGTATGTGGATAACAATGACGTTAAATAGGGCTTCAAAGTTACGAGTCCTTTAGTTTGAAGCAATATCTAACGTCTGTCCTCTGTTGTCCGTCTAAAGAAAACAAGATGGTCAATACACAATACACTATTTTAACCTCTATTTTTCAAAAAGGTATATTTTAACTCGTTTTTTACATTTTAGTCCGCCATTTTTCAAGATGGCGTAGGATTAGATAAATCTTTCTTAGCGCATGCCTACTACTTAAGAGTAACGTCAATGCAAATTTTCAGCTATCCATGTAAAGCGGTTTGGGCAGCGCTTGGCGTTTCTCATCAGTCAGTCAGGACTTGTGACTTAAATATATATCATTAGCTTATGCTTAAATTAACAATTTTGCATGAACATTCGCAAATAAGTTTTAAATATAATAAACTAAAATAATCCAAATTTAAAAAAAAATGTATTTTTGTTAATTTAAACTATGTCAATTAATTTTCTAAGTCGGCCGGAATCCCGGATAAAAAAAATTTCCTCAAATTAAAAAAAAAGAAAAAATTTTAATATTAAAAGCGACCACCCATGAAATTCCAAAAAAAATATTAAAAATATTTTAAAATACTTATCGCTTTATCCCCCAAAGAAATTAAATGAAATATGATTAAATAAAATTCAATTCCATCTTTTTAACTAATTTAAAAACATAATTATTTAATATTATTAAAAAGCCAAAAGAAAAATAAAAACCCGGAATTTATGCTGAAAAAAAATCCCTTCCAAGTTACGTAAAAATGTAACCCTAATGCGTTTTGACCTCTTGACCTTAACCACGGTGGGGTGAATGCGTTAGACACTTAAGTGTTTTGAAAAATAATATCGAAAATGTGGGGAGATGGAAAGCTTCGGGCAAGAAGCGATATCTTGTTTATTAGGGAGAAGATATAAGATGCCTATGTATTCGCGCGCCATAGTCCCAGTCCCCCTTTCAAAATACAGGGGGGGGGGACGTAAAAGGAGTCCGGGTTATTTCGCCTGCCTCTCCTCAGTCGGAAAATATGACTGTAATTTACGTCAATCGCGTCGCTTTGACGTGAGTTTTCAAGAACCAATAAGATTCTGGTTGTAATTTAGAGGTGGCAGGGATTAACTCCGGACCTACTATACGTTTGGACTGGAGATAAAGAGCTAGAAATGTGGAGGCGAATTTATACCTTCTCCCTAGTAAACTAGATATCACTTCTTTCTTCGGGTGTGTTTTAGTTAAGGTATACATTCATTTTCTCATTTTATTTTATTTTATTTATTTTTTATATATTTTAGGTTGTAATGACACTACATGACGGAAATCTACTGAAGGTCAGCTTGGTCAGTGATTTATCTACGGCATTTTTACCATCACGTGTATACACGCAGTTCAATATCAAAGTTGATACTGTTTTAATACGTCAAAATTAGAATTGCGAGTTCTAGAGCAGACGGCGTGTATATTAAAACCAAAATTCACGACTGCATGGGCGTGAATGTGTTCTTGGTGAGGGGATCATTTCGCGTTATCGGTGTACTATAATGTATTTTTTATAAACATTTTCCTATACTTTTGGGAAGGGGGAGGGGATTTTATATGTAACATTTTTAAAATATTGCGGTTCCCATATCGCAATGAACTTTTTGGCCAATTTTCCTTCGTTTCAATGACATTTTAGAGCAATTTTTATATGCCCCCCCCCTATGTCTCATGTTAAATTCTTCTATTCCAGTTTTGGGTGCCGAGCTTGGGTACTATATATTACGCCTCATATTTCAGTTTAAACTTTAGTGCACAGTGTTGTCTGGCCCTAAGTTAGCCGAGTACTAAGTGAAACTAGACTACAAGCCTTTCTCATTGCAATTTCTTGACTCAATAACCGCCTGGCAACACTGTGGGGACTCCAAGAATAGAACCCTTTAGTGGAAAATAATACTCAGATGTTTCAAAAAAAAGATAATTTTTTCCCTGATAAATCCCTGAGTTTTCTTTGTTCTAAAGCAATTTCCCTGATTTTCCCAGGTCTTCCCTGTGACCAATATGCATCCGGTGACAACACACTTTCAAATAATACCCCCGAAACTTCGCCAATCCCTTCCCTTATCTTCAAGTTCACAACCACTCAAGTTTATATAAAGTAACTAATAAAACTTACATGGCTTCTTGTATCTTTGGTGGTTCACTAACAGACCCATTTGTAACTGGTCTCCTTTGACCGTACATTTGTTTGTACAACTTATACTGGTCACCGTATAACCAACACACTTTCCACCATTGACGACACACCAAAACCGAACTCTTCGGTGGTGTCGTTGTTGGTAACCCGTTTCCATTATTGGCACTCATTTCAAATTAACAATAAAAGATAATCACAAAAAAATGAACAAACGCGCACCATAAATATCACAACACAAATTAATTAATCCACAGAGCTTCAGGTAACATCATAGTAATCCAATATTTAAGCCTAAATTTACTACTAAATTTAAATTATAACGCGGACACTGTTGCGAGAAAAACGTCTTACTACCTTTCCTCATGCGTTAGGTTTAGGCACTAGATAGTAGAGAGCAGCCGACGCGATCTCGAGAGACTAAAGTTTTGGCGCAAAAGAGGGCTGGAAAATAGTGGAAAAGAAGAGATTTTGCCGCGGGCATAGGGGGCTTGTACTAAAACGCTACTACGCTAGTTCTTCTAAAGTTTTAAAGTTTGGTTTTACCGCAGAAAATGACTCGAAGCATGGTAGTGTAAAAAGAAATCTTAGAAGATTTTTCTTTTAAAATATTGTATTATTTATTTATTTATTTATTTATTTATTTTCTAACAGGAGCTAAATAAAAACTTGCGCGTTACTTTTTGGGGATAATCATAAGCTACTTTGCGTTTGTGTTGCAGTTTCCGTAAACGTTACAGTTTTTTGTGAATTTTTTTTACAATGGGGGAAAGAAGTGATTTATACTAAAGGTTCATATGAAATTTCACTGATATTTATAGTAGTCCATGGCTAATATTTTCTTGGACTTTTCCAAATTATTATAACATTTTTCCTGATTTTTTCGAATACATTATGACATTTTCCATGATTTTTCCAAATAAATATGACACTTTCCATAATTTTTCCAAATAGTTACGACATTTTCCATGATTTTTCCAAATAATTACGACATTTTCCCTAATTCTTCCAAATAACTATGACATTATCCTTGATTTTTCCAAAAATTATGACTTTTCCCTGATTTTTCCAAAGATATATGACATTTTCCCTGATTTTTCCAAAGATATATGACATTTTCCCTGATTTTTCCAAAGATATATGACATTTTCCCTGATTTTTCCAAAGATATATGACATTTTCCCTGATTTTTCCAAAGATATATGACATTTTCCCTGATTTTTCCAAAGATATATGACATTTTCCCTGATTTTTCCAAAGATATATGACATTTTCCCTGATTGTTAATAAATTATTATGAAATTTTTCCTGATATTTCCATATAATTATGACATTTTCCCTGATGTTTTCAAATAATTATGACATTTTCCCTGATATTTCCCAATAATTATGACATTTTCCCTGATATTTCCCAATAATTATGACATTTTCCCTGATATTTCCCAATAACTATGACATTTTCCCTGATTTTTCCAAGTAAATAAGGCATTCTCCAAGATTTTTCGAAATAAATATGACATTATCCTTGATTTTTCCAAATAAATATGACATAATCCTTGATTTTTCAAAATTATGACATTTTCCCTGATTTTTCCAGATAATTATCACATTTTCCCTGATTTTTCCAGATAATTATCACTTTTTCCCTGATTTTTCCAGATAATTATCACTTTTTCCCTGATGTTTTCAAATACGTATGACATTTTCCCTGATTTTTCCAAAGAGATATGACACATTTCCCTCATATTTAAAAATAATTGAGATTCCCTTGATATTTCCTTGCAAAATAGACTGCAGTAAATTTTATATCATATCTCCATTAACATTGTTTATTTGTTTAAAGAACAAACAAACAACTTTCTGAAATATTTACAACATAGACACATAGTTTAAAAATATTCATTATTATTTATATAATATTTCAAATAAAACCTAAACAATAAAGGGATAATGACACGAATAAAAAAAAATAAAATGAAATGATATAGAGTCAATGACACCTTACAAACAAACACCTAAAAACGTAAAAATTTCGGACAATGAAAAGTTTCATGAAAATCTCTCTAAACTAAAGGTCAGTGGGATGGTCCGGCCCGGCATCCAAGCCCAAATTTTCTTCTTCAATATGGAAGGGTGTGTGTTAAGGATACATTATCATCGCAAAAAAAAGTGGAATACTTTAGGTCTATACAAAGAAAGGCGCGCACATTGTCCGGGCTGAAAACTATTCATAAACACGAAGCTATGCACCTTTTTTAAGATAATAAATAGTATTGGTCCATTTGAGCGCCGCATAGTTCTCAAGAATCCCGCGGCGTTTTCCGCGGGAAAAATAAAATCACGTGATCAGCCGCCATTTACGGAGAGAGGGATTTTTATTCGCATAGCTAACTCGATCACGTCCGTGAGCGGGTGGGCCGTGGTTTTGGTAACTGATTATCGTCTGCTTCATAATTGAGAGAACTGCAGGGCACAATTATAAAATGGCAGCGTCCTAGCCTTATTCTTTAATTTTTTACTATATTTTGTTCCACATTTAGAAATTGAGGTTTCCAATTTAATTAAATAGTATTGAAATTAAGCCAATTAAAGTTTCCGTGAACAAAAATTAACCTTTAGGGATGTTCTGTGTCCAAATACGGAATGAATAGCAGCCGACGACAATCAGTCCAAAAAATACTAGGGAAATGTGTCTGGCAGCATTGCACCTCCGAAAATGGCGCTAGGTTTCGCCGCCGAAAATGAGCGACCGCCGTATCGGCGGCGTTACTTCAACATGGACCAGGACTATTAAAAAAAAAATTAGAGAGTGACTTGAAATTTAATTAAAACAACCCCAAGGGTTTCGAGAATGGGACAAACCCCTTTTTAATTAATTTAATTAAAGCGAGACATAACTAATTATCTAGAATTGCAATTTGAATTGGTTAGTTTTTAATTTAAATTCGAATTTCAAAGGTAAAATTTTTGAATTTAAATTTCAGATTGAACTGGTTAATTTTTGAATTTCAATTGCAGATAGAGCTAGTTAATTTTGAATTTCAATTGCAGATAGAGCTAGTTAATTTTGAATTTCAATTGCAGATAGAGCTAGTTAATTTTGAATTTCAATTGCAGATAGAGCTAGTTAATTTTGAATTTCAATTGCAGATAGAGCTAGTTAATTTTGAATTTCAATTGCAGATAGAAACAAAATTGAACTGGTTAATTTCAAATTTCAATTGCAGATAGAACTAGTTAATTTTGAATTTCAATTGCAGATAGAACTAGTTAATTTTGAATTTCAATTGCAGATAGAACTAGTTAATTTTGAATTTCAATTGCAGATAGAACTAGTTAATTTTGAATTTCAATTGCAGATAGAACTAGTTAATTTCGAATTTCAATTGCAGATAGAACTAGTTAATTTCGAATTTAAATTGCAATTTGAGCTAGTTAATTTCGAGTTCAAATTGCAATTTGAACTGGTCAATTTCGAGTTCAAATTGCAATTTGAACTGGTCAATTTCAAATTTTAATTACAATTTGAACTGGTTTATTTTTCAATTTAAATTGCAATTTGAACTAGTTAATTTCGAGTTCAAATTGCAATTTGAACTAGTTAATTTCGAGTTCAAATTGCAATTTGAACTGGTTAATTTCAAATTTTAATTTCAATGTGAACTGGTTTATTTTTGAATTTAAATTGCAATTTCAAAGGTAATATTGAATATTAATTTGCAATTTCAAACGCTAATTTTCTGTTCTTCAAAATAAATTAACTATTAGTGTACTTCATCTTCAATCAATAACTAAAAATATTAGATTTAATTCCAATTGAGAATTAATTAAACAAAACCACAAATGATTTCATCACCTCTTAAAATAAACTTGCGCTATTTGAAAACAATACGTAAAAACCCAAGTTATATAAGATTAAAGTAAACCGTTAATTAAATAAGTTAAAGTTGGTAAAAACCCGGGAGTTAGCGTCAAATTTTTCTCGTTTTTCTCCCTAGTTACTTAATTATCGTAATTAAACCGCTAAACCGTTAATGATTTTTATAATAATGCCTAATTTAGTTGAACACCACACCACCATATCAAGGATATTTTTTCAGATCCGGCAAAAATGAAACCGTGTAACTTAAATCACAAGCGACCTTGCACTTTTAAAGATAAAACAAAGGTAACATAATAATTATAAGTATGTCTTTTCACAAATTGAAAGTTGCTCATAACCCTTGGTCAAAACATTCCACATTATTCTTAAAATAATAAAAATAATAACGAAACTATGCCTATATATTTTTTGATATAATTTAGAAAAATTTAAAAAAATTCGGACGGTTTAGTAACAAAGCAGACGACGCTAGCTACAATAACCTCAATACTAGGCCTACTTAACTTTGTTAACCCTATTATAAAGCAGACGATACTAAGCCCCTCCCCCTTGGTCTACTAAAACAATTTAGAAAGAGGCATACCAAGAAGCGACATCTAGTTTACTGGGGAGAAGGTATAAATTCGCCACATTTCTAGCTTTATCTCCAGTCCAAACGTAGGTCCGGAGCTAATCCCAGCCTCTAAATAACAACCAGCATCTCATTGGCTCTTGAAAGCTCACGTCAGCGCGACGCGAAGGACGGAAATTACGTATTTTCCGACTGATGAGAGGCGTCCCCCCTTGTATTTTGAAAGGGGGACTGGGACTATGGCGCGCGAATACTTAGGCATCTTATACCTTCTCCCTAGTAAACTAGATATCACTTCTTGGGCATACTTATAGCTGTAATATCACTTTTAATTGCACTTAAAAGATTCAATCTACCCACGCATTGTACGGCTGAACCCCTTAATTATATTAACACTGAAAAACAATAGATTTATAAATCCTATAGTAATTACTAATTAGGGTGTACAATTCCAAACTGGTTTAACGTAGTAAAAATTAATAACTTAAGAATGAAGTTAATTTTTAATTCATTTCTAATTTTGAAAAAGAAAAAAGAGATATGATAAAGAACGCTTTTCTGACTACTTGAATGAATATGCTATTTTATTTTTCGTCAAAAACATTTTTTTTTGCTTTTGTAAGGCCCGGTGAATAGTTTAGTATGGCATTTATTAATTGGGAAAATTTTTATAATTCAGGGGCTTCTTTGTGTAAAAGGATATAGCGTCTTTTGTGAACAAGTTTCTTCAAAAGATTTCTCATTTATTAGTACGAAGATTGATTATTGAGAGTATTGTTCAATTCAAGGTTTCAATTCAAACGACTGACTAAGGGTTTGTTTCGTAGAAGCAGAAGGGGATAATAGAAGAAGGGTGACACTCTGTATCCTATTAATGCTCTAGTTATGTATAACATGATTCTTCCCAGGCGATGGAGCCCTTTTTGTTTGCTCTCCTGCTCATCAAACGACTCTGGGTTTGTTTGGTAGAAGCAGAAGGGGATAATGGAAGAAGGGTGACACTCTTGTATCCTCTTAATACTTTAGTTATGTAACATGATTCTTCCCCCAGGCGAGGGAGCCTTTTTTTGTTAATTTGCTCTCCCGCTCATCAAACTTAATTAAGATGGGCATTGCACAGTGCTATGGAGAATTCTAAAATTTCTGTTTGGTATTTACTAAATCCTCAGAGCCAATCAACCCACAAACCTTGATTGTCTTGACATGGGAGAAAAATGACCACGAGGGCATGCATGCGCCTTGGCAAATAGTTCAGGGCTAATAGAGTAATGATGAAGGGTAACTGTTTACATGGCGTATGTGATTCGGTTTAGTAACCTTGCTATAATAAATGTAAAATTATGTTGGGAAGAATCATGTTATAATTGAATTAACCCTCTTTGTGGTGGTACACTTCTCTCAAAGTAAAGTAGTATTATATACTTCGGGTAGAGCTTAAAATTATTATTGCCTGAAAAGCCATAGATTTAGATAAACAGTAAACAACGAAGATGTTTTTTTTTTTAATTTTTAATTATTGGAGTTGGAGAGATAGAGAGAAAGGATAGCAGTTCAGTTTGAATCAGTTCCTGATTACCTTGGCTAATTTCAGAAGGTCTGACAATACTACATTGAAAACATTTCATCCCATTAAAAAGTCAAAATACCAAGGGTTACGTTTGAGTTTCCAGTATCCCTTTAAGCCAATAAAATGGATTTAATTTTTCTATGAAAATGAAAAATGTTTTTAAACAGACTTTTTAGCCCCGTAAACTTTCAATTTCGTAATGCTCAATTTCTCATTTGAGGCCTACAAAATAATATCAAAACTATACAACAAGCAAGCGCCTTTGCAAAAATGGTCAATTAAAGGGGCCAGTCACTAACTAGATATACTTATATACCAACGTTACTTTACACTAAAAATTAAGCCGGGGAAAATACGTAAGGTAAGAACAATTTAATGAAAAGTGTCATCAGATCTTAACATAAGGGTGGTTCAGATCAAAACAAAAAATTAGGTTTATTACAAATAAAAAGATGCTTAATTAGGGGTTATTCAAAAAGCTAAAATGTTATGAGTCTTTAGAATAGTACGTTGTTAAAAGGCTTCATAGTTATTAGGGGTTTGCCTCCGTCCCCAGTTTTGATTAGAACCGTACAACTACCAAACAACTTCTAAAAATTAACCTTAATTTAACTAGTTTTACAAATTAATATCAAGCATACAGATTAAGTAATTAAATTGTGAATGTGTAGATCATTAAGGAGGAAGAAACAAACCACTTTATCAAGATTTAAGTCTGCCTTCCCTAAATTAAGGGGAATGTTCTTTGGGAAATCGATTTTGAGTCGAAAATGTTCTATATACTTTTATCTCCATTTTGTTTGTCCAAAGGGACACTGTTTTCGAGTTATGATTTGATTGGTGTTTTAGGGATGACCCTTTAATTAATTAAATTAGAAATCATTGTCTTAATCAGTTTCTTAATTAAATTTAAGAGGTCATCCATAAAATACTCTGGATGCAATCTTAACTCGAAAACAGCATTGTCCCTTGTAGAGGCGTTAGAAGTTACGACATTTTCGATTCAAAATCGATTTCCCAAAGAATAAACATCCCCCTTAATTTATGCCACCAGACTTATCAGAAACACCCTGTACATATTAAATATTGGGTCTTTTGATCCGTACCACCCTATATGTATATACATTTACCATCTTATCATACTCCTGAATCAATCTCATAACAAATCATAATGATATCCAACTAGAGACGCTCTAGAAACAAGATGAAATGAACCATATTTCATATATATATATAAATTGAATTGCAGTCTTGAAAAGTGTACATGAAAAAAACACGGTGCAGTTTATAATGAAAATTTCATCTATCTAAGATATATATTCGGCACCTTAATATTCGACCCACGTGGTTCCATTATTAATGAAACGTTTTTAATCCAAAGGGAAATTTAAACCATAATATAAGGTTTACTTACTGCGAAGTTAAGTTGAAATTGGCATTGTTTTATTATAATATAAATCAAAGTAATTATGTAGTAGCAGAAGTAGATCATATTACAGCTCCCTAGAAGTACTGGACGATATAACATCGCTGTGCATCAGCATTGTCTCCCAGCGCTGAAGGGAAGAGGGTATATGCGAAACGCAGCGGCGAATTTGTGAACTAAACCAGAGGAATGATTTTGGCGCGAAAGAAATTTTTAAAAACCGGGGCAAGCAAACGGAGCTTACGGAAGTAAGTGGTAGCCAATGAGGAAAAGCTTGAGAGAGAAGAGCGCGGAAGGAAACAAGTTGTACCATACATAGTGTTGGGTTGTGAATATAGTAGTAGAAGTCCACTTTGTTTTTCCGATTTTAAAAAATAATTGGGGGTCTATAGGTATTCCGCACAATTTTTAAACGCTTGTGTTGAAAAGGAAATTAATATGAATTCAAATGTTCAAAATAGCCTTCATCATGCTAGAACATTTTTTGTGCATCCCTAATACAGCACTGAGTTTCCACCGAGTTATAGGTTTTTAGCGGGGATAGTTGGACCGATTTATTACTAATCATAGGTTATGTGCGTCGACATAGAAATTTGTTTTCCTTTTTTAAGTCTGACAAATTTTTTCAATGCTTTAACGTTTTCCGTTTGCGAAAGATGCTGGTCAATATTTTTCAGTTTTACAAAACGTTTTAGTCGCTTACGGTTATGTGATTTTAATATCACATATAAATTGTGTTCAGATGCGTCTTTCATTTGGGCATGCGACGATTGTAATTAATTACATTGGTCCTAGACGTTTTTTCTAATTAGCAAAGAAACAAAAGCCATTCTAAATCAAAACTTTAACGCGATAACAAGCTTCACACTAATCACGACACTGACGGCGGTCTGACAGCCATTAGGCTACCATCAACCGGAACTTCCATAGGCTAACGTAACTCCAAATCCGGGTTAATGGGCAAACTATACTTGTAAAACTGAGCTATAGATGGCGGGCTTGGATGTCTTGGAAGAAAACGCTGTTTACAAAAGCATAATCTACGTCCAGTACTTATAGGGAGCTCTAATATGATCCACTTATGGTAGTAGTATTTATATTAAAAGGAACTTGGTAATTTAAGTCTATATTGGCCCTAAGGGCTTTTATAAATACGACTATTTTTTGTTTAATATTTAATATAAATGTATGGGTCGAATTTTCCCATGGTTTTGAACTTTATATTTTAGTAAACGGTGCAATGGTGACAGAAGAGGGGGTATCATTAGAAGATGGTACGCTTCGATGCCTTTCAAAATGTTGTTAAGAGTTTAGTTCTGTATCTTTGACTTTCTGTATTTCTAACCTATTATTTTCGTAAAGGATTTTGTGCTTTAGAAGTATATAATACTTCTCTTCGAGGGAGAAGTGTACCAGCACAAAGGGTCCGGGGTAATTGTAACACAATTCTTCCCAACATGATACCCTTAACATTTGGAGTGCACAAGGTTACTAAACCGAATCACATACGCGTATGATAAATAGTTCCCTCTCATCATTACTATATCTATTAGTGCTTAACTATTTGCCAAGCTGCATGCATGCGCTTGTTAATTTTTGTTCCACGTCAAGACAATCAAGGTTTGTACCTACTTGATTGCTGAGGATTTAGTAAATACCAAACAGTTATAGAATTCACTCTAGCACGGTGGTGCGATGCCCATCTGAATTAAGTTTGATGAGCGTGAGACCAAATTAACAAAAATGGCCCCCTAGCCTTGGAAGAATCATGTTATATAACTAAAGTATTAAGAGGATACAGAGTGTCATCCTTCTTCTATTATCCGCTTCTGATTTTACTAAAAAGAAGATTATCTTAAGATTTTCATATTTCCTTTTTTCAGGGTTTTATGAATTTTTATTCATTTACTAGCAAAAACGGGTAAAGCTTAAAATTAACTGACGCTATCTTACCAGGATGTTTGGATTAGTTTTCCTGTTGCTATTAAAATAAGCGACGACTTAAACCCTATAGTCATTAGACAGTTTTCAAAAGTAGGGGGTAAAATAGTCTGGTGTGTTGAGCACCTGGTTTTCTGAAGACGGAACATTGATGGTTATATGGACAACAAATAAGTATTTAATTAAGATATGCCATCAAACAAGTTCTAGCAGCATCATCAGCAACGTTTTGGTAGAGTCGTACATAGTACGAAAACACCTGCAATACGGTGTGTTCTTAGGCCAAACCAGGGATAGATTTAATTTTTGAAGTAGGAATGGAGAACGGTTAGTATTTACTTCAGGCCAACCCAGAATAGAGCCCCTCCCTCCAACACGTAACGAAAGGCTTGAATTATCTTATTGGCTGACTTAAACTACGTTTTGGTGACGTTGCTGACGGGGACGGCGAAAAATACGTAATTCCTTTTTACCTCTGTCGCTCTGACCCGCCTCTTCTTTCATACCCCCCCCCCCCCGTCCCGTCCAGGGAAGGGGGGTCCGGGACTTTGACGCGCGCCCACATTACGCTGTTCTCCATTCCTACTTCTTAAATTAAATCTATCCCTGTCAACATCATTTACCAAAGGAGGGCCTTCGCAAGGAACTCTGGGAGACTCTCATTGCAGCGCATGGCCTATAAACATTCTACTCCATTTCACCTCTCTTCTCCAAGCTATATAAGATGACACGATCGAATCGAAGTACAACCGCAAAAAGAATATCAATAAAACAATCAATAAATAAAACTTTCAATTATTATCATCTAATTTGAATATGAAACTGCTTTACCGTCTAGACTAAGCCTTTTAACGGTTCATTCCTATCTTTTTAACGTCTCCGAAAAACATCCTAATTGAATTAAAATCAAACTAAAGGTGTGCTGTAAGTTGTTTTTACCATTTACTCCTTTTTTTAATCGTCTTGAAAACGGGATTTTTCTCCACGCTTATCGCTTTAGAAAAGTCTGATTAAAAATGAGAGATTTATTTTTTTCCCATGTATTTAGATTGGAATAAAGAAATCATGGACTTTGTAAGTCTATAAGGACTTGTCAGTTAAGAAGAAATAAGTTTTTTGCGACACCTGAGTCTAGATATCATTTTCCAATGACAGGGGGGTAAAATAGAGTCTGTTGTTAAAGGGAGGGTGAAATGAACAATAATGAATCAATCGCTTTATACACCCTAAATTTCCAAAAATTGTTAAAGCGGCATATGCTTGAATTCAAACGTCAACAATAGCTATGTTTAAAATAATTTTAGGAATACAGTTTCTTAAAATGATTTAACTATAATTTAGGTAAATTTATGACGATTAAAATAATTAATATCAATTATATTTATTAATTTAATTACTTAAGAAAAACATCTTAATTGCGTCTCAACTCTGAGAGGTTTATTTTGGTTTCCCAACTTAGCTAGTCCTATGCAGGGTACATAAGATCCATGACGAAACTGAACTTGAAAAGTTTAAAAATGCTTTATGACTTAACGTTATCTTAATGACATTTTTTTACTTTTTTCTGATATTCCGATGTCTCTAAACTCTTTTTTACAAAAAAGGAACTTTCTCTCTCGAGTCTAAATTGACATTTTCGACTCTTGCGGAAGTCGCGTGATATCAAAAACTCGTTTGCGACTGAATTATCTCCCCCTTTACTGATATGGAAACGGAATTATCTCCATTTTCCCCCCTTTACTTATGGGGGGGAACGGTGACGTAATTAAGCCTTATTGATGTTACTTTGCACTGGTGGTCTTTAAAAATCAAGATAACTAAACACACTTTTAATCTCAAAATTTTAGAGGTAAATAAACTAAGACTAACTTGACATCCAGGTGTGTTGTGTAATAGACAGTTTTTCTTAGAAAATAAAAAATATAGGATATTAAGGAAGAATATTAAGCCTAATTAGGAGTCAATTAACAGGGAATATTAAGCCTGAAACAGAGAATGTTAAGCCTAATTATTAGTCAACAAACAGGGAACATTAAGTCTAAAACAGAGAATAATAAGGGCTATTAACTCCCTAAAACAGAGAATAATAAGGGTTATTAACTTCCTAAGACAGAGAATAATAAGGGATATTAACTTCCTAAAACAGAGAATAATAAGGGATATTAACTTCGTAAAACAGAGGGGTTTAAATTAAGCCTAAAGCAGAGAATGATAAGGGATAGTAAGCCTAAAACGGAGAATAATAAGGGATAGTAAGCCTAAAACGGAGAATAATAAGGGATATTAAGCCTAAAACGGAGAATAATAAGGGATATTAAGCCTAAAGCAGAGAATAATAAGGGATATTAAGCCTAAAGCAGAGAATAATAAGGGATATTAAGTATAAAGCAGAGAATAATAAGGGATATTAAGTCTAAAGCAGAGAATAATAAGAGATATTAGGCCTAAAGCAGAGAATAATAAGGGATATTAAGCCTAAAACAGAGAATAATAAGCTATATTAGGCCTAAAACAAAGAATATTTATTAATCTTTAAACCGAGAATAATAAGCTATATTAGGCCTAAAACAAAGAATATTTATTAATCTTTAAACCGAGAATATTATCCTTTAACAGAGAATCTTAATCCTTAAACAGGGAATATTAATCCTTAAACAGAGAATATTAATCCTTAAACAGGGAATATTAATCCTTAAACAGGGAATATTAATCCTTAAACAGAGAATATTAATCCTTAAACAGAGAATATTAATCCTTAAACAGGGAATATTAATCCTTAAACAGAGAATATTAAGCCTTAAACAGGGAATATTAATCCTTAAACAGAGAATATTAAGCCTTAAACAGGGAATATTAATCCTTAAACAGAGAATATTAAGCCTAATTAGAAGTTAATGAAGAAGGAACATTAAGCCTAATAAGAAGTCAATTGACAGGGAATATTAAGCCTATTTTTAAACCTCAATTTAATAAAAAAAAAACATGAAATCAGGCCAACAATTTTCAAACTTCACACCTGCTGAACAACTTTTAAAAATAAAAAATAAATTAAAAATTTTAAAAAAGTAGTTCATAAATGAATTATTACATTGAGGGCAAAGTTTAACGAGTTCTAATTAACCAATATTTTAAAACGACGTCTGATTAGGTCGAACATTAAATTAAAAATTAAAAAAAAATGTAATAATAAAAAATTCATTCAAGAAAATATCGTAATAAAATTGGCACGACAGATCGGCCCATCTACCACGCCTACTAAAAATATTTCAGTGTAAAAAATATATTTTAAGGTCCCAAATAGGAAGTTACAGAGAAATTCACGTAGTTTGTAAACGGCCCCTAGATTTAGAGTCACAACTAGCAAAATTAAAAAAAGGGCCACGAGACATAATTAATGGTCTCATAAACGTTTGCTAAGGGTTTTTTAATTAATTCTTATAACTTTTAGAAAACATTCTTGAGACGGTCGCGAATGGCTATCATAAAATCTAAGCTCTTGAGTTTATCCGTCGAGGGGTTCGCTACTCTTAAAGACAGATAGACCCTTATCAAAAGTGGGAAGTAGAGTCTGGCTATACAAGGTGTTTCTGATAAGTCTTCCATGAATTAAGGTACAATCAAGAAGAAATATCTAGTTTATTAGGGAGAAGGTATAAATTCGCCACATTTCTAGCTTTATCTCCAGTCCAAACGTAGGTCCGGTGTTAATCCCCGCCTCTAAATTACAACCAGCATCTTATTGGTTCTTGAAAACTCACGTCAGCGCGACGCGAATGACGAAGATTACGTATTTTCCGACTGAGGAGAGTGTAGCGAAATAGCCTGGCCTCCGTTTACGTCCCCCCTTGTATTTTGAAAGGGGGACTGGGACTATGGCGCGCGAATACTTAGGCATCTTATACCTTCTCACTAATAAACTAGATATCACTTCTTCTTAAGGAGTATGTTCTTTTGGGAAAACGATTTTGAGTCGAAAATGTTTATGACAATTTGCCGTCCGGGTCACTGTTTTCGAGTTAAGATTGTTAAGAGTATTATACAGATGATATCAATTTGTTATAGTAGCGTTCCCCTCAGTATAAAATTAATTAAAAAAAAAAATAGAATAAGGGGTTTTTCAGCTAGATTCAAAGGCTCGATAATAAAATTGGAAATTGGAATTTGTGGATGTTTAAAACCTAACCATTTAGGTTTTGGGCGATAAAATTCAAGGACTATAAAAATCGGGCTACAAAATTTCTTTCCTTCCTCAATATAAAAATTTAAGAATAAAAAAAATAAAAATTACTAATCACGTGGGTGCAAGAAAGCGCTTAATTCGAACGTTTTGCTTGCGAGAGAGTTGCGATTTAAAGGTTTTGTGTAAGCTAAATAGGTTTATTTTTTCTTATGTTTTAGAGTTAAAACGTTTTAGGTCTAATAACGTCTACGTTTCAATTTTGAAGAAATTATTTTTAAGTTTTATTTGTATTCGTTCAAAGTGATTTACTCCCAACTTGTTGAAAATTAATAGATCTAATTACGGTGACGAAGGCCGATTTTTCATTTTAGGTAATTAAAATAAAATTCAATTACTTTTATTATTAAATGTTATATAAATTAATATTTTATTTGAAAATTAATATTTCATTTGTAAATTAATGTTTAATTTTTAAACTAATAATATTTAATTTTTAAACTAATAATATTTAATTTTTAAACTAATATTTAATTTTTAAACTAATATTTAATTTTTAAACTAATATTTCATTTTTAAACTAATAATTTGTTAATTGTAATTTATGGGGAATTCATTTTTTAATTGTAATTTATGGGGAATTCATTTTTTAATTGTAATTTATGGAAAATTCATTTATTAATTGTAATTTATGGAAAATTCATTTTTTAATTGTAATTTATGGAAAATTCATTTTTTAATTGTAATTTATGGAAAATTCATTTTTTAACTGTAATTTATGGAAAATTCATTTTTTAATTGTAATTTATGGAAAATTCACGTTAAAATGAAAAATATTTAATGGTACAAATTTCCACTACTCCTTTAAAAAATATTGCCGATTTTTGGCGCCAATACCTTGGGCCCTTCACAAAAAAAAAATATCGAAGAAGTTCGAACTCAATTTAATTTACCAATTTTTTTTTGTCCCTTGGAAAGTTATTTCTTCTTTACCCTTAAGTTATAATTAATGGAACTCGTTTTCATCGAAAATTACGTATAAAATTGGACGAAAAAGAATTTTTGAAATTGGAGAAGCCTGGGCCTAGGCCTATAGGGCAATTTAGGATAGCCTCCTCAGCATTGGTATTTGACATCGCGTGCTAACCCAAGCAAAACGAGATATCATCCCTACAGGATCCCAAGTTAGTGGAAAAACGCTCGGGTTAAGCGCGATTTCATCATTTGATACACTTGGATACTCTTTAATGTTTCAAATTTTAGTCTTGTTTCTCTTCATTTTGATACTTAATTTAGGACTAAAGATTAAATTATTTCGATTTTTGGAAAAGATTTGAATTTTAAAGTTCGAAAGCATTTATAAGTAATGTAACTGGGGAAAAGTATACCATTTAATGAGTTTGAAGGTTTTAAAAGGCGCCATTTAAAGAGTTTGAAGGTTTTTAAAGGCGCCATTTAAAGAGTTTGAAGGTTTTTAAAGGCGCCATTTAAAGAGTTTGAAGGTTTTAAATTCACCATTTAACGAGTTTGAAGGTTTCAAAGTCACCATATACATTTTTTAAAGTTTTAAAGTCACCATTTAAAGTGTTTTAAAGTCACCATTTAAATTTTTAAAGGTTTTTAAGTCACCATTTAAATTTTTAAAGGTTTTTAAGTCACCATTTAAAAATTTTAAAGGTGCCATTTAAAGAGTTTGAAAGTTCTAAAGTCACCATTTAAAGATTTTCAGGGTTTTAAATCCATCATTTAAAGAGTTTCAATGTTTTAAAGTCACCATTTAATGAGATTGAAAGTATTAAAGTCACCATTTAAAGACTTTGAATATTTTAAAGTCACCATTTAAAGAGTTTGAATATTTTAAAGCCACCATTTAAAGTGTTTGAAAGTTTTAAAGTCACCATTTAAATAGTTTCAAGTTCTAAAGGCACAATTTAAACAGTTTGAAAAACGAGTGCCTACCCTTCGAATTAACTGGTCAACAGGGGGCTCTGATAACGTAATCATTTCCAAAAATACAAGTTTATCGTTTGGTATACTTACTGAAGATAATGTTACCCATGTTAATAGAGATAAAAATATAACTCTATTTGAAATTCCGCGAAACACCTCAATAGACTCTTGTAATGTCACGTGTAATGTACTTTCTTTTCTCTATCCTTTCTAAGCCTTGTCAGATTAGGCTTAACAAAGTTTGACGTCTAACATCGCGAGGAGGCCCCACACTGCTTAACTTTTTAAAATAAGAAGCGTTATTTTTTGACTTTTTATGTAAAGTGTCAATCAAAAAACATAAAACCCTAATACCCTATGACGTCAATTTTAAAGTTAGGTCAAAAGGAATTGACATTGAAATAACGCGAGTTTTCAACACAACGCGGCCTTTAAATTCAAGGACTTTTAAACTGTCCGTGTAATGTTATCCTGAATGACAACTCGCAAGTGTTTAACGTTTGTAACTATGTTTAAAGACGTTCAAAGATTGAAGAGGGTTGCAGTGCCATGATCTCTGTTTTTCCCCCATAATCTCCGCCATATTGGCAAGCTAATACGAAGAAGTGATATCTAGTTTATTAGGGAGAAGGTTTAAGATGCCCAAGTATTCGCGCCCCATAGTCCCAGCCCCCGTTTCAAAATACAAGGGGGGACGTAAAAGGAGGCCGGGCTATTTCGCCTCTTCTCAGTCGGAAAATACAAAGTAATTTTAGTCATTCGCGTCGCGCTGACGTGAGTTTTCAAGAACCAATGAGATGCTGGTTGTAATTTAGAGGCGGGGATTAACTCCGGACCTACGTTTGGGCTGGAGATAAAGCTGGAAATGTGGGGGCGAATTTATACCTACTCCCTAATAAACTAGATATCGCTTCTTGCTAATACAACGAGTATCTGTTAATGAACTACACGATACGTCATCAGTTCTTATTAACAATCTTATTTATATTTGATTAGGTAGTTTGTTCTTTATTTAATTCCAAATTTGTTCAAATTGCACCATAGTTGATATCAAGAATACCAGGAATTAATACATCTAATAGGTATCATTGTGTAGCCAGCCATTTTCTCAAGGCATCTAGGCAGCTTTTTTGTGAGAAGATCTAGACTAATCATTATATATGATGAATTGTATCTCGGGAATATTCTATTTCGCGGCGCGTTGCACCTTACGCGCATGACCACGCTCTGCTACCAACCAATGAAATTGCAGTAAGAAAGACCTTGACCAGAATTATGAGGCGTGACGTGGATAGTAAGTTCTCAAGCCCGGCCCGCAAAACCCGCAAAGAAATTAACATGGGAGATACATATGGTGGCACAATGATTCCTAGTAGCTGTATGTATTCCTGGTAACGCTAGAAGTGGTTTAGTTGAGTTACTACTTCAAGGTTAATTTCCGATAATTTCCCTAACAAGTATTACTGATAATAACCATGCAGATTACTCAAATCCAGTAAAGAATTGTGACTGTGCGTAAAGAACATATAAATAAATAAGTAAACAAACAAATAAATAAATAAGTAAATAAACCAATAAGTAAATAAACCAATAAATAAATAAACCAATAAATAAATAAGTAAATAAATAAATAAGTAAATAAACCAATAAATAAATAAGTAAATAAATAAATAAATAAGTAAATAAACCAATAAATAAATAAATAAACCAATAAATAAATAAATAAATAACTTTCTGAAATATAAAATAGACACAAACAATTGTTCTAATTTTAATAATATTATATTTTGTTTCAAATAAAAATTTAAAAAAATAATAATCTAGCGTTAAATTTTCTTTTTCAATTTAAAATGGGTTCATTTTCATTTTGAAATACGCCAATTTTAATGACCATTTAAGTTTCATGGTCACTCGCTTCCTTTCCGTTTGAGTTAATACCGCCCACATTGAAATTGAAACTTGAAATATAAAATTAACCAAACCTACTTGTACTAAACGTGTTAAAAATCTCCAATTAAACCAACGTATTTCCTTCTTTATTTAAAATCTAAATATCTCTCTAAATTATTAAAAACAAAAACCTGATTTATATTTTTTAATGACGGGAAAACCCGGTACTGTAAACAAAAATTTTAATTGCAAACGACTAATAATATTAAAGGTGAAAATATCCAAATATTTATTTTATATACAGGGTATTTACAAGAAGCGATATCTAGTTTACTAGGGAGAAGGTTAAGATGTCTAAGTATTCGCGCGCCATAGTCCCAGCACGGGCCACTTTCAAAATACAAGGGGGGGGGGACGTAAAAGGAGACCGGGCTATTTCGCAGCCTCTCCTCAGTCGGAAAATACGCAAGAAGCGATATCTAGTTTACTAGGGAGAAGGTTAAGATGTCTAAGTATTGGCGCGCCATAGCCCCAGTCCCCCCTTTCAAAATACAAAAGAGGGGGACGTAAAAGGAGGCCGGGCTATTTCGCCTGCCTCTCCTCAGTCGGAAAATACGTAATTTTCGTCATTCGCGTCGCGCTGACGTGAGTTTACAAGAACCAATGAGATACTGGTTGTAATTTAGAGGCGGGGATTAACTCCGGACCTACTATACGTTTGGACTGGAAAAGCTGGAAATGTGGCGAATTTATACCTTCTCCCTAGTAAACTAGATATCACTTCTTATAACCAGGCTTCAAATATCTAAATCACCCTGTACCCAATTCCGTATCTGATTCAGATTTATTCTAGAAGTAGATGGTATTATAGGTGAGTTTACAAGAACCAATGAGATACTGGTTGTAATTTAGAGGCGGGGATTAGCTCCGGACCTACTATACGTTTGGACTGGAAAAGCTGGAAATGTGGCGAATTTATACCTTCTCCCTAGTAAACTAGATATCACTTCTTATAACCAGGCTTCAAATATCTAAATCACCCTGTACCCAATTCCGTATCTGATTCAGATTTATTCTAGAAGTAGATGGTATTATAGGTATATTTCATATTTACTACCGTTTGGTACCACGTGACTCTCGATCATTTCCCGCCTTCAAGTACAAGTACCCCACTCAAAGCGTGCAAGGCACTTTAGGTATAAGAAAGCTCACGAGATGGCGTGGGCGTAGAATAAAGAGTTCTCATCAAATCTTATTACCCCCTTTTAGAAACCTACGAAAAGTATAAGATCTATTCAAGACATGATAGTTAAGTAATAATAGGGCGGTGATGGAATTGAAAATACACCTAGAAATGGGAGAGAGAGAAAAAAAAACGCTTCTGTCCAGGCTTCTGTTCTAAAGAGAGCTTGGAGGTGAGACTCGACAGAGTTCTGAAGTGGAAATACCCATACGTATGACCATAGGTTCATAAGATATGTTCCTCCATAAGTTTGTAAAGTCTGGTAACTTAGAAACTGGAGCTTGTAATTTTGAAGTGATTGAAGTAGGTCATAGATTCGAGGTAAAGCGAAGTACGCCTGGTCAGGCGCGCTGTCAAAGGCTTAGTAATACAGACTAAATAGGAGCTAGATGGAACTTGGTCCTGCAAATTTAACCACCGAGTGTAGTACTTCAATTCTCGCTCCATGAGTTCATAAGATATGTTCATCCATAAGTTTGTCACTGGTAACTTAGAAACTGGAGCTTGTAATTTTGAAGTGATTGAAGTAGGTCATAGATTCGAGGTAAAGCGACATGCGCCTGGTTTTGGCGCTGCTGTCAAAGGCTTAGTAATGCAGACTAAATAGGAGCTAGATGGAACTTGGTCCTGCAAAATTAACCATCCGAGTGTAGTACTTCAATTCTCGCTTCCGACGTTCTCGAACTAGCTCTCAGCAAAAGTATACAGAGTAACAGCAAAAAGTACACTTCGTTGAAAGTTGCAGGCGCCGTGTAAAAATATGAGGAACCTCCTTTACCCCAGAATAGTTTCGACCCCCCTTCTGCGTATGAATACCTTCCCGACCGTGGCATAGGGAACAAGCCGTGATTAGGCTATCTCTAGTAGCAAAAGTTGACGTTTGAAACGCCAGCATCATGCACTACTTTCTAGTATAAACCTATGACGTTAATAAGCTCCTTCCTGATTGGTTAGTTCCTGTAGGTGGTTGAGAGGAGGGTAGTTTACTTCTCAGTTAAAATGTCGTCTACAGCCAAAGGCAGAGAATTGTTAATGAAGTGTACTTTTGGTGTTTATATCCATTCACTTTTGCTCTCAGTAAGTCTCTAGCATTACCAAGTACAGGTAGTGTCATACTTATCATGTAACATATCTTATAAACTTATGGTAACATGTTGAGAAAATGGTTACACCATGAATCCTATTAGCTGTATGAATTCTTGATTATAATGTTACGTAATTACCTGAATCTAATTTCACTTTATCAAATAAACAAGCTAGGTGTTTATCAAATTAGAAACACACCTGATACAAACTTAAATAACCCTGACACTCACGAACAGAGAGTACTTAAATCTTGCATTGTACCCTATTATTACACTTTGAAACTTAAATGTTATCAAATTAAAATACAACAGATTCTAAGCCAACATGCAGCTTACAAAAGCCAGCGCGCAGTGTAAAAAATGTATTCAGCTCGTGGCATCCTTAAACTAGATAATTGCACATCTTGCAAAACGAGTTCATGCAACTTTTACTATTCAAAGAAAAAAATATTATATAAAAAAATGGACTACAGTGAAAAAATATATATATACATATACAAATACACGAAAATAAAAAATGATATTTTAGAGAGTGTCATTTGACTTCTTCAATTTTCATACCTTAGAAGTAGATTAAAGTGAAATTATTAAATTATATATATTTTCTATTTTAAATTATTAATTCAATCAAGAAGTGATATCTAGTTTATTAGGGAGAAGGTATAAATTCGCCACATTTGTAGCTTTATCTCCAGTCCAAACGTATAGTAGATCCGGAGTTATTCCCCGCCTCTAAATTACAACCAGCATCTCATTGGCTCTTGAAAACTCACGCCAGCGCGACGCGAATGACGAAAATGACAGTCATATTTTCCGACTGAGGAGAGGCGAAATAGCCCGGCCTTCTTTTACCTCCCCCCCCTTGTATTTTGAAAGGGGGACTGGGACTATGGCGCGCGAATACTTAGGCATCTTAAACCTTCTCCCTAATAAACTAGATATCACTTCTTGGTGAGAGCTAGTTCGAGAACGACAAGCGAGAATTGAAGTATTAAACTCGGTTAATTAATTTTGCAGGACTTCCATCTAGCTCCTATTTAGTCTGCATTACTAAGCCTTTGACAGCACCCCAGTCACCAGGCGTACATCGCTTTACCTCGGATCTATGACCTACGTCACTTCATGACAAGTTCCAGTTTCTAAGTTACCAGTGACAAACTTATGGAACATATCTTATAAACTTATGGTTACATCGAAGTGGTCTATTCCTCAGCAAACTTTGAACCATTAAAGAATCAAAATATCACTTACACTAAACACAATCACTCTATAACGTCGCAATAATCTACTTCTTGATATACATATATATGTATATGCAATGGTCAATGAACTTGGCCAACTACATATAAATAGGGACGCTACCTAAATACTTATTCTCGAAGCATTCTTTACAGTAGGAAAAACACAACTTCCCTATATACTTTAAAAAGAGACTACAAAAGAATAACCTGAACTTTGACCCTGCAGAAGTAAAAAAAGAAAAACCCAAAATTAAGGACTTTAAACCGACCATTCAAAAGAAAGGCTATATAGAATTTAAAATAACCATTATTAAGTTCTTTGTTAAAATAATTTCAAAACTCATCGTATCACCTTTGAAGAAACAGATAAATAATCATTTATAAATTTTATATTTAAATTTAATGCGTTATTTAATTGCTTGGTACTCTTAATCATTCACTTATGTTAGAACAATAAGCCTAAAAAGTAAGGGTACTTAGCAAAAGCTTCATTTAACAAATGACAATAAATAGTAAACAATACCCCGCTTAGTTCCATTCTTCAACCACGATTTTCATCGGTTCGAATTGTGGAACGCATAAGAGAGAGATCAATAGGGAGTCAAGGCGCTGGCTCCACCTAGATTCCTAATGAGGAACTATTTCATTGAATCGGTGACGTCACGCGAAACTGAAACTGGTTTATAAGTGAAGCCTAGATAAGAGGCTGACTTTAAGGGGTTTTTCGAGTTTGGGAAATTTGAATCAGTGTTGAGGGCTGATGTCGAAAAAATACATATTGTTTCTAAGTTATTTCCTTGGTTATTTTAGTAAAATTTACCACAAGCTAAATATTATAAATATAATAAATTTCCCTGAAGTTTAACATAAAAATAAGAATTTTCGTGACTATTTCGGCCCATTTTTAAGTTCCCTGATTTTATAAATTTTCCCATACAGTTTCTTTAATATTTAGATATTTTTCAAAATATTCCACTTTTACTAAATAAATAAATATGGCATAGAATACATTAACCTGAAAGTCTCAGAAAATAAATGATTTCACGAACATTTCTGGGCTGATTTTTAAATTCCCTGACTATAACATAAAAGTAAATACCCAGATTTTAGGTAACATATTTATGTTTCCATGCAGGTTTTCTACACGTTGTACAAAGCCTTGGTTTAACTAAATTTCGTTAAACTAAGATAATTAAGATTAATCGAGAGTTAAACTGCCTCGCAATCAATAACGAATTAAGTACAATACCATATTATTAACATTATATCTTAGATTATCTATTGACTGCGATTAAAAACAAATTTAAAATAAAAATATTTTCAAACTTGTCCTAGATATATATGGGCCTTCCTCTAGTCTAACCAGAAGTAAATTTAACGGAAAATATCAAAGGGTCCTAAAGCTAACTAAAATCGAAAAAAACCTGGACAGACGAAGAGAAAATTGTTTGGGCACAAGGTTTGGGGAGTGTATTCATCCGCCTCTTCCCGCCAAAAATGCGATTCTGCATCCTGTCAAGGCGCGTAAAAACCATAACTCGACGCCTCGCGAAACCCCCTTTAATATGTACTTCCCCCTATTTACTTCTGTCGGAATTTCAATATTTTCGATACCTTTCGTTTAATATACTTCTATTTTAACCTATAATATAATTAGGTATTATTAAGTATCCTGTAGAAAATCATAAAGTCGCCTCTTAAGAAGAAAAAAAGTAATTTCCCTTTCGAGAGTAGGTAGGATCGACTTGTTATTCAAAAAATATACGTCACGATCAACGGTACCATCCGGGTTTTTGACGTCACGATTTAATAAATTATAATGATTCCTTGAGAAGTAATCTTTAGGCCTACCAGTTACTAACTTATCATAAGGAACGGTACCACCATTACTGAAACGATATTACTTATCCCTCCTTTAAAAGTTCTAAATTTCATTTAACAATAGAAGTATGAACCATAAAAATCAGATTACGATAAACGTAATGGTGCTACTAAATATCATTGAATTTTTAGTTCGTAAATGTGGCCATAGATGGCGAGACCTTCCAATGAAGTTTTATAAGATACATGGGAATGTTTTTAGAAAGAATTTGGGACGTTAATACCAGCATACCAGGGAGAAATGAGGTAAAGTGGAGCTTTCGGTTGGGGGAGGAGCTAAGATGCGTGAGATAATTTTCACGGCCATACTGGTGGGTTGAATACAGAAGGAAAGCTGATACCAACCAATATGGCTGCCAGAACCTTGGCAAGACTTAGGAGGGTGTGACGTACTACTCAGCCAACTGAAAGCTCTCTATGGCACGCACTGAAACTCTCCCAGTGTACCTCGCGCACGCCTCTACCCTTCGGTAAGTGATGCCGCGTAGCGCCATTGTTTTTGATCAGAACTACCTTCTATTTTTAAGACAGAGGGGGCGTCCTTTACGTACGATTCCGTACCGTATGACCCTACCTAAACGCTACTAAGGATGCTGGGAGGACTTCGGTGCTGTTCCCTAGGTGGGGCTACAGAGGCGACGTTATAGGTATGGGGGTTTCCACTCCGTGTATATTTGAGCCATAATGGCCATTCCTAAATGCTTATCTACACATTCATGCAAGTACAAATAGCCAATGGCACTTGACAAAAATATGTAAATATCCTGATATTCTTTAGTTATTATTATTCCTGTTACTTATGTACCGTACCCAACCCAGAAAAGGGAAAGGGTACAAAACCATCATCATCATCAAAATAACGATGGGTCTTTAGCGTAAATGTTTAAGAAGCAAAAAGAGAAAAGATATGATGAAAAGGGAGAAAACGTATACAATACAGGGTGTACAGTAACAAAAAGGGAGGACAGTTATAGGGCCGAAGTACAGTGGGATGGTTCAGTGATCACGTATAAGAAGGAGTCCCATTTCAAAAGCGGTACCGAGGTGTCGATCAGAATCAAAGTTAGGCACATGGGCGATAGGCGCAATTGAGAGGGAAAGAAATCAGAGAAGTTTGTTTAGGGGCTGTATGGATCACGTGACGTCTGGCTCCTCGGCTGTGCACCGAGGTAGGTGCGCCTGAGAGAGAGAGAGATCGGGCTTACGGATCACGTGATGCCTGGCTCTTCGGCTGTGCACCGAGGTAGGTGCGCCTGAGAGAGAGATCGGGCTTACGGATCACGTGACGTCTGGCTGCTCGGCTATGTGCTAAGGTAGGTGCGCGTGAAAGAGAGTCTAGGCTGTGCCGTTATAGTTACCTTTCCTCTTGGACTCTCCATCTTATACGTTCTCACTGGATTGAGTTGAAAATGTTTATTCTACGACATTTTGTCCTAAGAGGCACCATAAACAAGTAGATAAGCTTTAAATCTCATCAAAGGACCACCCTCAACAAATAATGACTTGTTTTAGGGATGACCCCTTAATTAAATAAGCGTCGTATTTCAATTTCTTACTTAATTTTAAGGGGGTCATTCGTAAAACACTAAAATCATAACTAGTTTAGGGTGTCCCTACCCTCATTTCAATCAAAATGGCGATAGAAGTATAGAGTTAGTTACATTTTTGACTCAAAATTGATTTTCCATTGAACCATCCCACTGTACTTCCGGTCCCACCACAGTTTTTGGGAAACACCCTGTATTTCCATGGGAAAAGATTATTATGGGATTAAGGGGCTTTTCGTCGGATGAATAAGCATAAATAACCTCCTAAACTCATGCACCAGCACCACTGTCTTTTGTTTTCACAAAAATCCCACCAGGGAGCCAGAGCATGCAGATATTGAAACGAGAAACGAGTTTATGTAGAGAGAATTGCCCGACTCTGAAAGTAATGCTGCTAATAATATCTAGCTAGGGATGGGGGATGGGAGAACTTCAAAAGTAAAACGAGCTTAAATGTAGCATAGAACATACATTGCCCCGGTCGGTTGGGCTAAATTGACTTCAAACCTATCCCGGGTATTTGTAACAGCAGGGAATTCTCAGGGTAAAGAAAAAATTATTTGGATACTTATTATGATGAGGATAGAAGAATTTCAAATTAGGCTTAGGGCTATAGGAAATATAAAAGAAGTTCAAATTAGGCTTAAGGCTATATTGAAGATTAAATAATCTCAAATTAGGCTTAGGGCTACATCGAAGATAAAATAATTCCAAATTAGGCTTAGAGCTACAACGAAGATAAAATAATTTGGATATTTATTATGATGAGGAATAAGATTTAACTTTAAGAATAAAAGAAGTTCAAATTAGGCTTAGGGTTATAGCAAAGGTAAAATAAGTTCAAATTAGGCTTAAGGCTACAGCGAAGATAAAATAATTTCAAATTAGGCTTAGGGCTACATTGAAGATTAAGTAATTTCAAACTAGGCTTAGAGCTACATCGAAGGTTAAAGAATTCAAATTAGGCTTGGGACTATATTGAAAATTAACTAATTTCAAACTAGCCTTAGAGCTACATGGAAGATAAAATAATTTCAAATTAGGCTTAGGGCTGTATTGAAGATTAAGTAATTTCAAACTAGGCTTAGAGCTACATCGGAGATAAAATAATTTCAAATTAGGCTTAGGGCTATAGCGAAGATAAAAGAATATCAAACTAGGCTTAGGACAACAACAAAGATAAAAGAATTTCAAAACAAGCATAGCATTAGCAACACTGCTACTTTATGAAGAAATCTAATTCAAATTAGAATTAGCATCTTTTCAAATATATAAGTTTTTAAATCCAACAGAATAAATATAACCCCTCCCCCCCCAAATAAAATTTGGTCTGCAATCACAAGAAATAAACCTAACTAAAACACGACCACTTGGCAAAACGTGGACAATTGTAGTCCATTTTAAGGAGGCCATTCAAATAATGACACACTCCACCAGAAGAAAGATAAAAACTTCGAGGCAATCTACTCAAAGAGTCAAATCTCGTCATGATGACGTCATTCCCTTATCTATTACGACGAAATCACCCAAGAGCCAAGGCATGCACTGTCACTAATAGACACTTGTCTTTCGGTGCCTCCTACTACTACACCCGCGTTGTATATATCTCCTTTCCTAAATATCATCCTCTTTCCCCGTCTTTTAAGTCTCCGAGATGAGCTAGACTCATCCCGTTTCATCCCCAGCTTCTGAGAATCCCTCGGAACGGTTCTTTGCCTCCCCCCTTTTTCCGCAGTATCCGCACATCGATTTATCTTTTGGCTATAAAGAGATGGTTGGTGTCTGAGCCATCCAAGAGCTTAAGACATTGGGGGTCCAAAGAGGCGTGACAGTCACCCTGGCGCCTTTAACAACCTTTGACCTCCCTTCCCCCCTAAACAGTCATCCTTAAAGTGTAACTGATATGTCTCAAGTTGAAGCTAGCAGCTTTTGCAAGGCATTTTGGGAGTTCTCACTTATTTATATTTTACTCCTAGTGTCCGGTTCAACGTATTTCAACCAATAAGGGGCAGAGAAAGATGCCTTATTTCGACCAATAAGAGGAGGGCAGAGAAAGACGCCATATTTCAACCAATAAGAGGAGGACAGAGAAAGATGCTTTATTTCAACCAATATGAGGGCCTAGATAGATGCCGTATTTCAACCAATAAGAGGGCCTAGAAAGATGCCGTATTTCAACCAATAAGAGGGCAGGGAAAGATGTATTTTAACCAATTAGAGGGCAGAGAAAGATGCCGCGTTTCAGCCAATAAGAGGGAAGAGAAAGAAGCCCTTCCCTTCTTAGATAAAACCTAGATTATTATTATTTACAGTTAATTAAAAATCTAAATCATGACTAATTAAGTAAATTTATACCCTATATTTGTCCATTATAAATAATAAATCAGGTCAAGTGATTTGATTGAACTTAGTGTAAACATTTATAAAATATCGAAATTATAAATAATGCACAATTATTTTCGCGAAAACAACAGTGTTGTTTATGGTCAGAAAAGTGATTGTTTTTACCTTTACGATGACTCATCAAACACCAAATTTATGAAACATGGACACACATATTTACATGTTCAAGTGAATTTTCAAAGTGAAACTTACCTAGAAAGAAAAAAAATAAAACAAATCATTAGATTAAACATTAAATTTCTGCATTAATTTTAAACACATTCTCAACAAGAAAATAGGCACACAACACAACAGTTTCAACGACACTTTAAAGTCTCGATCGTCTCGGGCCGCCAAGACAACGAAAGAGCCTCGTAAACAATAAACTGGATAACTTTAAATCCTTAAGAGGCAAAATATCGTATCTCATATCTAAACCTTGTACTAAAGTTACTTGATTTTGGGTGTAAATTGCGCACCCAAGACTTTACTATTATTGGAGTTCTTACTTAAGAACTTAAGAGAAAGTTCCTATTTGAAACAAAGGAAGGATTGGACACTTCCAAACTTTGCGTTCGCGGATTGGTTAAAGTTGCACCTTTTATATATTATATAAAAGAAATACATACAGCTACTAGTAATCATTAAGTAGCCATTTTTTCAACGTACCTAGGCGCCTTTTTAGTTGGGAAAGCTATAGACTAATCATTATGCATGACGAAGTTACATGGCGAATAATTTATCTAGCTGCATCTTGCCCCTGACCTCGCGTTGCTAACAACCAATGAAATCACAGTTAGAAAGAAGTCAGAATTATTAATAAGTGTGACCAGAAGTGGTATGATACTAGAAGTATTGAGCTAACCAAATTCTTCACTCGGCATTAGTGAAAAGACTTGATAAAACACAAACGGTTGGCCCTCTAGTGGCGGTTTCAGAATTTTCCCTCCAAAACGTGAGACGCTCGCGGTGGTAGACGGCCGAACTAGATTCAAGGAGCCGCGTCCGTATTCGGCCGCTTTAGGTTGAGGGGAAGGGGGTAGGAAATGTTTTTGGAACTCGACCAATTTTTTTCTCAGTAGTGTAGGCGCGATGGAAGCGGCATAAAATCCTCAAATTTGTTCACTAGTGCCAGGATCTATTACCAATGCTAGAGCCCTTCACTTCTAGTCTCATAGCACTTCTGGTGTGACGGATAGTAAGTTCTCAAGCCCGGATTACCCACAAAACCCGCATAGAAATTAACATGGCAGATATAGATAGGACCACAATAATTCCCAGTAGCTGTATGTATTCCTGATATTAAAGCATTGACTGCACCTCTTCTGTGTAGTGCTCCCTCTCCAATCCGCGAATTGAATGATAAAATTCTTACAATTTTTTTCTACACGGTTTGTATAGCGTTACAATGGTATTATCTTCCGGATATTTTACGATTGGTACGTGAGGTTAAGTTTAAACCTTCTCGGTTTTTCGAAGCTTAACCAGTTCCCGCCTTTTTTGATTTAATAAGTCGTGAAAACTGAGGGTCACAAGTTTTTATGCTCGGATCAAGCTTCTGAGTCATGGTGGATCGTTCGTTCAAGTTATAGGAGCATTTTTAGGGATGGTCATAAGACTGTCATACTATCCGTAAGTATGGGCCGAAAATAATATTTGTTACGAGCACGGATCTAGAATAGACTGAGGGATGAAAGGCTCCGGTTTGAAGTTGTAACTTTTAAAGGAAGATGGCGCCACGGTGTCTATAATTTTGTCTCGCATGAACAGTTACATTGGGAGGTTTGCGATTTTGAAGCGTCGCTCCGCAATAGCGAGAGCTACGACGCTCCTTTCCAATCTAACCTTGATAAACGCTGTGCAGGGAAGTTTCAAACGAGGATGAATTCAGAAGTAGATTAACATTCCTATCTCCTAAGTTTAAAAGATATGAAACAACAAAACGGGTTCTAGATGAACTAAACCGAGCATTGAACTAACAATAGACTAATGGCACGCTATGTTATTTCTTCATAGAGATTACAACACTCAAAGTTGGGATACTACAATACACCACTTTGACATTACCTAGGGCGCCACAGCGGGCTACTGCGAACTAGTACTTATTAAGATGGGCAGGGAAAAAAACCGCGTGGGGTTGCGCTTTTGCTAGTAGGGGTAACAAAGAGCAGTTTCCAGTCTTTCCCCTTGAGGCGCTTCGAGCGCGGGGCATCGGGCATGCGCACAACAGAATGTCGAAGTGGTGTATTACTCTATGGATGACCGTTAGGGGCCCTAAGCTAACTAAAACCGGTAAAAGACGTTTTAGGCCCACAGAAGAACATAAACAATGGAGCCTCCCTTCATGTGTTGATGTTGTTTTGGCCTTGACCCTACTTTCAATTAATTTCATTTTGCTTAATTAGAACCCCTGGTCTCATCTAGAGAACAAAGAACTAAACTTTGGGACTGTTAACTAACACCGCCTGGTTCTGCCCCAACACCGCAATAATATACTGTCTAAAAGGGGGGGAGTAAAACCACATGGACAATTCCGATACTATACGCCCCATTGGCAGACCCACACTTAAGAAATTTTAGGGTTATGATAAGCACTGACGAACCTATTATGCCGAATTTCTTGCTCCCCAAACCAGCTATGTTCTCAACTGGCTTCAATGAAATTAGGAAATTAACGAATTGTGACTGTGTAGAAACAAACAAACCACTTTCACAAATATACAGGGTGTTTCTGATAAGTGTGGTGGCATAAATTAAGGGGGATGTTCTTTGGGCAATCGATTTTGAGTCGAAAATGTTCTATACTTCTATCGCCATTTTGTTGGCCCCAAGGGACACTGTTTTCGAGTTATGATTGTCCAGAGTATTTTAATGATGACCCCTTAAATTTAATTAAGAAACCGATTCAGACAATGAGTAATTAATATTTTAATTAAGGGGTCATCCCTAAAACACCCATCAAATCTTAACTCGAAAACAGTGTCCCTTGTGGGAAACAAAATGGAGGCCATAGAAGTTACTTAAATTTTCGACTCAAAATCGATTTCCCAAAGAACAAACATCCCCCTTAATTTATGCCACCAGACTTATCAGAAACACCCTGTATATTAGATTAAAAATCGTTCTGATTTTCAATTATTATTTTAAAATTAGCCTCTAGATTTAGGCTTAATTATCAGACCATGAAGTACAGAAGAAAATTAAAAAAAAAAACCCTGATCCACAGTAAATTTGTAACACCACTATATGTGACAAGACAAAGGGCTTAAAAATTAGGGTTTCCTTATAGGAAATGAGCCGCACGACAAAAATCGTTTGAAAGAGGGAGAAATGTGGGAAGCCTTGATGATACCATAAGTTTATATGATATATTCCATAAGTATGACACTACCTATACACGTTCGTAATGCTACCCTGAGACTTACAGCTCGACATAACTAGTTCGAGAACGACGGAAGCGAGAATTGAAGTACTACACTCGGTGGTTAATTAATTTCGCAGGACCAAGTTCCATCTAGCTCCTATTTAGTCTGCATTACAGCAGCGCCCCACTCACCAGGTGTATGTCGCTTTACCTCGAATCTATGACCTACTTCAATCACTTCAAAATTACAAGCTCCAGTTTCTAAGTTACCAGTGACAAACTTATGGCCAACATATGATATGAACTTATGATGATACCTCATTGTGTCCTTAATGTCTTCGAAGACCCCGTATTCCACCGCTACGTATCCCCACTAGTTTTATTTTAACCAAAAAAGAGGGATATGCAAATGAGACGTGAGTGCCTGGGAAATTTAGGCCTTGACAACATAGCAGCGGACAGAATAAAGAGAAACTCTATGCAAATCATCTACGTATTTTTAACATAGTTTTGATGTAGGATTTACTGCATGTACATGAGAAAATGGCTCTTTTGAACTGAATTACGTAATGACTAGAATTCTAAAGGTTAAATTTCAACTTTAATTTTAATTATATTATATTATATTATATTTAACTAACACAATTAATTATTAACGATGTTAATACTTTAAAGTCGAATTCTCTTTATCTGGGTGCCTGGTAATCAATTTTTAATGATGATTAACAAAAGAGATTCATATTGGTTAATTAATAGTAAAGTAGTTTTATAAACTTCAATAAGTAAATTAAATAGTGACAATTTTACAGTCTGAAATTTCTGATAATTAGCAGACTTCGCTAGCTGGTTTCCAAACTTTGATAATTAGTTGAAAATTAATGCAAAATCTTTGGTAGTTAATTTAAATTAAATTTTAAAACTCCAAATTAATTTAATTAACTTAATTAACCCTTTAATTCCGAAGAAAGGTATTTAGAAAATTTTCTCTTGGTTAATTAAATTCAAATTTGAGCATCAATTGTAGAACAAAAAAATTTCTAGTAAAAAAACTCCTATATTTAAAATAATAGGTCTATATTTTCAAATAAAATAAATTGTAAAATTTACTGTTTAATTAAATTAATTTTTCAGCTTCAATTGTAGAACAAAAGATTTTTCTAGTAAAAAGTCCTATATTTAAAATAATATGCCTAAATATTTTCTTATAAAATAAATAGGCGAAAATAGGCCAGTTTAACTCGCAGAATATTGTGCTGGAAAAATATTTTTCAGCCTCGCATATGTTCTTAAAATAAATAGTACTGCTGCGCGATTCGTACCTGTGTAGGGTAGTGCAACTTCAAAAGGGTTGTATTTTATCATGGAAAAGAGAGGTACTCTATGGGAACATATGCCGGTTTTAAGAGTGCAATCGGATGTAGTTGGATGTTTTCGATCAAAACGTTCGGGCCAAGGTTGTAAAGTAAAATCAGATGGTACGGAATCGAAAACTTTGCAATAATATTTTGGCGTACGCGGCAACCTTGATGTTGTTATTCCGAAAATTTATGAAAAACAGATAAATGAATTTTAATATGATTAATTTGTAATAATAGCCTTAATTGGATAGTTAGCGTTAATGAATTGCTCACTTAATTTGACACATATCAACAATTACGTAAAGTTGGAAAATTATCAATTTAGTCGGGCCAGGGATAGATTTAATTTTAGAATTAGGAATGGAGAACGGTTAGTAATTACTTCAGTCCGACTCATAGACCAGTAAAGAGCCCCGCTTCCTCCAACACGTAACGAAAAGTTTAAATTATCTTATTGGCTCACTTAAACTACGTTTTGATGAAGTTGCTGACGGGGACGGCGAAAAATACGTAGTTCCTTTCTACCTCTGTCCCTAATTATGACCCGCCTCTTCTTTCATACTCCCCCCCCGTTTCGTGGAAGGGGGCCTGGGACTTTGACGCGCGCCCAGATTACTCTGTCCTCCATTCCTACTTCTAAAATTAAATCTACCCCCGTTATAACAAAAGGATTACTGGTGAAAGTAAATATTGAAAGAAATAGGCCTATATTTCTTGTCAAAGCAGGTCAGTTTAACTCGTAAATATAAAATATTACTAACACACAGGCGGGGGAAGGCCGCCATCTTAGGTTATATCCTTAGCGACAAGAAGTACCGCCAGACGGAACCCGACGTCACGGCTCGCGCTGCCTCTAGCGGTGGTTCTTTGCGCTAAGGAAATGACCCAAGAAAATAAGTGACTTCCTCCACCCCTGTGGTGTGTTTGCTTCTATTGGTCAGTTCAACCTTAGAAGGTTTATTTTCAACATGAAAAAGAGTGGTTCTGTATGAGAACGTATGCCGTTTCTAAGCTTAAAATTCAAAATGTAGTTGGATGTTTTCGTTCGACGTTTTCGAACCATTTGGCAGATGTTTTCGAATATTTTAGGCTTGAATATGAATTTATGGCCTTCACCTGGAGAATTTTGCGCCAAGGATGTCTGAGTGGAGTCTAAAACTCTAGACCATGTGCATTCCTCAACGCACGAATTCACATTGCGATATATCTAAACCATGTACTGCAACTCGATGCGCGAATGATATAAAAGCACACTCGGCGGTATCGTGCTCATTCCAAAATATTACGGGAACCAGACTGTTGAAAATTCTACTGTCGACGAAATTCTACATTACTTAGCTTAACGATGAACAGCAAGTACTTCGCGGCCCTTTGCGTTTTGTTGCTGGTGGTAGCGATTCTGGATGCATCCAATGCCGAAAGTGGTATGTTTTACTAAATTTGTATGGGGCCTTGAAGCGGAATGAGTCTCCCGAGCTATTTAATTGCACTTAAATCGAAAACGTGAATTTTATCTAGGGTGACCACTAAAAATTGTGAACGCCTTTAAAGGAAATGTATCCATGAATTATAGGAGAAATTCATAAAAAATATAGGAATAAATATATGAAAAATAGGCTAGGAAGAAACGTTTTAGAGAAATTGATCTATCAGTGATAAATTATCACATAAGTTATGAAAGTTAACTATTGTTTTTTGCTGTTTTACGGAATTGGCTCATCACCTTCATTAAGGATGATTAAATTTTACGAACATATAGAGCTATTTCAGTGGGGGAAAAATTTCGTCTGCTACGAAAATTGGGCCTGCCTTTGGCGGACCGGGGCGGCCATTTTGTGCAGATTTTCTCTATGGGCAAATAGCATTGGTGACGTAGCCATTACCCCCTCTGAAATAGCTCTATTGTTATTTTCGTTTTCATTTTTGAGTAGATGACTATAAAAACCATGTCTTTCGTCTCTACAGTTGCGAATAATGAGAAATCACCATTCATGCAATTACTGCGCTCTAAAAGATCCGAACTTCGATCGAAGAAGTTCTTATCTAAAACAGCAGGAAAAGCATTCTCTTTCAAAGCTGGAAATTGTGGTGGCCTTTGCTAACCCGGATGAATAGAATACTAACTAAAACAGTTATGGTGGCGGGTATATTTTAATTATTACTGGCTTCAAAACACTCGCAATTATTGAAATAAATATAGTAATCAAGTACAATTATGTTTAATGTAATGTATAAATACTGAAATAAAGGGAAGTATTCTCATACACTTTTTGAAATCAGAAAAACTCATTAAAGTTAAAAGTGTTTTCCTGAATTTATCATATTCGGTTAATTATTTCTAAAACTGCAACTACCGATTAAAATCTTCATTGTCTGTTTACGATTTTGAAACGCGGCGTGATTGGTTGGTGAAAATGTCTACGTTACTCAAACGATAAATTTAAGGGGTCACCCCTAAAACATTCCGATCAAAAGTCTTGAAAACTGTGTCCCTTAGGGTGGCAACATGGCGATACAAGTTATAATTTTCGATCCTCATAATTATTCGGTCCCATAATTGCCCTTTTGTAACACCCTGTATATTACTTTTAACACGTGGATTATGGATATTAGTTTTATCTTCAGTTTCAATGGCAAAAACTCAATAAACAATTTTTTAAAATCGGCAATTTCATTATTCTCGACACACCTGTGGCCGTACATCGTATATCAAAAGTATTAACCAGGGTTTTTTATACAAACAACGAGAAAAGAGGTAAGATGGAGTGGTAATGGTGATGGGAAAGCCCCGTTTAACGTCTTTGGGTCCACATACCCTATCAATGTTCCGTCTTAACCCGAAATCAAGCAGACGATACCGCGAACCCGATGCTTAGTTTTCTAAATTTGATAATTAATTGAAAATCAATGCAAAATCTTTCTTAGTAAGTTTAAATTAAGTTTTAACACTCCAAATCATTTAAAAATAACTTAATTACGCCTTTAATTTTGAAGAAAAGGATTTAGAAAATATTCTGTTAATTAATTAAATTCAAATTTGAACTTCATTTGTAGAACAAAAAAATTTCTAGTAAAAAAACTCCTATATTTAAAATAATAGGTCTACATTTTCTTATAAAATAAATTGGAAAATTTTCTGTTGTTTAATGATATTCAAAGTTGAGCTTCAATAGTAGAACAAAACCATTTCTAGTAAAAACCACTTTTATATTTAAAATAATAGGCCTATATGTTCTTACAAAATAAATTGGCGAAAATAGTCCAGTTTAACACGTCGACTATCGTGCAGGTAAAATATTTTTCAGGGTCGCATACGCTCTTAAATTAACAAATAGTACACGTCTGCGCGATTCGTACCTGTAGTGCAACTTTAAAAGGGTCATATTTTACATATGTATGGAAACATATATCTGCTTAAAATTTAAAATGTAATTGAGATCTCAAGCCAAAATGGAACATGAAATTTATTTCCAATACAAATTCATAAGAATTGTTCCATAAGTTTGTCACTGGTTACTGTGAGCTTGTCATGAAGTGACTTAGGTGAAATGTCATAGATTCATAGAACCATATATGGCCTTATCTAAATCATGTATTGAAACTCGATGCACAAATGATACAAAAGCACACTCGAAGCGGTATCGTGGTTATTATCTCCGAGATATTACTGGAACCAGACTACTGAAAATTCTACTGTCAAGGAAACTCTACACTATTGCCTTTAAGATGAACAGCAAGTACTTCTCAGCCCTTTGCGTGGTTTTGTTGCTGGTGGTGGTGATTCTGGGAGCATCCAATGCCGAAAGTGGTATGTTTTAATAAATTTGTATAGAATCTGTAGTGTTCTGTATACGAGAGTATTTAATTCACGAACGCTATTTAATTGCACTTAAATCATCATAAATTATCAATTTAATCTAGTTACTAATTAATCATAAACCAATTAAAAATCACTTAAATACTGAGATCTAACTAGCATAATTAAAAATACACATTAATTAACTAAAAAGCCGTCGAATTTGAAGACCGAACTAAATACGTAGTTAAAAAACCCAAAGTAATAACACTTACTCAAATTAAAATAAGCCTAAAATTCAGTTATATTTCAGTCCAAGTACATGTTATAAATCTGAGGTAATCGGGACTAAATTTATTTAATTAAGAAAATCCCTTGATTTTATCAAAATAATAAAAATAAATTGAAGCATTGAAATTCATCTTTGACGTAAATGAAATTCAGTATAATCAGAAGTAAGATAAGGGACTAGAAGTATCGAGTTAACCAAATTCTTCACTTGGCGAAAGAGAATATTCTTGATAACACGCCAACGGTTGGCCCTCTCCCTCTGGTAGCGGTTTCTGAATTTTCCCTCCAAAACGTGAGAAGCTCGTGGCGGTAGACGGCCGAACTAGATTCAAGCACCCGCGTCCGTGTTCCGCCTCTTTAAGTTGAGGGGAAGGGGTAGGAAATGTTTTTGGAACTCGACCAATTTTTTTTCTCTCTAGTGTAGGCGTGATGGAAGCGGCAAAAAATCCTCAAATTTGTTCACTAGTGCCAGGATCTATTACCAATTCTAGAGCACTTTACTTCTAGTCCCTTATTTTACTTCTGGTATAACGAAAATAACTACGTAATTAGATATAGAATCCTGGCGTAAAAGATCATAGATTCAATATGATTTAGTACGCAATTAAATATAATAATTAAATATAAATCTTCTTAGATTTAATTAGATGTAAAATCTCGATCAATCCCGCTCTTTTTGTCTCTCTATAGTTGCGAATAACGAGAAATCTCCAAAAATGGATTTACTTCGTTCTAAAAGATCCGAATCCCGATTCAAGAATTTCTTATCTAAAACCAAAGGAAAACCATTTGCTTTAAAAGCTGGGGGTGCATGTTGTGTCCAAATGCATTGCCCAGGTTGTCCTCCCCGAGACCAGATTCCTCAGTAAAGCAGATATGGTGGCCGGTATATTATAATTATTTCTGGCTTCAAAACACTCGCAATTATTGTAATAAAAATATACTAGTTAATTATAATTATGTTAAATGTAATGTATAAATACTGAAATAAAGATAAATATTATCATACACTTAATGAAATCGGACACAAACTCATTAAAGTTAAGTGTTTTTGTCCTGAATTTATCATATTCGGTTAATTATTTCTAAGATAACTATACCGATTAAAATCTTCATTGCCCGAGTCTCTGTTTACGATTTTAAATCGCCGCGTGATTGGTTGGTGAAAATTGTTTATGTTACTCAAACGATAAATTTAACGGGGGTAACCCCTAAAACATTCCGATCAAAACCCTTGTAAACTGTGTCCCTTAGGGTGGCAACATGTCATAGATAGAAGTAATACATTTTCGATTCTCAAAATTGATAATTCCCCATAGAACCACTCCACTGTACATCAGTCCTATAATTAACCTCACTTTTTTATAACACCCTGTAGATAACTAGTTCGAGAACGACAAGCGAGAATTGAAGTACTACACTCGGTTAATTTTGTAGTCCGTACCTGGCTTGGGTGTAGTGAAATTTTAAAAGGGTTAGATTTTACAGGAAAAAGAGCGGATCTCTACGTCAACGTATGTCGTTTCTAACCGGGTATATCGAGTTCTAAAAGGTACACGGTTAAGGCAACCATAGCAGAAAATATTTTAGCAAAACATGCAATTACAAATAATTGGATCTTGTATTAAACTTTTATACAGTACCTGTCTAAACCATGTACATCGATGAACAATATAAAAACACGTAAACGTTGTTTTTCAGAACCCAAACAACTAAAAATTCTACTGTCGACAAAACGTTACAATATTGCCTTTAAGATGAACAGCAAGTACTTGGTGGTCTTTTCCGTGGTTTTGTTGCTGGTGGTAGCGATGCTGGGTCCATCCATTTCCGAAAATGGTATGTTTAAATAAATGTTATAAAATCTTTAGCAGAGAAATGAAAGTGTCCCATACCACTGTTTGATTTCACTTAATCTCAATTAAATCTTAATACTAATTAATCGAGAAAATAAATTAAAATAACTAATGTACTGCGAACTAATCACCTAAAAATACGTTATATTGAAGACTGAAAGACGTTTTGAAAACTTAAATTGAGTATGAAATGATCTGACAACAATTTTTTAATCGATTTTTACTGATAAAATACTATAACGGGCCTAACGAAGAGAAACTCTAAGCACAGGGCGCGAGATTTTAATAGTGGATAAAGCAAGTGGTGTATGTGTGTGTGGGTCACTAATTGGTCACTCGCAATACCTATGTTTATAAGTCATAAATCTCAAAATTTATTGAAATTTATATTAATTTATAAATCTCCCTGAAGATATAAAATCTTGATCAGGATTAATTTGTTTTTATAGGTCCGAATAAGGAGAGATCACCAATAATGGATTTATTGAGATCTAAACGATCATTCGAGTTTCGATCATCGCATTCTTCACCGAATCATGCAGGAAAGGAAATTTATTTAAAACCTAAATTAGGTATCGGAAATGGTGGACACTAGTTGGTGTCCTGATGAATAATATTAACAAAAGGCAACTAGTTGAGGTGGCGGGTTATTTCATTGAAGTTTTTAAGTATTAAAGGGTTAATTTAAACACTATTCTATCATTGGAATGTAAACTAACTGATATTAAATTAATTAATAAAAAAATAAGTAGATTAATATATGCAATAATACGTATACTCCAACACCGGGTGGGAAATATGATGGATATTACTTAAAATTAGATTTAATTTTTGAGTTTAAAATAAAAATATTGTTTGATAATAACGGTTAGTGCAATGTACATTTTTCGTCAATAAAAAGGAAGATAGTGTCATTCAATATTCAATTATTTAAAATACCGTCCGAATATTTAATGCCCACTCATAAAGACCAACCAGGGATAGATTTAATTTTAGAAGTAGGAATGGATAACAGAGTAATGTGGGCGCGCGTCAAAGTCCCGGACCCCCTTCCCCGGGACGGGGGTATGAAAGAAGAGGCGGGTCATAGCGACAGAGACAAAAAGGAATTACGTATTTTTCGCCGTCCCCGTCAGCAACGTCATCAAAACGTAGTTTAAGTGAGCAACCAATAAGATAATTTAAACTGTTCGTTACGTGATGGAGGGAGGGACTCTATACTGGGTGGTCTATGAGTCGGACTGAAGTAAATACTAACCGTTCTCCATTCCTACTTCTAAAATTAAATCTATCCCTGGACCAAGGAATAACGAAATATTAATAAAAAAAATTACAAATTGGGGGTTGATTATTGACATATTCTAATAGATGACTTCAGACTTCATACCGACTTTAACAGTATTTCAGTTCTTTATAAGACTGATGGCGCCATCTAAGAGTAGCAATCGAGTATTTTGTATTTATAGTTAAATAATTTTCATGCATTAAAGTATATTGGAAAATTACAACAAATGACAAATAAAATCGGAAAAATATTTCAATAAAAAAGATTATAATTTGATTTCTAATTTTGTTAATTTTAATAAGGACTGCTACTTCATGGAATATATAATATAGTTTGACTTCAAAGAATTCTCCAACGGATCATTCTCATAACCAGCAAAAAGGGTAGACACAGAGCTTTGCAAACAAGATGGACTCATCCATCGTTATACACCGCCATAATACAAAACTGTACTTCTATACGATTCGTAGCAGTACACTGTCGTGCAACCTTGGAAGCCGTATATTTTATACGTAAAAGAGCCCAATCTCTATGCGAAAACATACGGTTTCTAAGGCTATAGCTCATTCTTCAAGGTACACGGATTATACTACCTTCGCAGACATTTTTCGAAAAACAAAGCATAAAATATAAAACGGTTATCTAAACCATGGAGCAATAAAACTAAAGGACATGACTCTTGTAACTTTATAAAATACGACTGTTCAATATTTGCTCAATATCATGTTATTCAATAAATTTGTCCAATATCATGTTATTCAATAAATTTTTCCAATATCATGTTATTCAATAAATTTGTCCAATATCATGTTATTCAATAAATTTGTCCAATATCATGTTATTCAATAAATTTGTCCAATATCATGTTATTCAATAAATTTGTCCAATATCATGTTAATCAATAAATTTGTCCAATATCATGTTAATCAATAAATTTGTCCAATATCATGTTAATCAATAAATTTGTCCAATATCATGTTATTCAATAAATTTGTCCAATATCATGTTATTCAATAAATTTGTCCAATATCATGTTATTCAATAAATTTGTCCAATATCATGTTATTCAATAAATTTGTCCAATATCATGTTATTCAATAAATTTGTCCAATATCATGTTATTCAATAAATTTGTCCAATATCATGTTATTCAATAAATTTGTTCAAGATCATGTTATTCAAGAAATTTGTCCAATATCATGTTAATAAATTTGTTCAAGATCATGTTATTCAAGAAATTTGTCCAATATATTGTTTTTCAAGAAATTTGTCCTATATATTGTTTTTCAAGAAATTTGTCCAATGTATTGTTTTTCAAGAAATTTGTCCAATATATTGTTTTGCAAAAAATTTGTCCAATATATTGTTTTGCAAAAAATTTGTCCAATATATTGTTTTTCAAGAAATTTGTCCGATATATTGTTTTTCAAGAAATTTGTCCAATATATTGTTTTTCAAGAAATTTGTCCAATATATTGTTATTCTTAAAATTAGTCCAATATTTTCTCATTCAAGAAATTTGTCCAATATATTATTTTTCAAGAAATTTGTCCAATATATTGTTTTTCAAGAAATTTGTCCAATATATTGTTTTTCAAGAAATTTGTCCAATATATTGTTTTTCAAGAAATTTGTCCAATATATTGTTTTTCAAGAAATTTGTCCAATATATTGTTTTTCAAGAAATTTGTCCAATATATTGTTTTTCAAGAAATTTGTCCAATATATTGTTTTTCAAGAAATTGTCCAATATATTGTTATTCAATAAATTAGTCCAATATTTTCTCATTCAAGAAATTAGTCCAATATTTTCTCATTCAAGAAATTTGTCCAATATATTGTTATTCAATAAATTAGTCCAATATTTTCTCATTCAAGAAATTTGTCCAATATATTGTTATTCAATAAATTAGTCCAATATTTTCTCATTCAAGAAGTTTGTCCAATATTTTCTCATTCAAGAAATTTGTCCAATATTTTCTCATTCAAGAAATTTGTCCAATATATTGTTATTCAATAAATTAGTCCAATATTTTCTCATTCAAGAAATTTGTCCAATATATTGTTATTCAATAAATTAGTCCAATATATTGTTATTCAATAAATTAGTCCAATATTTTCTCATTCAAGAAATTTGTCCAATATATTATATTGTTATTCAATAAATTAGTCCAATATTTCGTCATTCAAGAAATTTGTCCAATATTTCGTCATTCAAGAAATTTGTCCAATATATTGCTATTCAAGAAATTTGTCCAATATATTGCTATTCCAGAAATTTGTCCAATATTTCGTCATTCAAGAAATTTGTCCAATGTATTGCTATTCAAGAAATTTGTCCAATATATTGCTATTCAAGAAATTTGTCCAATATATTGCTATTCAAGAAATTTGTCCAATATATTGCTATTCAAGAAATTTGTCCAATATTTCGTCATTCAAGAAATTTGTCCAATATATTGCTATTCAAGAAATTTGTCCAATATATTGCTATTCAAGAAATTTGTCCAATATTTCGTCATTCAAGAAATTTGTCCAATATTTCGTCATTCAAGAAATTTGCCCAATATATTGCTATTCAAGAAATTTAAAAGTAGACCGGGTTACGTTGACAAATGGTAGAATTTGTTTCCTTTTGACGTGCACTGCCTTCACAGTTTGAAAGATCACTCCTGTACAATTCCTACTGTACAATGTAAAGCAACCTTTGAAGGGGTATAATTTACATGGGAATGAGCGGTTCTCTACGAGAAGATACACAATTTCAAAGGATGATTGAACATTTTGATACGAAGCAGTTCTGTCTTCGTATATATTTCAACAAGATTGACTAGACAATGTCCTTGTCGTCTAGTAGAAACCGCGTACTGTACCTTGATGGGCGAGTCATAATATAAAAGAACACTTTGTCGCTTGCGTATTTTTCGGAACTCATCCGGGAAACAGACTGCTGAAAATTCTACTTCCGAAAGAATTCTACACTAATCCCTTTAAGATGAACAGCAAGTACTTGGTGGTATTTTGCGTTGTTTTGTTGTTGGTGGTAGCGATGCTGGGAGCATCCAATGCCGAAAGTGGTATGTTTTACTAACTGTTACAATAGTTCAGGGAGCCCAGCCGTAAATTTAAATTCCTTATATGAATTTCCCAATTTGATAAACGAAACTCATTAGGGAAATGAAAGTTCTTTAGCAAGGAGCCCAGTCAAAATTTTAAATTCCTCATAGGAAAAATAGGAATTTTTCCAATTCCGGAATTATAGGGTTTTATAGGAAAAAATAATGTGTTTTTATAGGAAAATATAGAACCAAAATTCATGATCATATATAATACCATAAAAAGTAACAAATTGGCTTTTACTTTGAAAATTCATAGGAACTTAATTAAAATAAAATATAATATATAAAAGATCCTGAGCGAGCGTTTGAAGTAATTTCGGACATGTCTAGTCAAATGTGATCTTGATCATAAAAGAGCCAATTAAATTTTGATAAATTTGATGCTAAACTATACGAAAACTTCCCAAACTAAGTCAAAAATATAGGATATCATAGGACCTTGTAAAATGGTGACCATAAATGATCCCGCGTTTCAACTGATTTCAGTAGTAGTTGTCTACTTTTCTGTATAATATCAAGGATCCATGTAATTTTAGAAGCAGGAATAGAGGATAGGGTAATTTTAGGGCGCGTCAAAGTCCCGGACCCCCTTCCACGGGACGGGGGTATGAAAGAAGAGGTGGCTCATAGCGACAGAGGTAAAAAGGAAACTAGGTATTTTTAGCCGTCCCCGTCAGCAACGTCATCAAAACATAGTTTAAGTCAGCTAATAAGATAATTTAAACTTTTCGTTGCGTTTTAAAGGGAGGGGTTTTATACTGGGCTATGAGTCGGACTGAAGTAAAGGCTAACCGTTCTCCATTCCTGCTCCGAAAATTACATAAATCCCTGATAATATATATATATATAAAGGGGTTGACCGCTCTATTTGTCTCTTTATAGTTCCGAATAATGAGAAATCACCGATGATGCATTTATTGCGCGCTAAAAGATCCGAACTTCGAGCAATGCATTCCTTATCCGAAACGGCGGGAAAACCAATGTCTTCGCGAGCATTGATGGGCAGGAAGAGAAAACGTAAACTTTTTGGCAAAAAATCTAAGAAAGGCTAACAAATTTGGATGTTAGGTGGCTGGTTATTTCATTTTGTTTTCCACGTATTATATTTAACTATAAACACTATTAGATTATTTTGATGTTATTGTTATTATTAAAACACCGCGGGAATATTTGATTTGTTTGTTTTCTTCTACTTTGTTTTTAAATTTAAAACACTTTTTCAAAAATTATAAAAAAAAAATATTGTAAAATTGTACGAATGTATATTTTTCTGCAATAAAAGCTTAATAGTGTAACGCAATAAATATAATAATATTCTTTAAAAATCCCTCCGAATAATTCTAAGCCTATTGAATAATAAAAAAACAAATGAAAACTCAAATAGGGAGCTAACAGTTCTGACCCTGAAACGTCACACCCTTCTATCTCTTGCTGGAGTTTCATCCCACCTAACCCTTGGAAACAGTATTCTACGCGCAAAAATGGCAACCAGATGCGTGACGTCAGAATATCTCTTTCCCCTAGGCAGTTGTCAGCTCCCTATAGTAAATTAAAATTCAGCAATACCTAATTTCGTATTTCCCCAACGCTGGACGAGATAAATTGGGTTGCTGTTTGAACGAAATAGTTTATGGGTCGGGAAAGGTCACGAGGTCAAATAGTGGACTGCTTTCCTTTTTACAACCAAAAATGAAGTGCTTGTTTTACGTGTCGGAGATGGTGTGGAGTAGGGTTTCTACAGACCAAGTCACGTTAATAGGCTAAAATTGACCACAAAGTTATGAGTAATGAGAAACGCAGCATGTTTCCGCTTATTGGCGATAGATGGCTCGACTATGTAAGTCTTTGAATGGCTAAGCTAGCTGCATTTCAGGGGGGGGGGGCGGAATAAAGTATAAATGGAATAAAGTATAACGGGAATAATGTATAATAACGAACTGGAATAAAATATAACTGGAATAGTGTATAACGTCGTATTTGAAAACTGGAATAAGGTATAACGGTCCAATACTGGAATAAAGTATAACTGGACTAGCCTACAACCGCGAAATTCTATACCGGAATAAGGTATAACCGGATTAATGTATAATGGACGTACGTATAATGCCAAGTTTGACAACTGGAATAGCGTATACCGGACTAATATATAATGGACGTAAGTATAACGCAAGTCTCACAACGGACGTATATCTGTATAAACCGCATAATACCAAATTAAAAAAATCAATGGTAAAATAAATTGGTAAAAAATAAAAACATTCTGCAGTTATGGGTTTTAAGTCCTGTATGCTGCTGAGGCGGCGGTCCTGCAATATGGGCAATTCCTATGTTGCACATCATTGTTCATGATTATGTCTTTACACCTTTCGCAGGCGCAAGTATGGCCACATGGTACAAAAACAGTGTTTCTTCTGTTGACCATGCATACCGTGCACAAATTTTCTATTTCTAGGACCTGGATTCGACCGACGGCTGGGGCCGGATCTGGGTCAACTCCTGGTGCCTGGTCTAGAACGGGAACGATGGCCGGGGTTGGGTCGACATCAAGTACCGGCGCTGGACCGGGGGTGGGGCAAGAACTGGACCGACTGCGGCCGCCGCTGGCTGCGCATGTATAGCACCTGGAATCGGCACAGTGGGACTGTCCAATTCTGCAACTACGTGACTTGCCACGAGTAGAAATTCCCTGAAGGTGACGGTGTCTAATGACAAAAGAATCGTCTATCCAGCTGCGGCCCACGCTATCGGTCCAGTTCTTGCCCCACCCCCCGGTCCAGCGCCAGTACTTGATGTCGACCCAACCCCGGCCATCGTTCCCGTTCTAGACCAGGCACCAGGAGTTGACCCAGATCCGGCCCCAGCCGTCGGTCGAATCCAGGTCCTAGAAATAGAAAATTTGTGCACGGTATGCATGGTCAACAGAAGAAACACTGTTTTTGTACCATGTGGCCATACTTGCGCCTGCGAAAGGTGTAAAGACATAATCATGAACAATGATGTGCAACATAGGAATTGCCCATATTGCAGGACCGCCGCCTCAGCAGCATACAGGACTTCCAACCCATAACTGCAGAATGTTTTTATTTTTTACCAATTTATTTTACCATTGATTTTTTTTAATTTGGTATTATGCGGTATTCCATTAAAATTTTATACAGATATACGTCCGTTGTGAGACTTGCGTTATACTTACGTCCATTATATATTAGTCCGGTATTCGCTATTCCAGTTGTCAAACTTGGCGTTATACGTACGTCCATTATACATTAATCCGGTTATACCTTATTCCGGTATAGAATTTCGCGGTTATAGGCTAGTCTAGTTATACTTTATACCAGTATTGGACCGTTATACCTTATTCCAGTTTTCAAATACGACGTTATACACTATTCCAGTTATATTTTATTCCAGTTCGTTATTATACATTATTCCCGTTATACTTTATTCCATTTATACCTTATTATAGCGACCCCATTTCAGTTCTTTATAAGACTGGTGGCGCCATCTAAGAGTAGCAATCGCGTATATTGTATTTATAGTTAAAAGAAATTCATGCATTAAAGCATGGATTAACTAACGCGTTCCCCTCTTCATTCACCCAATTTATTAGACCAAAACGGATGTAGATATAGCGCCATCTCTAGGCAAAATAAATCTTTTTGCGGATGTTAAAGATGACGGCGCCCAATTTTAGGCCGGATTTAAATTTTTTGACGTCATAGGACACGTGACATTTGGTCCAATTTTCTTATAACTTCCTGTTAGGGATTTATACTTTATCTTTTAGGGGGAACGAACAATCCCAAGCGTTAGTTAATCCATGATTAAAGTATATTGGAAAGTTGCAATAAATGCCAAATAAAATCAAATAACAAAATTTCAATAAAAAAGATTACTGTTTGACTTCAAAGAATTCTTCAACGGATCGTTCTCATAACCAGCAAAAAGGGTAGACACAGAACATTGCAAACAAGATGGACTCGTCCATCGTTATACACCGCCATAATACAAAACTGTACTTCTATACGATTCGTAGCAGTACAGTGTCGTGCAACCTTGGAAGCCGTATATTTTATACGTAAAAGAGCCCGTTCTCTATGCGAAAACATACGGTTTCTAAGGCTATAGCTCATTCTTCAAGGTACATGGATTATACTACCTTCGCGGACATTTTTCGAAAAACAAAGCGTACATTATAAAACATAGATGTACGGTTGTCTTAATCATGGAACAATAAAACTACAGGACATGACTCTAATAACTTTATAAAATACGACATTGCTATCGTTCCATTTATTGTTTTATACACATAGTAGCAAAGTTACCAGGACATTTTTATTAGTTTTCGTGCCACCATGTTTAAAGATGACAGAAAATCGAAGCCAAAAATCCATAAGGCCCCTCTCTATACGTCGTTTACCAGGCAAATTCCAGTGGGGCCGCCATTGCGTCTTAGTAGTTTTTGCTACCGCCATCTAGCGTCGAAGTAAAACGTAAAATTCGGTATTTTTGTCTCTTTAAACGTCGGTGTTTAAAGCCATCTAGAGTTCAAAAGCAGGAAGTTCAAAACCATCGTCTGAAATCCTTTGGCGCGGTGAATCCGGTGATTTGAACATATTTTTTTAATTCTCATTGGTAGTTGGTAAGTTTTGAAAAATAAAAAATGGCAAGTTGGGGTAGAACATGTTCCGTTCTTGACTGTAAAAGTAGTGATAGGGTTTTAAGGGAGTTAGTCTATAGGATAAGCAGAACAATCATGCACTTTGTGAAGAAAGCATGAAACTTTGCACAATGATAAATAAGGGTATTCCTAATTAATTCGAGATTAGAGCCCACCTCTAACTCATCTGTGACATTTGTGACAAGCTTTCAAAAGTCCCCATAATGACATATATATTTGAATTCTGAAATTTATGAAATTCCCCAAACTTCGATGCAGAGCGAAAGGCGCCCCGCCGGGACTGGCTGGAGGCAATTCCGTAGGGGCCGTCTCTAAAGCGAAAACATACGCAATTTATGCAGCCTTAACGGATAGATATAATATTTTCTTAAAGCAATGGAATTATTTAAAATATCGAGAATGTACAAAATTTTGATTTTAATACTTAAAAGAGACAAATTTAAATGCATTTTAAGTAGCCCTCTTTTTAAGTAGCACACGTGTTGGAGCAACGCGTGTGCCGAAGGTGGTATATTTTCAGTGTCACGATTTTTTTGTGTGAATAAGGTTTTTCTTGCCTGGTTGACTTTTTCGTCAGAACTACACTGATCATACGTTAGTATCACAAATCTCTCTATAGTTGGGAAAATTTCTTTAACGGCCGTTATAGAAGGCCTTCTAGATATGGATTGTAAAGCGGCCGGAGTTAGTTCTTTGAATACATTCCAAGTAGACCACGCGGTTTTCTTTCCTTTTCCGTTAAAATATAAGGGGGTATCACATCCTGTGAGAGCGTGGAGGACTGGCATCGCTTCGCATTTGTCTTTTCCTATTTTGTAAGCGAGACGTGTTGCATCTATGTAACGGACACCAGTAATATGTGCCAGTGAGACGCTTAGAACCAAGACATCAGTATCCACGGTTCTAATCTATGTCCTTACTTCACGCCGTCCAAAACATGAAGGAGCATCCTCGTATCTGCTTCTTCGTGAAAGCAAAGAGAAATGCCTCCGAGATTGCCTTCAACAGAGCAAATTACGTTTTCACCGTTTGTGACGAATATGGCTCCTGGAAACTGAGCCGCGACAACCTTTAGACTTAAAAAGGCAAACAATTCCTTCTTGTTTTCTTCGTGCCTTAGAAATTCTGGCCAATTGCTTGGCAAATCTTTTCGACCTTCAACTCTAACTCTCAATCCCTTGCCACGCTTCTTTCTAGTAGTCCCTTAAAGGCTGCCATTCAGGTACACGTCAAAGACGATATCTATTCGGCGAACGGAACCGATGAACTGGGAACGTATGTATTTTTAAAATATAGTTGCGTAATCAGAGAACGTTTTAGCGTTGCCTGGTTTGATGATATTGACAATCACAGCACCATGGAGTACGATCAAATCAGATTCGGATGTTGTAGTGATATCGACGTCGTCTGTCAACATATCTTCTAAGCAATGCGTTAGGTCAGACTTGGTACCAAAGCGTATGACACCATTATCCGACAATGAGGGTGGGCAAGGTTGGTTTTCGTGTCGAAAACAAATCCTCTAGATCACCCATACGGCCTTGACAACCGATATATAGTCCTGAAATAAATGTCGATCATTCTTCAAGGCCGCTATTTGAAGTTGGTTTTTGGAAACCGCGTGGTCAACTTGGAATGTATTCAAAGAACTAACTCCCGCCTATAACGGCCGTTAAAGAAATTTACCCAACTACAGAGAGATTTGTGATACTAACGTATGATCGGTGTAGTTCTGACAAAATTCAACCAGGCAAGAAAAACCTTATTCACACAAAAAATCGTGACATTGAAAATATACCACCTTCGGCACACGCGTTGCTCCAACACGTGCTTCGAGTGGCTTTTCAGGGTGGGCACATTTGATGGCAGACATTGGAAAAACAGCCGGATCTACCGGACCCGTCTAACTTTGGGTGGACCAAACTGGTTCAACCAGATAATATCATAGAATGGCAACCAACATGGTTGGCAATTCCACCAGCCGCAGAAGCTTGTCGCGAAATGGTAAAATGTGGGTACCTAAAAGGTTGTCATGGCAAGTGCAAATGCGTCAAAGCAAATTTACCTTGCACCGCACTTTGTAAATGTGGCGGATGTGAAAAAGAATTTAAAAAGAAAATAAATAAATGAAAATGAAAAATATTGAAAGAGGGCTACTTAAAATGCATTTAAATTTGTCTCTTTTAAGTATTAAAATCAAAATTTTGTACATTCTCGATATTTTAAATAATTCCATTGCTTTAAGAAAATATTATATCTATCCGTTAAGGCTGCATAAATTGCGTATGTTTTCGCTTTAGAGACGGCCCCTATGGAATTGCCTCTAGCCAGTCCCGGCGGGGCGCCTTTCGCTCTGCATCGAAGTTTGGGGAATTTCATAAATTTCAGAATTCAAATATATATGTCATTATGGGGACTTTTGAAAGCTTGTCACAAATGTCACAGATGAGTTAGAGGTGGGCTCTAATCTCGAATTAATTAGGAATACCCTTATTTATCATTGTGCAAAGTTTCATGCTTTCTTCACAAAGTGCATGATTTCATATAAATTTGTCGCTTATCCTCTAGACTAAGTGGAGATCGCGCGTTTTCAAACTTCATTCGGGGCCTGACAAAGGGTTAACTCTGTGTCATAAAGATTGTTGTTGTCCTCGGCCATTTTTAGAATACGGAATAAAATCAAAGTAGAAAGTACAGAATTCGCTCACTAGATGGCGCTTACCAAAACTTCATTCGGGACCTGACAAAGCGTTAGCTCTGTGTCATAAAGATTGTTGTTGTCCTCGGCCATTTTTAGAATACGGAATAAAATCAAAGTAGAAAGTACAGAATTCGCTCACTGGATGGCGCTTACCAAAAACTACTAAAATTTAAGAAATGGGAGGTAACCTCGTACATCGCCTATAGGTTATATGGAACAAGTGTACTAAATATTACTGAAATCCGTTGAAATGCACGGACGTTAATCCATATAGAAGGTTTAGGTTACATTTCTGGCAGTTGTTTCAAGATGGCGGCGGATTGGATGAAAAATCTATCTGCAAAATTTCGGTGTTCTAGGTTTGGGCTGGGCGTTGATTATTGACATTATACCGACTTTAATGTATTTTAGATAAACATTTCACCTTTCTTTGCAAGATAAATATATAATGTTAAACCAGTTATAAAAATATACGCCTATATTTTTGTATAAATTGGAAAGTAGGCCAGTTTATATTTTTCTCGGAAAACATTTTGCAGCCTCGCGTCCGTACCTGCCTTGGGTGTAGTGTAGAAGGGTTATATTTTACTTGTACAATAGAGCTTATCTCTATGTTAACATATGCCGTTTCTACTTCCTGGTTTAAAGATACATGGTTAACGCAACCATAGCAGAAAATGTTTTCCATAAACATGCAATTACAAATAATTGCTTCTTTTATTAAACTTTTCTGCGGTAGTTGTCTAAATCACGTACATCGATGAACCATATAAAAGCGCACTTGGCGTCCACGTTGTTATTCAGAACACTCAACGGAGTCCTGATTGCTACAAAGTCAACTCTACTGTCAACGAAAAGCTACAATAACTTTGCCTTTAAGATGAACAGCAAGTACTTGATGGTCTTTTGCGTTTTGTTGCTGGTGGTAGCGATGCTGGATGCATCCAATGCCGAAAGTGGTACGTTTTACTAAATCTTATTGAATCTGAAGGAAGTGGCAGGGAAGTTTTCTGTTTGTGTCATACTATTACTCTTATTGTAGTAAGGATTAGGGTTACCATTTTAGAACTGTTATGGGTAGTGCATCGTGGGGCTACTAACTCAACTTTCTGTCTGTTTTTGTCGCGCTTTTACAATTATAACATAAGTAAATGTATTCTATTGAAGTAAGGATAACGGGTAATCACTTTACCACTGTTTAGGATAGGGCATCCACTCAAATTTAATTTCAGGAAGCCCCGCCGAAAATTTGAATTCCTTATAGGAAGAATAGGAGTTTTTTAAATTCCTTATAGGAAGAATAGGAGTTTTTTAAATTCCTTATAGGAAGAATAGGAGTTTTTTAAATTCCTTATAGGAAGAATAGGAGTTTTTTAAATTATTTATAGGAAGAATAGGAGTTTTTTAAATTCCTTATAGGAAGAATAGGAGTTTTTTAAATTCCTTATAGGAAGAATAGGGGTTTTTTAAATTCCTTATAGGAAGAATAGGGGTTTTTTAAATTCCTTATAGGAAGAATAGGAGTTTTTTAAATTCCTTATAGGAAGAATAGGAGTTTTTTTCCGGAATTATAGGATTTTATAGGAGAAAAAATGAATGTTTTTTATAAAAATACAGGACAAAAATTGCTCATATATACTACTATTTTGATTTGCACTATGTAGAAAAATCTCAAAAAAAAAAAAATAATAAATTGGATTTTACTTTGAAAAGAGGAACTTAAAATATAATATAAGAAAAATCCTGAGCAAGCTCCATAATTTCGGTGTCTAATCAAATGTGATCTCGATAAAAGAACTAAATTTTGATAAATTTGATGTTAAACTATAAATAAATATAGGATATTTTAGGACCTTGAAAAATGGCGAACATAAATGTAAATAAACCTTAAAGTTGATCTGGCGTTTCAACCAATTTCAGTAATATTTAGTTGTTCGCTTTTCTGTATAATATATTTCCATTTGATCGCTATTTTTGTCTCTATCTAGTTGCGAATAACGAGAAATCACCGATGATGCATTTATTGCGCGCTAAAAGATCCGAACTTCGGGCAATGCACTCCTTATCCGAAACGGCTGGAAAACCACTTTCTTCGCGAGCATTGATGGGCACGGATGGCGCAAAAAAAAAAAGGCAGAGAAACAGAAAACATTCAGGCTAAGAAAAGGCGGCTGGTTAATGATTATTTCATTTTGTTTTTCCACGTATTATACGGTACTATAAACACTATTCGATTGTTTTGATGTTATTGTTATTATTAAAACACCGCGGGAATACTTGATTTGTTTGTTTTCTTCTACTTTTTTTTAAAATTTAAAACACTTTTTCAAAAATTATAAAAAAAAAATATTGTAAAATTGTACGAATGTATATTTTTCTGCAATAAAAGCTTAATAGTGTAACGCAATAAATATAATAATATTCTTTAAAAATTCCTCCGAATAATTCTAAGCCTATTGAATGAAACCTCAAATAATAAATTCATTTTGAGCAATTTCGAACTTCATATTTCCTAACGCTGGAAGAGACAAATTGGGTTGCTGTTTGAACAAAATGTTTTATGGGTCACGAGGTCAAATCGAGGACTGTTATTCGTATTTAAGAATCAATCAACTATGCTCAATTTACGGGCAAAGGTCACAAATATTAAGGAGGTTTATCATAGCTATTGATATCACGGTATAGTTAAGATTAAAAGAGTTGGAATACTTTCGCTAAAGGAGATAGTCCAAGTGATTAAATAAGATATTTTATTAACAATTTCAGAGACTGAATAACGGGCCGCGGCCCGAAACGTTTCTGAAATTGTTAATAAAAATATTAAGGAGTACGTTTTGGTATTTCTTCCTACCAAAAATTTGGAAACCGAAAAAGTAAGCCAGTCTAACTTGACGCGTAGCGAAGTAGAAAAACATTTTACCGCCTTGCAGATGTACTCATTATGAAAGAGTACTTCTGTACAGTCTAGGGTAACGCAACCTTAGAAGGGGTTATATTTTACATGGAAAAGAGCGGTTCTCTAAGAGAAAACACGCAGTTTCCAAGGGAGATTTCTAATTTCTAATATAAAATGTAAATGCACGTTTTCGTATGAATTGTTTCAGGTAAGAATGACAACACAATGTTAATATTTCCCTAAGCCAGTAAGCCACGTGACGTACCTGGATGGGCTAATCATAATACAGTAGAACACTTGGCGTTTGCGTTACTATCTACTGTGGACGAAATTCTATATACATTATTTTTCCTTCAGATGAAGAGCAAGTACTTGGTAATGTCTTGCGGTGTTTTGTTGCAGGTGGTAGCAATACTGGGAGCATCCAATGCTTAAAGGGGCTGTCCGACCCCCTCTCCTTTTTTACCCACCCGCTATGCTAAGCTCTATGAGGAAGATCGTCGTTTGTCCCACGGTCCGAACTGCCCCTTTAAAGTGGCATAGGCTTATACGCTTGCTTTACGGTACGGGTTGGACCTACTAACTCTATCTATAAACCAAGTAGAGTTAATAGGCCAAAATTGGCGTCAAAGTTATGAGTAATGAGAAAACGCATTATGTTTCCGCTCATTGCCGATAGATGGCTCTTTTAGTGAAAGTCTTTGGGTAGCTGCATTTCAGTTCTTTATAGGACTGATGACGCCATCTAAGAGTAGCAATCGCGTATTTTGTATTTATAGTTTAATAATTTTCATGCATTAAAGTATATTGGAAAATTACAATAAATGACAAATAAAATCGGAAAAATATTTCAATAAAAAAGATTATGGTTTGACTTCAAAGAATTCTTCAACGGATGATTCTCATAACCAACAAAAAGGGTAGACACAGAGCATTGCAAACAAGATGGACTCGTCCATCGTTATACACCGCCATAATACAAAACTGTACTTCTATACGATTCGTAGCAGTACAGCGTCGTGCAACCTTGGAAGCCTTATATTTTATACGTAAAAGAGCCCGATCTCTATGCGAAAACATACGGTTTCAAAGGGTACAGCTCGTTCTTCAAGGAGAACCGTCACCAGAAAAAATTTGTTTAAAAACCATGAAAATATTTAGAGGACACCAAAAAATGGTTAATCTCCAATTTTCATCAGAATACGATAAAAATTTAATTAGGTAATTAACAACGAAAGATACAGTTTCACCCCCCCCCCCCAAAAGTTTAGTTAGACCGCCAGAAAGAACCTACGTGTAGCGCCATCTCTTTCGCGTCGAGTGATCTAATTTCTATCATTCTATGGCGGCGGTCTTGTGGTATTAGGCCTCGGCTAGTTTTTTCAATTATCCGTTATCGCTAGTTAACGATTCCTCTAAATAGAGTAATATCTTTCACATATATGGCAACGTCATAACCCTCTATCTCTTACCTTAGTGATATCCCCCCTTCCGAAGGCAAATAGTATTCTCTAATACAAAGTTGCCTCCAACGAAGGGGATACACAGTCCACTCCCCCTCTCTACCGATATTACTCTATAGCTTACGTTTGCGGGATCTGGACACTCAGCCATAATTATAGTAAACGTTTAACAGAAAAAACTAACATAATCCGAAAAATTTCCCTTGACAAATCCTGTAAGCCTTGGCTAGAGCCGCTAGACCCGACGCGCACTCGCGGGAGCTACGGACCCGGTAGAAATGAGCGGTAGTACCGTAGTTACGATCAGCTGGCGTCGATAGTTACACTAAATTCCCTAGAGAGGCGCTGCACGGGGGTTAAACCTAGAATCTTTAAAATCTGAGCGGCTATCCTATACAATTTGAACTTTTTGTAATAATATTTTAAATAAATTTTTAATAATTAAATCCTTTAAGAGGGATAATATTTGATATAAAATCTATCACCCTGTACAGAAAACACGAAAATTTTGATTCTGTTGTCGGTGGTCCTTTCAAGGTACATGGATTATACTACCTTCGCAGACATTTTCCGAAAAACAAGGCATAAATTATAAAGTCTAGATGTACGGTTGTCTAAAGCATGGAGCAATAAAACTAAAGGACATGACTCTTGTAACTTTGGAAAATACGACTGGGGACGTCTAAGAAAGAGCCGATTAAACCGGAAGAGTAACGAGTCTATGAGAAGTTGCATTTCAATAAATAAATAAATAAATCTCTTTATAGGACTGGTGGCGCCATCTAAGAGTAGCAATCGCGTATTTTGTATTTAAAGTTTAATAATTTTGATACATTAAATTTAGTGTAGGTCTACAATAAATAAACCATTTGGAAAACGAAAGTGTAAATTTTCCCAATATTTTGTTATTTAACAAAATTTCTCCAATATTTTGTTATTCAACAAGATTTTCTCAATATTTTGTTATTTAACAAAATTTCTCCAATATTTTGTTATTCAACAAGATTTTCTCAATATTTTGTTATTTAACAAAATTTCTCCAATATTTTGTTATTCAACAAGATTTCTCCAATATTTTGTTATTCAACAAGATTTTCTCAATATTTTGTTATTCAACAAAATTTCTCCAAAATTTTGTTATTCAACAAGATTTTCTCAATATTTTGTTATTCAACACAATTTTTACAATATTTTGTTATTCAACAAAATTTTCTCAATATTTTGTTATTGAACAAAATTATCTGAATATTTTGCTATTCAGCAAATATCTCAATTCTTTATCATCCAACAAAATTTCCCAATTCTTTGTTATTCAACAAACTTGCTCCATATTTTGTTTTTCAGCGTATACTTCCTGGTTTAAAGGTACATGGTTAAGGCAACGATAGCAGAAAACGTTTTGCATAAACATGCAATTACATTAAACTGCCTCTAGGCCTATTATTAAGCTTTTATATCGTAATTGTCTAAACCATGTACATCGATGAACAATATAAAAGCACACTTGCCGTCCACGTTGTTATTCAGAACGCTCAACGGAATCCAGACTGCTAGAAATTCTACTGTTAACGAAACTCTACAATATTGCCTTTAAGATGAACAGCAAGTACTTGGCGGTCCTTTGCGTTTTGTTGCTGGTGGTAGCAATGCTGAATGCATCCAATGCCGAAAGTGGTACGTTTTACTAAACTAAGTGTGTAGGCAGAGGAAGGATAGAGTTAATTCAGGGACACATTTAATCGCAATAAAATTAATAAAATATCAATTAAATTAATCTAATGAAAGTCAAAGTCCTAACTGATAATCAACGCCCAGCGCAAACCGCTTCACCAAGAAGGGATATCTAGTTTACTAGGAGGAAGGTAAAAGTTGCCTAAGTATTCGCGCGATATAGTCCCAGACCCCCTTTCAAAATACAAAGGGGACGTAAAAGGAGGCCGGGCTATTTCGCCTCTCCTCCCTCAGTCGAAAAATACGTAATTTTCGTCATTCGCGTCGCGCTGACGCGAGTTTTCAAGAATCAATGTGATGCTGGTTGTAATTTAGAGGCAGCGGGGATTAACTCCGGACCGATGTTTGGACTGGATATAAAGCTGGGAATGTGACGAATTTATACCTTCTCCCTAATAAACTAGATATCACTTCTTGATGTAACCTAAACCTTTTTATGGAATAATGTCCGTAGATTTCAACCGATTTCAGTAATATTTAGTATACTGGGCAGGTGGGCAACGCAGGGTGTCTTTACAGCGTAAACTCCAAATATGCGAGGAATTTTATAAATTTTTAAAACAATAACACGGAACCAAACTTCATCTTAAACTTTTTAAATTGAGTATAATAAAAACCCACAATTAAAGTTGGAACCTGATTATATTTATCACGTTTAATAACGGTATCAAAATGTAATTAAAATTCGGTTAAATCCCTATTAATTAAGAGTAAACCATCTCTATATATTTAATTACTTATTTAATATTGAACAGGAGATTAACTATTGTTTCAATTGGTTTTTTGTCTCTTTACAGTTAAGAATGATGAGAAATTAAAGACCAAGGTTTTGTTGCACTCTAAATTTCGTGCGGTGCGTTCCTTATCTAAAAGGCAGGAAAATCACTTTCTTTGAAAGCATTGAAGGACCGCCATTTTGATTTACAGCACTAAGAAAATCCGAAAAGTGGCGGTTATTTCAGTTTGTTTTTGAATTATTATTGTGATGTAATTCTTCTTATTAAAACATCGAGGGCATTTTTGATTTTCTTTTTTTTTAAATTCTCCTTTTTTGAATTTAAAACACTTTCAAAAATCATATAATAAATATTCCAAAATTATAAGAATGTTTAACGTAATTTATATTTTTCGGCAATAAATAAACTTAATAGTGCAACGCAATAAATATATTATTAATTAAAAATCCCTTTGAATAATTTTAAGCATATTAAAAAAAAGCAAATGAAAGACGCAAATAGTTAATTCAAATTCAGCAATTTCTGATTTGGTATTTAATAATGCTGTTTGAACGAAATGGTTTATCGGTCCGAGAAGGTCACAAAATCAAATGGTGAACTGCATTACACAGTGTGTTTCTGATAAGTATGTCAAAAATTAAAAGGTGTGTTCCTTGGGTCAGACCGAATGAAAAGTATCAAATAAAATGGAGTCTAAAACATTTAGTTACGGAATTACACGCCCCCAAAACATTCGCTTCTAAAACAAGGAAATTGGCACGTTTGTGGAGTAAGACATACAGCCTTCCCATCTTGTTTAAACGATTTCAATAGCCTCTAATCTAAGAACGTTAATGACCCTTTATTTAGCAGAAACTTCTTTTGTAGGTAGAAGTGTGCCTAAGCTGGTTATGTAAAGGTCACGGGGTCATGACAAAGACAGAAGTTCAACAGATATTAAGGAATAAGTTCGGTATATCTTCTATACCAAAAACAAGTAGTAAAACATGATTTTACCGCCTTCCAAATGTAGTCAATATGAAAGAGTACTTCTGTACAGTGTAGGGTAACGCAACCTTAGAAGGGTCAAATTTTACATGGAAAAGAACGGTTCTCTATGAGAACAACACGCAGTTTCCAAGGGTGATTTCTAATTTATAATATAGAATTGTAAATCTCATTTTTTAATACTCATTGTGATTTAAATTCAATTTCGATGGCAAAACATTAATCAACAATTTTTTTAAATGGGCAATGAAATTACACTCGACACACCTGTGGTACACCGTACATCGTAAATCGATCCTGGGGTTTTATTCCAAAACAATTAACAAAAGTTCTAGTTGGAATGAATGAGGTATCAACATAAACATATCATCACGTTCTCCATATGAAAGGGTATTTGCTAAGAACACGCGTCCTATGGAAGTGTAATTTCCAAAGAGGGGCGTCACCTGGTGGCGGATTAAAAAGATAAATAAAACATCGCTTACTATGATCTCTATATCTCTTAGTAATCCTCGGACTACACCAAGTTTGTAGTGTTATTCCAAAAGGTTACGAGA